>CAUYUJ010015168.1:222787-300287 GCA_963575745.1 Prorocentrum cordatum
ATGTTCTGCCTCCCCACGGTCCCGGACCGCGTCAGAGGCCCTTCAGATCTCTCCAAAACGGCCGAAGAGGCTCCCAAGAAAGCCCAGAGACGGCCCAGGAAGCTCCCCAGATAAGTCAAGAGGCCCTCGAGAGCGCCCCAAGAGAGCCCCAAGAGCGACCCAAGAGGGCCCGAAGAGCGCGACATTCCAAAGTCTCCGGCCTTAGAGGCTCCTAGGACGCCCCCGGAGGCCATCAAGAGGCTCCCAAGAAGCCCCGTGAGGCTCCCAAGAGGCCCCCTGGAAGCCCCAATAGGCCCCCAAGGGGCCCCCAGGGAAGCTCCCTGCGGGCACCCAAGACACTTCGGTAAATCGTATTTCCCAGATAGCTTTCCGGGAACATGATTCCTTGGGCTTCCGCCCACCGCCCCAACCATGTTTCCAATAGGTTTGCCGACAAGGCCAGAAGGCGCCCCTCGGTAAGCCCCCAGAGGCCCCCCTCTTCGAGAGCCGAACAAATCATGCTCCCAGAAAGCTTCCCGGGAACATGATTCTCTATCTCGGAGTAGGCCCGGGGGAGGGCGGGCCGCTGCCTGTTCCCCCCATCGGTGCCCACGGGGGGTTGCGGTGGGGGGTCCAGTGCTCCCGAGGCAGCGCGAGCCCGCCCCGAAGCAGGCCACGACAGGCTCAGGGGGCCCCGAGAGGGCCCAAGACGGTCCCACGAGGCCCCGAAGACGCCCAAGCTGCCCTCAAGACAGCCGACGAGGACTCCAAGACGCTCCAGGACGGACTCAAGAGGCTCCCCAAGAGGGCCCTGGAAGGCAAGCTTCACTGATGTTCCGATGGTTCCTGAAGGATTTAGGCGTTCTTGCTTCCCCCGCTTCCCAGCGCTCCCTCACGGCCTCGCTCGGAGGCCCCTCAGATCGCTCCAAGACGGGCCACGAGGCCCCGAAGAGGGCCCCAAGACGGCCCAGGAGACTCCCCAGACAACCCAACTGTGCCCCAAGAGCTCCCCAAGAGAGGGCCCAGAGGGGGACCGCCAACCGATATTTCGAGGTCTCTGGCCCTAGAGGCCGCCTGGAGGCCCCCGGAGGCCACCAAGAGGCTCCCACGAAGCCCCGTGAGGCGCCCAAGAGGCCCCCAGGAAGCCCCAAGAGACCCCCAAGGGGCTCCCAGGGAACGCCCCCCAACACACCCTAAGAAATCATGTCCCCAGAAAACCTTCCAAAACCTTCCGGGGACATGGTTCATCATGGGCCCGAGAGTTCCCGGAGACCCCCAAAGGGCCCCCAGGGAACGCCCAAGAGACCCCCCAACACACCCCAACAAACCATGTCCCCAGAACGCCTTTCGGGGACATGGTTCATCATGGGCCCGCGAGTCTCCAGAGGCTTCGAAGTACCTTCATGCTACAGGAGAGCTCTCTGGGAAGTTGATTGGGAACATGACTGATCGCCTGCTCGCGGCCCTCCACAGATAGTTTCGCACAAAGTTGCCCCAAGTGCCCTCTTGAACCGACGACGACGACGACGACGAAACGACGAAGACGACGACGACGACGGCGCGCCCCAATAAGCGACGACGACATTAATTACGACGACGACGACGACGACGACGACGACGACGACGACGACGACGACGACGACGACGACGACGACGACGACGACACGCCCCAACAGGCTCACCAAGACGCCCCCAAACCCATGCTCCAGAAGGCCTTCTGCGAACCCGATTCATACGGCCTCCGCCCCCATACAAAACCATTTTCCCCGAAGGCCTTTCGGAATGCAGATTGGCATGCGTGGACTGTGGTCCACTACTTCAGTGGAGCAATGAATTCGTCAAGGCCTGGGGCCTGCTAGAACTTGAGCGTGCGCGAAGCGCGCGCGATGGTTCTAGTATATATATACACACATGTGCGAACAAGACTGCATTGCTGCTTCACGCCATGCAACTTGGTCCTTGAAATTTGGTATGCAGGCGGAAGGGCAGGACGGTGAAACATAACATTTCACGATGATTCCTAGTTGTTGTTTCCCAAATCGTCGTCAATGTATTTTTCCGTTATCCTTCCCTCATGTCTCTTCTTCACCATTCTCGGCCTACCTTGCGAGTTCTCCTCATCTTCCTCAGCTCCTTTTGCAGCAGTTCCTCTTTGGAGAGTTTCTTGGGGGCCTCACGAAAGTTGTTACGGGTTTCTTAGGGGCCTAATGGTTGCATCCTGGGTACCTTCTGGGGACCTCTAAAGCCTTCCTCGGGCCACCTCCGACCGCGGTCTCCCTGAACGACCAGGTCACGATTTAGAATGCTTTGGGCGTCTTGGAGCCACCTTGGGCCGTCATACCGTACATCGACAAGATGTTGCACCACTTGGGGGGGGAGGGGGGGGCAAATGGGTTCTTGAACACCCCGTCCACCCCCCCCTCCCCCCATCTAACATTGGGAGCATGCGATGAGGAGCCGCCCAAGATTTCCCAGGCGATCGACAAAATGTTGCACCACCGAGCTGATTCGGCGACCCCTGGACCGTAGCCAATATTAGATGGAGGGTGGGGGGGGATGAGATGGAAACGTCGATTTGAGAACGATGTCCGCTGTCTTCGACACCAGGTGATGCAACATTTTGTCGATGTACCGTTGGGCTCTTCGGGTCAGATTGTGGCCCTGTTGGGTTGGGGCTCTCTGGAACTGCCTGGAAGCCCTTTTGGGTAGTTTTGGGGCGATTTGCGGGCCTCCAGGGCGGTCTCGGACGCTCGGAAGAGGGAAGAACATAGCACTCCCAGAAGTAGATCAAAACAATTGGGAATCAATGTTGTGTTGCGTTTCGAAGCGTCTTAGGGGATTTTTTGAGTCGCCTTCGGGCGTCTGGTGGGTGCCTGGGGCCTCTTGGGGCTCTCGCGAGGCCGTTCGGCCGCCCTTCTGACCGATTCGGGCACGTTGCCTAAACCAAGCAGGGCCTCCCTTTTCTCCGGAAAGCCTGGAGGACCTTTTGCAGGGGCGTCCAGGGGGGCCCTGGTACCACGGATTTGGGGGGTCCTGTTTGGCCCCCCCCCTCAGATTGCAAACATTTCGGAAAGGGAATATTCGACATACATATGCACATATGCACATGTATGCCCATGTGAATTGCGGACGCAGAGCGGTTATTCGATCATTGTGTTTCGAGAGTGTGCGCAAGAGGGAGGGAAAGAGAGAGAGAGAGAGAGAGAAAACAAATATATAGAAAAATGAGAGAGAGGGAGAGAAAAAGTGAAGGGGGGGCGCTTCATGTAGTGACAAGGAAGGGGATGGGAGGGTTGCAGCATCGTTGACGCCTCCAGGGGTTGCTCTGGTCCTCCTCTTTCTCCGCCTCCCTTCCCATCCTCCTCCCCACCCCCGTCCGCGTCGTCCCCCCTGTGGTTCTGCACCCGATGCCCCCGTTGCCCCCTCCTCCCCAGGCATACGCTGGGCCTCCTGGAGAAGCATCGCATCTCCGTGGCCAGCGTGGCGGGGAGGGCGGGGAGGGCGCCGCGGAGGCCGCCGGGTGCCAGTTCCGGTGGGGAGGAGCATGAGAGGAGCCAGTCTACTCCGTCCCTCCTCCTCCTCCTCCTCCTCCTCCTCCCTCCTCCCTCCTCCTCCTCCTCCTCCTCCTCCTCCTCGTCCTCCTCCTCCTCCTCCTCCTCCTCCTCCTCCTCCTCCTCTCTCCTCCTCCTCGTCTTCCTTCTGGGGGGAGTTCGGAAACTGCTCCTTGGTGCCAGCTTCGCAAGAGGGCCGGGGAGGAGGAGTGTGCACAGTCAAACCGCATCGTAACGAAGAGTGCACGCCGGTCGTTGGACGTAGGTACTTTTGGATATCCAGGTCCAGATCCTCCTCTGCTTCAAGCGCCTTCCTACTTCAAGAATCGATCTGGTTGTTTGTTGTCTTTTGTTCTTCAGGCGGGCTCGAGCCCAGTGTACTTGATCCGCCTTCCTATTTCATGCTTCCACGCAGTTCTTCCGACTAGCGGGTAGTCTTCCAATGCGTACCTTTGCATCCTCGCCTCTCGGCCCAGCCTAGCCCTTGGCCACGGGCCATGGCCTTCCAGCTCCTGCTTCAATTCATTTGGCATCGCTCGGACGTGAGCGTCTTTTCTGTCGGCGTGGACCATCGAGGATCATCATAGGTCACCTTGCGAGAAAACCGCGCACGAAATCGAAATATGCATACTTAGGGAATGGACGTCCGAGCGACGAGCGATGGCAAGTTCGGGCGTCCACGGACCCTGCATCCTGATCGCGCGCGTCCTGACGACCCAGTCGCACTGTGTGGTCTTGTTGATGCCTCGGAAGGCGGTCGGAGGTTCTGGGCCTCCTGGGATTGCGCCGGAGGGCCTTGCAGTGGCCTCGGATGGCCTCCCAGAAACATCCGGAGACGTCGCGGGGTATCCCTGGTGGACCTCGGCAGGCTGCGCGGGCCGATGGTTCCACGGGCCTCCCGGTGCGGTTGCTCGGCGGCGGAGCAACGAGCCGCGGGGGCGGTCTTCGCCGCCAGGGGCTCTGGAGAGGGGCGCGCCTCCTCCGCCTCCTCCTCCTCCTCCTCCTCCTCCGCCTCCTCCTTCGTCCTCAGTTCCTTGCGCAAGCAGCTCTTTGTCACGGCCCCGGACGTGTCGGTGGAGCGGGCCTGGCGTTTCGCTCGAGCTTTCCTGACCGTTGATGGTGAAGCTGGGTATCCGCAACAGCTACACGGATGGGGCACAGGTCGTGTTCAAAATGGGGCTCTCGCCGTAGCGCCGCGCACATTCGTTTAAAGCTTACAAGAGTCACGGGGATGGAGCACAGGTAGGTTTCACAATGGGGCTCTCGCCTCAGCGCCGCGCACATACCCCTCCTCCTCCTCCTCCTCCTCCTCCTCCCTCCTCCTCCTCCTCCTCCTCTCCTCCTCCTCCCTCCTCCTCCTCCTCCTCCTCCTCCTCCCTCCCCCTCCTCCTCCTCCTCTTCTTCCTCCTCCTCCTCCTCCTCCTCCTCCTCCTCCCTCCTCCCTCCTCCCTCCTCGCCTCGGCGCCCTGCGCGTCCTTTCCAGAAGGTTTCGTGGGGCACCGACCGCGCTCTCTTGGCCCGTCCGTCAAGGTTAGCACCCGGCAGCCCGATCGCAGACCTGGGTCTGCTCAAGCTCCGAGGGCTCGGGCTGGGCGGGGAGAATTCGCTGGCTGCGTTCGAAGGCCTAGAGGTTGACACTAGCACCAATGTCGGCGATGCGCCTCCACCGAGGGAAGATGATCTCGATCTCGGTGATGGTGGTAATATTTGGGCTTGCAGGGTGGCCGACAGAGTACCACCAACACCAAAATCTAGGATCACCTTTCCATGGTGGAGGCAACCCTCGGTGTTGGTGTTGGTGCCCTCTTCGAAGCCTCCAGTGCGTGTTTAATACCCCCTTGCCGTAGCCCGGTAGCTGCTTCGGCCGTGATCCCCCCAACGAAACAGAAGAGTTCAATGCCATCTTCTGGCGCCTGCGCACGTGGAAAACACGCGAAATGCACGCTGGGGCGCATTTCAGATGCCCCCCCCTTCGGCGCCCAGGGCTCTCTTCGCCCACGCCTCCGCTTCAGGACGAGAGGCCCAGGAACTAAAGGAGAGTGTGGGGCACCGTGGCCTTGGCAGAACTCTTTACTCCCCGTTTGCGAATCGCCCACAGTCGGCCCGGATTAGTAGATCGACCTTGCCAGCTCAAGTGTACCCTTGTGTCCTGTGCCTCGCGACCCATGCTGCCTGCATTCCTGTGGCAATGTGGCCCTCGGAAGGGTCTTGTGTCCTCTCGCGTGTCCTGTGCAATCGAGTCCGACTGTAGCGAAAACGTGTTTG
Source organism: Prorocentrum cordatum (assembly GCA_963575745.1). Classification (NCBI taxonomy): domain Eukaryota; class Dinophyceae; order Prorocentrales; family Prorocentraceae; genus Prorocentrum; species Prorocentrum cordatum. Next base: position 228,583 of record CAUYUJ010015168.1, read on the forward strand.
AACGCCGTCATCGTTCGATCAGGTACGCATGCTATCTTTGCCAGGCAAGGTGAAGGAACTTCCGCAACCCTGACGGACTCTTACACATGCTCTTGCCGAATGTACAAACGCGTGCGTCGTGGTGCTTTGCATCGCGCTGCAGTGTAGTGCTGAATGTTCGCCTGCGCGCTGCATGTACTCGTACTGTCAACCCACATGGTAAGGATGGGCAACCTTCCCAAGGGTACCCCTTGCATTCTTGCCTCCTCGGTCCATCCTTGGCCACTTTCGTTGGCTGCGCCCCGCTCGAGAAGCTTCGAAATGGGCGCCCGAGGCCCTTGCACCCCGACTGAATGCGCCAGTGTACGCACCGCGAAGAGATTCCAGTGTTTGTGTGTGTGCGCCTGCGTGTGTAGGCGTGTGCCTCGTCTTTGCCTCTTATGCGTGCACGTGTCCGGAGCGCCGTGCTGGTGGCGAGGTGCTCTTCGTGGCCAGCGCGGACGAGACCTTCCGGTACCGTGAGGCTTGTGCCCCGTCGGGCGTTGCGCAAGTGGAGGGGGGCGATTCAAGGGGGGTGTTGAAGAAATGTTTCGTGCACCGCAGGGATCCCAGAAGGGGCTACCTGGGGCCCAAACGGGGCACGAGAGGGTGCACGACTCTCCGCACGCCTCTCATCGCCCCCCCCCTCCCACTGAGCAACGCCCAGCCCTGCCTGCCGCCCGGGCGCCCCGACCTTCCCTTGCGACCCCCCGATCCGCGAGGCCCAGAAGCTCGCGCGGCGACGCAGCATGCCACCCTCGCGCGCGCGCGCAGCGGGAGCAGGCAGGAGGCGCCGCGTGCTGTGCAGCTGCGCCACCGCGCGAATCCGCCACCGTGCTCGGGAGGGTGCCCGAGGTCGGAGGCGCGCCCATGGACGGAGAGCGAGAGGGGGCGGGCCTCGTCAGAAGGCTGCGTGGCTTCTCGGAAGCCCTCCGGGCTTCTGAGAAGCCGCCTGCGTCTTCGGAGGAGGCTTAGAGCTATTTGTCAGAGGGCCGGAGGCATTCCGAGTCTCCCGAGAAGGCCCGCGCCTTCTGACTTCCCCCTTTGGGTTCGCCGCCGATGTGGGAGGGAGGGTGGGCTACGTGGGGGCGGTGTCCTGGGGGGGATAGGTTCTTTGGAACGACATACCCGAACTTCTGCTTTTGGCACTGTTGGCGCGCGCATGCGCGTATTAGAAGCGAGAGATACGGCATGCTGTACGGAGTGGCGTGACAGCGCGGCCATTGCAGGGGACCTTCCGGACAACGAGAGGAGGGCCGAAGCATGCGCAGCGCGTGACAAACGCTCAGTTCAAACACGCGCACAGTGCACACATTCGTTTGGGGATGTAGCATGCATGCTTTAGGCGGGTACAGCTACACTCACACGGCTTCGCACACAATTCCTGCTGGCGCCTGCGCTTGCCTGCGCTCATGCTTCCGCGTACGCTTACGCGCGTGCGCGTGATTCCAGTATTGTCCATGTCGGCGTTCCAGTCTTGCGTGCGTCCGAGACGTGCGCATTTGAGACGCTGTAGGGTTTGTCGGGCCTTGCGCTTTTGACTTTCCTGTCCTGCGGCTGGGAGGCCCTGCGCGGCAGCGGCTGGGCGGACGTGGAGATCGTGGTCTCGGCCCCGGGCATCCGAGACAGCAGGATCGCCCACGTCCCCCTCGACGCGAGGTGGAGGGAGCGCTCCGCGGCTGCAGACGCGCGAGGGATCACGGGCGCGCAGGCACGGACGCGCTGGCGCGCGTTTTTTTTTGTGTTTCTCGCCCAAGAGGCGCCCGCTCGTGGTTCGGCGAGTCCGTCGAGGCTTGTCCCGCAAGCAGGGCGGGGCCTCCTCCTCTCCCTCCTCCTCCACCTCCTCCTCCTTCTCCACCTCCTCCTCCTCCTCTTCCTCCTCCTCCTCCTCCTCCTCCTCCTCCTCCTCCTCCTCCTCCTCTGGCGCTGGTGCGGCAGAACGGGGCGGTGGGGCAAGAAGAGGGGAGTGGGCGCCAAGGCATGGGGCGAGAGAGGCACGCAGCGGCGAGCGAGCCAGCACGAGAGGAGGACGGGGACGCTGTGGACAGGGGGTGAGCTGGTTCAGGCAGGCGCGGCGGCGAGCGGGGAGGGGGGCGAAGGGGGGGCGGGGACCGGGAAACGGAAGGACGGACGAAGGGGGGGGCGAAGGGGGGGCGAGTGGGGAGGGGGGCGAAGGGGGGGGGGGCGGGGACCGGGAGAGGGAGAGCAGCCAGCAGCGCTGCGGCGAGGCAGGGACGGCAGCAAGGGAGGGCGACGACATCGTGGACGGGCGGGCGGGGAGGGGGACGGCGGCTGCCGGCGCGCCGCGGGTGCCCTCGGGCTGAGTTGCCACGAACGGCGCAGGCGAACGGGTTCGTCGTCGCCGACGGTCGTGCGTGGGCTGCCCGCGTCGGGTCGCGCGTGAGCGCCCTCGTCTGCAACGCAGCGTGCCGCGCTGGCGGCCCGCGTAGGCCGCGGCGGAGGGTCGCTGCGTCGTCTCGCGCAAAATCCGCCTTTTCTCGTCGCTCGTTTGGCGGAACGGAAAGGGTGGCGGAGCAGGCTCGAGGTAGGCCGGGGAGCAACGGCCCAGGCGAAATCGAAAGGCCACAGGCCGAAGAGAAGTTGCAGGAGGGGCCAGAGGCCGCATCGTTCATTCGAGGACAGCCAACGGCAGCAGTACGGAACCGACACGAAAAATAATTTTGTCCCAGCGGAATTGGGCGAAACTCCGTTCCCACACACAAACTTTTGGAGCTCCGCGCGGATATCTTGGATTGTGGTGGAAGCCCCCTGCAGCAGTCAGAGCTCTAGTACTCCAGGAATTGCAAATACTTGCAACGTTTCGCGGCACGTTATGGACGAAATCGTATTGTAGTGGCGTGAATGTGGGCCGGAGGCCGTGTCGAGTACGTAATTGCAATGCACGAAATAATAGTGGGTGTGGGCCAGAAACCGTGTCGAGTACAGCCTCTCGCCGAAAGTGTGGCGCTGAGTCACAAGGAAGTAAATCAGGACCCGTGTCGAAAGTAGCATGCATAAGTACAACAAGTGGCCATGCTCGTTCTACACTGCGGCAATCCGAGAGGCCGTAGGAAACCGGCTGCGGAATCGTCACGCTCAGAACGGGTGAAGCCGAGTCAGGTAGACAACCACCCCAGTCAATGGTACCCAATGCCTTCGAATTGTAGCAGCATATCTGGCCTGGATATGTCCTCACGCACGTGCGCACAAACGCAGCACACACAAGACAAATACACGACCGCACAACGAGGACACAGCAACAGCACAAATCGCATGACCGCATGACCAGACAATCGCACAAGTGCATTCACGGGCGAACGCTCTTTCGCAGCGAAGCGTACGCATCCGGCCTGGACGCTGTGCGAGAGCCAGCGACATCGCTTGAGTGCGAGAGCGAAGACGTGCACCTCCTTCAAGCTGTGCTCGCATGCGCATGCTCTTCCTCCAGCGGCGGGGTGGTGGCACCGTCGCGAAGCGTTAAGCCGGGAAACGCTCGAGGCGAATCCAGTGCAGGTTCAGCAGGTGGGTGGACGGGACGCGGCAGTCGCGTGCAGAAAAAAGAGGTGTGCCAGGCGAGCGAGCTGGTGTGTGAGAGAGCTCAACAACAGCGCATGCAGGTCGTGGAAAGGGGGGATAGAAAGCAAGGAGGGCTATGGTGATGATGACGATGATGAGGATGAGGATGAGGATGAGGATGAGGATGAGGATGAGGATGATGATGCTGATGATGCTGATGCTGATGCTGATGCTGATGCTGATGATGGTGATGATGATGATGATGATGATGATGATGATGATGATGATGATGATGATGATGATGATGATGACTATGATGATGATGATGGTGATGATGATGAGGATGATGATGATGATGATGATGGTGCTGATGATGATGATGCTGATGATGATGATGATGCTGATGCTGATGCTGATGCTGATGATGATGATGATGATGATGATGCTGATGCTGATGCTGATGCTGATGCTGATGCTGCTGATGATGATGATGCTGATGATGATGATAATGATGATGATGATGATGATGATGATGATGATGATGATGATGATGATGATGCTGGTGATTGTGATGGTGATGGTGATGGTGATGGTGATGGTGGTGGTGATGATGATGGGGGGATACACAGCAAGGAGGACCAAGAGATCCCAGGCCGTGCATGGGACCGGAAAGAGAGGGATCGATTGCAACGACAGGGAGTGCCAGCCGCGTCGGCGCCAGCGGCACTCTCCGAGCGCCAGCGACGCGAGCACAAACGGGACCATCGCCAAGACTGGCAGCATGAGGAGGAGGAGGAGGAGGAGGAGGAGGAGGACGAGTAGAGGAGGAGGAGGAGGAGGAGGAGGAGGAGGAGGAGGAGGAGGAGGAGGACCAGGAGGAGGAGGAGGAGGAGGAGGAGGACCAGGAGGAGGAGGACGAGTAGAGGAGGAGGAGGAGGAGGAGGAGGACGAGTAGCAGGAGGAGGAGGAGGAGGACGAGTAGAGGAGGAGGAGGAGGAGGAGGAGGACCAGGAGGAGGAGGAGGAGGAGGAGGAGGACGAGGAGGACGAGGAGGACGAGGAGGACGAGGAGGAGGACGAGGAGGAGGACGAGGAGGAGGAGCAGGAGGAGGAGGAGGAGGAGGACGAAGACGAGGACGAGTAGAGGACGAGTAGAGGGGGGCGGCGAGCTGTCGTCACACACGCATGCATGCGCACGCGCAGGCACAGAGACTTATCACCATGCACAAGCGTTCGCATGCAAGCACAGGCCAGCGCACCACAATTGCATAGGCGCGCACGACTGCAAACGCGTGATCCCGATGGTTTTTCAGCAAGAGTGTGATCTCGCGTGAACCCAGTAGGGGCCCGATGGTCAGGAAGAAAATGGCTCAATAGGCGAGCGCAGATCTGAAGAGGACCGTGCGGCATCGCCTAGGGCGAGCCGAACCACGTACGGAGTTCTAGGTTGCCAGGGCGATGGGGGTAGCGGTAAGGCGTGGTTAGCTGGAGTCAGCTTTAGCGGGCGATGGGAAGAGCACATTTGAAAGAAACCACGAGGGGAAGTGCGGGTCGTGTTACTGATTGATCTGCCAGTATCCTACGTGCAGCTAGCTGGTCTTGGTACGGTAATCCCAGTGACGCAGGTCATTGCGGTGGGCTGCTCTCGCAAGTCGCCAGATGGATCGTGTCATGTCATGCCGATCCATGTCGAATGGCGTACACCGGCACCGTCATTATGTTGTTGCATGGTTACTCATGATGCCGTTCGGTGCCCATCCTACTTAATGTTGCTACTGCCTCTCATACTGTTCACCCACGCATGGTCGCATTGGTTGTAACAGGGTCGTCGCTGTGACTGAGTATGACATTGTTGGTGGAGCTGGCTGCTCCAATTGGTGCAGATTTCTGCGCAGTGACGTGCTGCAGCGGTGGTACTGTGAAAGTTGCTATGCGTTGACGACGCGACATCTCTCTATATCATGCGCGCGTGTACAGCCTTCATGTGCAAACGCCCACGCTGGCGCGCATAGACTGAGACTCTGTCGACTCGTCGCATGCGGGGACAGGCACGGGAGGCTGCCGTTTGGTGGGCGGGGGCGAGGAATTTCATATGCCAGTACTTCCCGCACGGCACATATGTCATCAGCATGGACGACGATTTGGAGGACATTGTCTGGAAATGCCGGGAGGGCAACGTGGATTCTGTCTCGTCGCTCCCGTGTGGGGCGTTAGAAGCGCTTTTCTTCGACGCGCACTCCCGGATGAAGGAGGTTGGCGCCTTCCTGTGGGGTCCGAGCCTTGATTCCGCCTCCCTCACCACTCGCCTCAGCCTCCCTTCTGGTCCTCATCACATTCATATTTCTCCTCCTCCTCATCAACATCATCATCATCATCATCATCATCATCATCATCATCATCATCATCATCATCATCATCATCATCATCATCATCATCATCATCATCATCATCATCATCATCATCATCTCTTCGTCGTCTTCCTACTGTTCCCGACAAGCTCATAATTTTAGCCAGTGTGGGCGCCAAACGGTGTGTTTCCAGCAACCTACATCGGCGCTCCGAAAGTTTATTCCGATTTGAGAAAAACAGCGCCGCGCGAATGCAGAGCAAACGCGATGCTGGAAGGGCGCGGGAACGCGCGCCTCCTGGACAGGCGCGAGCAACCGCGCCCCCGTGCGAACCCCGATCCCGCGAGCGGCGCGTTCCCTTTTGACAGTGGCTCACCCGGGAAACCGTTTCTTGTGCAGGAAGTCCTGCACGGTCGGCCCATCGGCGGCTCCTTCGGACGAGATCCGGAACCACCGAGAAACCGTTTGCCATCGGATGTTCTAGGCGGTTTGCCCATGTTCGGCTTCTTCGGAGTGGACCCGAAGACGTCGAGATCGATGTTTTTGCGAAAAGTCGTAGGCGGTTCGCACATTTTCGGGTCGTTCGAACTGGACCCGATTTTTTTGGTACAAGTCATATTGATTTGGCCACATTCAGATAGGTCGATAAAATTGTCGGGTCGTCGCATGACCGAACCCGAAAACTTCTTTCGAGGAGGTCCCATGCCGTTTGCTCATTTTCGTGTCCGTGCACCGCTTGGGATTTTTTGAATTTTAAATTCCGAAAGGGAACCCGATCCCGTGACCCCGGGCAGGGGTTGCGCTCTGCCTTTGCATTGTACTGGGCTCCTCTGGCCAAGGGGTGCCAGCCTGCCCATCCGCGCGCCGACTCTGCCCTCGCGACATCACCCCCATCCGCCCTCGGACCCCGCGAGTCTCATCCTGCGCGCGCAATCCCAGATGGTTCCGGTGAGCACGGTGGCGAAAGTGGGGAAACTTTCGGAGCGGCGCAGTATGTTGTGCAATCTACGTGGTGTAATATACGCGGTGCACTCTACGAGGTGCAAGTATGTTCAGTTCACAGTGAGTGTCAACTCCGCTGCTCGCGCAAATCGTCCCACCCACCCGCAACTTGGTTTGCAGAAGCCCATGCGGCGGCGATTGCAATGAGTGCTTGGTGGCTGCTGCATGTCTGCGGCCGCGCTAGACCGCGCATGCTCGCGCGCGTAGCGGCCGTCATGAGAGCCTCTTGGGGCCCTCTTGGCTCGTCTTGGGGCCTCCGTGGCTCCGAAAAAGCCACGCGCCTCCACGCGACGCGGCCCAGGGGGCACGCCGGAAGCCCCAGGAGATTTTGATTGATCCGGCACAATTCGGGCTTGGACCCCTGAAGAGGATCCTCCAGATTGAGGAGTAGGCTTCAGGGATTAGGCCAAGGACCTGAGGACACCCCAATTCGTGCCTCAGGGCACGGTTGCGGATAAGAACGGCGACGGTGTGGGATCATGAAATACGAGGAAGTGTCAGTGAGGGTCCCGCTTTGAAGAAGAAGCGCCTTCAATCCGTGCACATTTTTTCCAATTCGACCACGGCAGTCGCAAGCGATAGCCCCGATTTGAAAAGGAGCCGCCCTCCATAATCTGGGCAGTTGCTGCACAGCATTAGAAATTCGGCCATGAAGCGTAAGGAAGTTTCAAACGAAAGTTATATGCTGAAGAGGAGCCGAGCCGACCTCCATCCGTCTAATTCCTGGAAGCGTTCAAATTGAATGTGGGAGGCGATAAGGCGGTAGTCAGGCTTTGAGAAGGACCCCCCCCTCCATCCGTGTGATTGTTGGAAACTTTGAAGCAAATGTGCGCGGCACCAAGGCGAGAACCACATGTTGAAAAGAAACCGCCCTCCACCCGTAAATACTGCAAATGTTCAAGACAAGTGTGCGCGGCGCCAAGGCGAGAGCCAAACTTTGAAGAGGACCCCCCGCATCTATCCATGTACCTGTTGGGAGCTTTCGAAGCGAATGTGCGAGGCGCTACGGCGAGAGCCGCACTTCGCAAACGGCCCGCCCTCCACCCCTGTAGACGTTAGCGATCGCAAGCTTCAGTGTCGAAGAAGGGGGGAGAAATCCTCGGGCGAAACACCTCGCCCGCCATGCCCAGGGCTGGACCTAAACGCTGTTTTGCTGGATTTCGGCTGTGTTTTGTTTTTCGCTTCGGCAGGGAGGTACAGGAACACAGGTGGAGCAAAACGAACAAAACAACGAACACAAAACGAACAACAACGTTTAGCTCCAGCCCTGGCCCTGCCGGCGCGTCTGGAGTGATCAGAAAGGACAAGGGTTGGAGGGGGCCTTGGTGGGGCGCGCCCGCTCGGAAGCGCCGCGGGCTGGGGTGCGGGCGCGTCCTTTGCGCCGTGGCCGCTGGAAAGGCCGTGCAGATGCGCGGGTTGGTATCGCTCGGACGTGCACTTTTTCTCTCGGCGGGGATTCTTGAGGAGCATCCTGGATAATCCTGTGAAAAACAACGCACGAAACCAAAAAAAACACAGGGAATGGACGTCCGAGCGACGGGGGGAGAGCTGGGGGCTCCTGCGAGACCTGGACCGCCTGGCCGACGAGAAGCGGACCCAGACCTCCAGCGTATCGAGAAACTCGAGGCGGAGGTTTCTAGCTGTTTTCGGCCTTCGCAGGGCCCTCGCCGGGCCCTGGGGCTGTCAACAAGACGAGACGATTCGGGGCGCCAAACCGGCCCCAGGGAAGAGGAAGAAGAGGAGGAGGCGGAGGAGGAGGATGATGATGATGATGAGGAGGAGGAGGAGGAGAGGAGGAGGAGGAAGAGGGGGAGGAGGGGGAAGTTGGAGGAGGAAGTGGAGGAGGAGGAGGAGGAGGAGAAGGAGGAGGAGTATGGGGGGGAGGGAGGAGGAGGAGGAGGAGGAGGAGGAGGAGGAGGAGGCGGAGGAGTATGGGGGGGGGGAGGAGAGGGATTAGGAGGAGGAGGAGGAGGAGGAGGAGGAGGAGGAGGAGGTCTGGGGACGCCGCACTCAGAGGCGCAAGACGTCGGATGCCTGGGGGATGGCGACGCGCCGACGACGGCTCCTGGCCACACTGCGCCAACGTGGCCGCGTCCCGCCGTGCCGTCGCGCGCGGGGCAGGAGCGAGTGGCTCATTGCTTGGGTCGGTGGCGCTCGCCCGCAAGCATTTGTGAGTTCTTTACGTCGCCGAAGTCCCCGAAGGGGCGAGTGCCTCGGGGGGAATCGCTGCCCAAGCAGCTCCTAACCTCGCGGTGAGCTGCCGAAGCAGGCGAGGCTTCGCCTGGGAGGGGGCTGGCCAGGATCTCCCGCTCCCGTCTGTCCGTCGGGCGCTCGGCGCCGCCCGGCGGGCGCCGAGGGAGTGGTGGGCGCGGAGGGAGTGCTCGCAGCGCTCGGGCTCCACGGTGTTTGGGCGATTTCGCGGGCCGTTTTCGCTTTGGCCTCGGGCGGCTGCAAGGGCGGAGCCGAAGACAGGTCGAGGGGAAGCGAAGACGGGACGAAGACGAGAAGCGCAGCACCGGAGGGTGATCGTCGGAGGGGGAGCGATCGTCGGAGGAGGGCCTGCGGAGACAACGGCGGCCTTCGTCACGAGCGGCGAAGGTGTCCGTACAGTCGGGCCGGATTAGTAGGTCGACCCTGCCAGATCAAGGGTGCCTTTTGTGTCCTGTGGTTCGCGGCCCACGCTGTCTACATTCCTACGGCGATGTGGCCCTCGGAAGGGTCTTGTGTCCTCTCGCGTGTCCTCTCCAATCGAGTCCGACTGTGTCCGCGCCCTCGCGGTCCAGGGCGCGATCCCTCGCGGTCCAGCCCTGGCCGCAGCAGCGCGGGAGGCACCACCTCAGTGCTGAGGCACGCGCCACGGCGGTTCAGCGGCCAGCCGCGTCTGCCCATCATTAAGTCGGGCGTGTCCCTCTACAGGGGCAATATTCAAAAATAGTACAAAAATAGTCTGGGGACGATTGTTTGACCATTTTTGGGTATTTTGGGGGTATTTTTGGAGTATTTTTTTTTCGCCCAAAATCCCCCTGTAGGGGGACAGGCCCGATTTAAGCCTATCAGTGCGGCCGGGCCCGCGCCCATGGCCACACCCTCGAGAGGCACTCGGCGAGGGGCATCTTCCAGGATCTCCTCTGGGGCAGTCGGATACCCAGGCGCCGTCCGAGTGGACGGTGTGCCGGGAACTGGGCGAGGACGCCTTGGGAGAACTCGTCTTCCCAGAAGTTCTCAGAAGTGCACCGTTTGGTCTGCGTCCCCCGCAGGGAGGCCGAGATCCCCGTCGTCATCCCAATCGATGTCGGGCAAGAAGGCGAGGAGGCTTGAGGGACGTGAGGAGGCGAGCGGCACTCGGAGACGGCTCCGCCAACGCGTCGCTCGAAGGAGCCAATCGGCAGCCTGTCTGGGGGAAGTCTGGGGCCGCGCGGGTTTCCTGACATCCCCGCGGCGATCAGCACACCCTCGAAGGCGCTCGAGAAAGCGCACCCTGCCGTCATGGCGTTTCGTGGAGAGGTCGAGGTCCCCATCGTCGTCCCAGTCAACGGCATGCTCGACGCCCCGAGAAAAGCTTTCGCGACGGGCCTCAAGGACAGCAGGCCGTGGCACCAGTTCAATCATGGAACGTTGAGGGCCCCATCGTCGCCGTCCACATCGACGGCCAGCATCCAGCATCCAGATCCACAGTCAGCCGGCGCCCGGTGGATGCTGCTCTTCTTCCTCCTCCTCCTCCTCCTCCTCCTCCTCCTCCTCTTTGCAGGCGGGAGCGAGTCTCAGTCTCCCGCCAGGTTTCCTCCTCAGAACCTTCCAATCGTGCTGAATAGTAGGCAGGCGTGGACCCCCATTCGTTTTTTTGCTCCTCTGGGAGAGCGGTTGCGGTGTCCCGCTTTGGGAAGCACGGGGGGGCAGACGCCCGCGCGGGCAGCCAGAGTTCGCCGAGAACTTCAGGACCGCGGCACGTAACTGGTGCCCTGATTGGATCGAGGCATGGCCCGGTGCCCGATGCCTGTCATGCTGTGTCAGTGTCTGCGCAGCTCGTCCAGCAGGCCTGGCCGTGCGTGGGCGTCACGCATATGCACTCCACTCCTCCTTGATGGGGCGGGGGGGGCACGATGCGTCCGCCCGTGGTCATGGATGCCGACGCTGTTTGTGTCCGAGTCCACGTGTCCTTCGGGACCCCGGCCGTTGCTTCTGTCAGCGGTGCTGCAGTTCGGGCTGCGAGCTCAGGCCTGAGCCCTTCTTGCCATCCACGCGAAGCCCGGCGGCAGAGGCAGCGAAAGAACGCACACACGTACACACGTATGCACACGCAGCGTAGGCGGGGAGGGGGAACGAAGACGCCAAGGTGCGCCAACGGGCCAAGAGGACAGCACTCGGTGGCAAGGCGAGGCACAGCGGAACCAGGAAGGCCGGCGAGGACGAGAAGCAGCAGCACACGTACACGCACGCACGCACGCACGCACGCACGCACGCATACTCGAACGCACACACACAGACAGACAGACACACACACACACACGCACGCACGCACGCACGCACACACGCACACACGCACACACGCACACACGCGCACACGCGCACACGCACACGCGCACACGCGCACACGCACACACGCACACACGCACACCACACGCACACACGCACACACGCACACACGCACACACGCACACACGCACACACGCACACACGCACACACGCACACACGCACACACGCACACACGCACACACGCACACGCACACGCGCACACGCACACGCGCACACGCGCACACGCGCACACGCGCACGCGCAGGCGCACGCGCACGCACAAGCGCACGCACACACACACACACACACACACACACACACACACACACACACACACACACACACACACACACACACACACACACACACACACACACACACACACACACACACACACACACACACACACACACACACACACACACACACACACACACACACACACACACACACACGCACACACGCACACACGCACACGCGCGCGCGCACGCACGCACGCACGCACGCACGCACGCACGCACGCACGCACGCACGCACGCACGCACGCACACATACACGAACGGGAAATGCACGAGGCTCGGAGCGCTCGACGCCCCTGGCGGCCTGGCGCCGCGCGCAGTGGGGAGCCCTTCGGGGTCGCCCGGGAGCTGAGGTCTCAACACGTCCCAGAACCCGCAGAGCATGATGACTTCCACGGTGTCTATGAGGAACGGCCTGGTGAACGGCTACCTGCACGGCTTCCTCAGCCGGCCGTCGTGCAAGGAGCTGCTCCGCACGGGGCCGGACGCTGTGGAGGACGCGGAGTTCAGCGTTAGGAATTTCGCGAAGGATCGGGTCGTGCTCCGTTACCGCATGTACGCGGGCGGCACGAGGTGCTATCTGGGAGGCTGGCGCATGTCCGTCTGTGCCTCCAGCGACCTCCCTCTTCTCTGCCTGGTTACTCCTCCTGCCTTTCTCCCTCACGGCTGATTTCTGGAATTTTCACTTGCGGACCAGTAGTATCAAGACGGCAATTTAGCAGGATAGGGACGGCCTTGGAATAATGGTAGATGTTCAACTCTTCAGGTGGTCGGTTCGTCCCGTTTTCCCTCATTTCTTTTTCTATCACGTCCAGTTCGAGAAGATCTGCTTGGAAATGGATTCCGCGCTCGCGTCGGGCCCGCGTCCTTTGCGGCGTTCTTTATCATGGTTCCAGTGGCAGTTGCTGTCTGCCTTCGCCGTCTCAGATCCCGCATGGCTGCATGCTTGTTTGTTGCGAGCTTGCGCTATGACATGCTTCCTCGTTTCTCTGGCCAGCGAATGCATTAGAGGTATCAGTTGTATTACGAAACGTCGTTTTTGGACGCAGACTGCCACACATGTGCCGCAGGCGTGCCGTGCCGCGCTGGGTCGTCAGAGTGCGAAACATGCACCGCGCGGTGCCGTGCAGTGCCTGGTCTTTCGGCTGTGCCGCGCCGTGCCCCACCGCGCTGCGCCGCGGACTTTCAGCATGCGCAAACTCTGCAGTTCCGTGCCGTGCCGTGCTTGGTCGACGGCGACGGCGACGGCGACGATTGTGAGTTCGTCTGGCGACGACGACGGCGGCGGCGGTGGCGACGGCGGCGGCGACTGCGACGGCGATGGCGATCCGCACTGATCCATTATCATATTGAATTAGGTGCCGGAGAGTGGCAAGGTAGTTCGTGCACGGTTGGGCAGCCGCCCAGGCGCGCCAAGCGTCGCATAATTTTAGGCCGTTGTGTGGCCCACTTCGGCTCGGCGTGCGTGCAGGACCTGATGATGTGACTGCATGTGACTGTCTTGGGTACGATGTGCACGCACGTGCCCCGCATGACAAATGCACACTTCCATCTCTAATTTGTTTCGCAGGTTCTAGCTTTTGGAATGTGGCTTCTCAGCCCAGAGACGCCCAGCATTCCGCTTGCTGCATACCTGAATAATCTTGCGTTTTGTTGGACAATGTGGCGTTCGTTCTGGCAGTGTCTTTGATCAGCTTGGGGCGCTGTTTGGGCCCTCTTGGGCCGTGCGATGTTATCTTCGGCCCATCTTGGGACGTGGGGCCCTGTTGGATTGACTGCAGAGGCAGTTGGCGGCCTATCTCAGCCAATATTGGAGCCTCTCGTGGCGGTCTTGGGATCCTGTTTTGGGTCGTCGAGCCATCATGGGGCCTGTCGAGCAGTGTTTTGCCTGTGCAAGGCCAATTTCGAGTAGCCTTGGACGGAAAGCGCGACCGAAACGAAACAAGCAATAGTGTCCGTCCCATGGTTCTGGTCCGCCAGAGGACGAAGTTATCACCTTGGGGCCAGATTTGTGGGTGTTCGTGTCGTCGTGTTTTTTTTACGGGCGTCTAGACGTCAGGGTCTATCCCGGGGCCGTATCGATATTGTTTTGGGCTGTGTTGACAAGCCATCTGTCTTATGCCTGGACCCTCCACCCCCTCCAGCCAGAGTTCTTTTCTTCCTTCCGCGAGGGGTCCACTTTCGCGGCGAGTCCTTAAACCCGGGACCCTTGGCGGCGCATCGATTTGATTATTTCTTCCGCGCGCGTATTGCTTTTGGAACCCCTGAGCCCCTCCAGCTAGAGTGCACCTAGTATTTGAGTACAACGGGCACCATCATGTGCTAACGCGCAGCTGCTCCTAGAGTGCACTAGGTCATGCAGCACAACATGTCTTATCGAATTGCGATTGAGGCGTTTAAGGAAACAGTATATCGGCTCCTGACTTTGGAATCAGGAAATACTGTCGGATCGCGACTTGGGAGCACGGAAGCGCTATAGAATCGCGATCAACGAGCACGGAGACATTATAGAATGTCGATTTTGGAAACAGGACACACAATAGCGTGCAAGTAATTTTAGTATAATTCCATAGCACAACTACATGTCGAGTGATGAGGCATTACATTTACAATGCGGGTTTTCGCGCGTTTCCTCCTCTGGTTGCGCTGGCGGGGTGGGACCCCGTGCGCCAGCACCCCGCGGCTGAGAGTTGATTCCTCTTCCGGAATGCAGGGGTAGCCCCCGTGCCCGAACCCCTCGCCACGCATGTCTTTGTTTCTTCCACGGAAACCAAACGCCCTGGGTTCCTCGGCGCGCCCCGGGAACGTTTTCCTTCCGGATGCCCCCCCACGGGCCCTATCTTGCAGTCGCCCAGGTGATTTGTCGATATAGTTTGAGCGACCGAGGACTCCGTGGGAAAAGGAAGTACGAGCCCGCCCCGCGACCGCTCAGAATTCAAGTAGACATTGGGAGGGTGATACGTTACTTGAGAGCGCCCAGCCAAGGCCAACATTGATCTGGCCATTTGGTGTGGGCGCGCATCCCTCTTCATTTGGGCACACACAAATGAGATCCGTCCAGGGCCTGCTGGGACTGCCTGGAGGCATACCCGGACTCGCACTGGGTCGTTCTTCGGGCATGTTTTGGCCGCTTTGGGGCTGCCTCGAATCACGCTGGACGCCCATCTGAACCTTTCGAGCGCCGCGGCGGGATCCCGCCAGGCTGTTTTGGAGGCTCTTGGAGCAGCTCGGGGGAAGCAGTCGATGCATCTTGGAGCCGTCCGATTCGGTGCCTCTTTTCATATCCGATCTCAAGGAGCTTTTAGGAAGGTTTGGCAATTCAACTACTCCACTCGCTGACAGTATACTGCGCGACACCGTCGTGCACCGTTGAATTCCGTCAGGTACAGTCGTATACGCACCGTCGGCACAGCGCGCCATGCCGCCGAATCAGATTGTAGATTGTTTTCCGAATTGTTTGCGATTGCTCTCGCGCGTGCCATTCAATAGGGGCCATGTTGTCAGCGCCAGGTGGGCAGCGGTACTGAGCCGTATTGAGTGGTACACAGTGCCAATCCATTTCTTCGAGATTTGTGCAGTCGGCGATTCGAGAAATACACGGTTTCGGTTGGGAAGGGGCCCAGTGGTTTGTAGCTTTGCTTTTGGGCCCCAGCAGAACGCCTCACTCGTATTTGGGAGCATTGGGCGTCCTAAGTCATGCCGTCGGAAAGTTTGGTACGTGTGGCTGCTTACAGCAAGGCTGTGTGTGCTTTCTGAGGCTTGACATTGGGCGACAGTGCGTGCCGCATTGGCCTGCCCTACTTGGGGCCAGCTGGATCTCAACGGAGGAGGTTTGCAGGCCAAGTTCGAGGAGGGTGTCCAAGTTAGTCTCGACCGCGGTGGGGAGGGGGCGGGGGGGAGCAGAAGAGCAGTAAGCAGGTGCAGCGACAGCAAGTGGGGGAGCACAAGAAGGCGGTCAGGTGGAACGGACAAGGATGAGGAGAGGGATGATGATGCGTGGGTGCAGGAGGAATCTGAATTAGTCTAAGGTGTTAGGGGGAGGATGGGAAGGGTAAAGCCAG
Organism: Prorocentrum cordatum; assembly: GCA_963575745.1. NCBI lineage: Eukaryota > Dinophyceae > Prorocentrales > Prorocentraceae > Prorocentrum > Prorocentrum cordatum. The sequence goes on from CAUYUJ010015168.1 coordinate 244,339, forward strand.
TCTTTAGTGCTCTTAAGGCTGTTACTGGCAGCCGTTGCGCATTTGTGGTTGTTTGAACTATTTCGGTGTGTCAAAGGAGAAGGTCAAGAGGATAACGACGATGAGGAGTGATGGGGGGAAGATGAGGTGGATGAGGAAGACGAGGAGGAGTGGGTGCGGGAGGATGGTGGGGACCTCAAGAGGGGAACGCATGTTGTTGTTGGCGTTGTTGTTGGTGGTAGTGTTGATGTTGATGGTGTTGTTGTTGCTGATGAGGATAATGACGATGTTGTTGCTGATGTTGGTGCTGGTGCTGATGGTGATGGTGATGCTGATGATGCTGATGATGATGATGATGATGATGATGATGATGATGATGATGATGATGATGATGATGGTGATGGTGATGGTGATGGTGATGGTGATTGTGATGGTGGTGATGGTGGTGGTGGTGGTGGTGGTGGTGGTGGCAATGAGGATGATGAAGATGATGAGGAGGACGCGGAGGAGGAGGCGGTGGAGGAGGATGAGGCGGAGGCCGAGGATGAGGAGGAGGTCAGCGAGGAGGAGGGGGAGGAGCAGGTGCAGCAGGAGCATGCGGAGGACGCAATGCCAAGCCGTGTATGCTGACGATGGCGAGGATGAGGATGATGAGGAGGAGGATGAGGAGGAATCGGAATCGGAACAGACGCGAAGCGTCACAAAGGAGGATGAGGAGGAGGAGGAGAAGGAGGGGGAGGAGGAGGATGAGGAGGAGGAGGCGGAGGAGGAGGAGGAGGAGAGAGAGTGAGGTTGATGACGAGGACGATGTCAAGATGTAAAGGATCAGGGTGAGTGGACAAGGGGGCATAGGTCAGGAGGAAGTGGGATACGGGGAGGGGGAAGAGGAAGTCGAGCAGGAGGAGGAGGAGGAACATGACGATGAGGACGAGGGCGACCAGGAGTTGATGTAGCAGAAAGAGTAGGTGTCCCAGGTGCAAGGCGAAGCACGACATGGGGCGGAGGCGGAAGCATGGGGGAGGCACAGCGGCAGTAGGAGCACGCGCAGTAGGATCAAGTGGACGAGCTGGATGAGGATGAAGAGGATGTTGAAGAGGAGGATGAGGAGGAGGATGCGATGGATGAGGAAGAGGATGATGATGCTGATGATGATGATGATGATGCTGATGATGATGATGGTATTGATGCTGATGATGGTGAGGAGGAGGAGGAGGAGGTGGATGGGGAAGATGCTGATGATGCTGATGATGCTGCTGAGGATGATGATGAGGATGACGATGATGATGGTGATGATGGTGATGATGGTGATGATGATGATGATGATGATGATGCTGGCGGTGATGATGGCACTGGTCCTTATGCTGCTGACGATGATGATGCTGCTTATGATGGTGGTGGTGGTGATGGTGGTGGTGATGCTGATGATGATGGTGATTAAGCTGGCGGTGATGATGGTGATGATGATGCTGATGCTGGTGGTGATGATGATGGATGATGATGATGATGATGATGACGATGACTATGGTGGTGGTGAAGATGATGATGGCGGTGGTGGTGGTGGTGGTTGTGGTGGTGCTGATGGTGGTGATGATGATGGGGAGGAGCAGGCGGAGGAGGAGGAGGTCGGTAAGACGACAGAGGGATGATGAAGATGCGGAGGATGATGATGAGGAGGAGGATGAGGAGGATGATGACACTGCTGCTGATGCTGCTGATGATGATGGCGATGCTGCTGATGATGATGCTGAAGATGATGATGATGATGGTGATAATGATGAGGATGATGATGCTGATGATGGTGATGGTGTGATGCTGATTGTGCTCATCTTGATGTGGATGCTGATGATGTTGATGCTGATGCTGATGGTGTTGATGCTGATGCTGATGCTGCTGCTTCTGATGCTGATGATGCTGCTGCTGATGCTGATAATGTTGCTGCTGATGATGCTGCTGATCGATGATGCTAATGCTGATGATCATGATCTTGATCTTGATCAGGGAGGAGGAGGATGACGAGGATGATGACACTGCTGCTGATGCTGCTGATGATGATGGCGATGCTGCTGATGATGATGATGATGATGGTGATAATGATGAGGATGATGATGCTGATGATGGTGATGGTGTGATGCTGATGGTGCTCATCTTGATGTGGATGCTGATGATGTTGATGCTGATGCTGATGGTGTTGATGCTGATGCTGATGCTGCTGCTTCTGATGCTGATGATGCTGCTGCTGATGCTGATAATGTTGCTGCTGATGATGCTGCTGATCGATGATGCTAATGCTGATGATCATGATCTTGATCTTGATCAGGGAGGAGGAGAATGAGGAGTAGGAGAAAGATTACGAGGAGGACGTGGTCAGGAGGATAATGATTACGAGGGGGACAAGGAGCTGCAGCACGCGGAGTCTGCGCCAGCAAGTGAAGGAGCAAGACGAGGAAGACATGAAGAGTAGGAGTGTGCGAATGAGCTCCCAAGCTTTTGTTGGCCTCATCAATCACCCAGCCCCGCCCCTTTCACCACATGAGGTGACAGGCAACACAGCTGAGCACGCACACGAAAGATATCTTATCAACCCTTACTCTAATGCCAATCTACCTCCCTTTCATGTTACCCCCCCCTAGGGAGCGGAGAAAGAGGAGGAGGTGGAGGAGAAGGAGGAGGATGAAGAAACGCGCCAGCAGGACATGCGTCCGCCATACTCATTTCGGCACGCCCCTCATGCGCTTCGTGGCCCCATAGGGAGCTCCACCCAAGGCCCCAGTGGCACCGTGCACATGCGTCCGCCACACCCATGTTGGCACACCCCTCATGCGTTTCGTGGCCCCATAGGGAGCTCCACCCAAGGCCCCAGTGGCACCCTCCACATGAGTCCGCCACACCCATGTTGGCACATCCCTCACACGTTTCGTGGCCCCATAGGGAGCCCGACCGAAAATGATACTCACGACGGCGGTGCTCGCAGCTGCATATGGTTGGGTTCTTCGCCAGGCTAATTTTTGTTTGTGCTTCCTTTTACTCGCGCCATGGAATCGAGACCGCGGGGGGCGCGGAGATGTGGACACGCTCGCCGCTGGTCACGGGGGGAGGGGGCGGGGCGGGAGCGGAGGCGTCGCCCGCAAGAGCCAGGAGCGGCTGGGCGCCTTCAGGCGCCCTCACCCCCCCCCGCGGCGGCAAGTGTGTGTGTGTGTGTGTGGCTGCGTGTCTCCCCGCCTTCAGTCCCGGTTCGGTTCTGGCACCCTCCGCCTCACGGTAGCCTCGTCTGCTCGCCGCCGCTTCCCCGCCATCCGTGCCCTGGTGGTTATGGCTGCTGGCGGCTGCGAGGCCTGAAGTGGTCTCTGAGGGCTCGGCCAGGCGTAGACGCGCGCGCGCGCCTCATTTTTGTTCCAACCTTCTACGCCCTGTCGCCACGAGCAAGGCCGCGACGCCAAAAAGTAAGTGTGTGTGTGTGCGTGTGTGTGTGTGTGTGTTTATGCGCTGAGCGCGAGCTAAATGGGGCTCCCTCGATTTGGTGGACCGTTTTCGTTTTGATTTCGTTTGGTACCAAATGCAGAGGGACAGCGAAAACAAAACGAACATGGAAACCGCAATTCAGCCCTCGCCCCGTGTTTGCGTGTGCGTGCGTGCGTGTGCGTGCGTGCGTGCGTGTGTGTGTGTGTGTGTGTGTGTGTCTGTGTGTGTGTGTGTGTGCGTAGGGGGGGTCGGGTGCATCTTGGGAGGTAAAGTTTAGCATTGGCGCTGGTATATCCGTGATCGAAAACATGTATAATCCGGCACAGTCTTTTTTATTCCGCTGAATCCCGCTTAATCCGTCGCGGTCCAGGTGAATTCTGGGCTGGATCTGGGCTGATTCGGCTTCACGGCCCCTTGAAAATCGGACGCGACGGCCTGTCACCCTTCGCGCGGACACTTCCCGGGAGGTGCCTCCTGGATGGGAGGGAAGTCCGAGGCGTCCGCCTGCCGCCGTTTTTCGGGCCAGGCGCCGCGCCCCGCGCGCCAGGCGCCGCCCTCGCCTCTGGGCAGGGGGGCGCCGCGGACGCAGGTCGCGGCAGCACGCTTTACCACACGTCGACAAGATCGCGCGTCGCTGTGGGCAGGCCCTCGGAGTGCGTGCTTGAGCAGTTCCCCCCCGTCCCCACAACCTGACATTGGGGCATGCGAAGAGGAGCTGCCAAAATCCCCGGGCGATCGGCACAATCTTGCGCCACCGAGCTGTCTCGGCGACGCCGGAGCGCAGCCAATATTTGATTGGGAGGAGGGGGGGAGCAAGACACATCGATGACAAAACGGCTTCCGATGTCGTGGGCGCCAGGTGGTGCAACGTTTTGTCCATGTACTGTACATTCCGCGGTTTCCTTGTAAGCGCGCGGCATGGGACGCCTTCCAATCTTTGACGCGTTCCGCTTCCGCGGCCTCCGCGGACGCAGGCCACGACGCCTTTCCGTTTCTGGCGTGGTCGTGGCCCTAGGGGAGGGTTGGGAACCCCCATCCACGGATTGCATTTCGCCCAGGGCTTCAAGACGGCGGTGGTGGTTCCCCGATCGGACCTCCGTGGGCGTGGTTGTCGGCGAGAGCGTGGCCCAGAGGCCGAATCAGCCCCCGAGCGACAAATTCATCGCTTCGCCGCTTGGGGTAACGTTACTGCAAGGTGATGTGCATAGTTTTGTATGGCGTCGTCTGGGCATGTGTGTCTGGGCGCCGTGGGCGCCGTCAAGCAGAGCTTTCACGAGCTCAGAGCCAGGGTTGTGCAGGCACAACATATTTTGCAGTCGATACAGCAGATGGTCACCTCTACTGGTAAGGAGCCCAGGGAGGGGCGACCCTCTAGTTCGAGGGTCCCCGCAGACCTTTTCAATACGAGCTGGAGGCTGAGGAGATGGCGAAACGCGTGGCTTCCCTGGAATAACGCATGTCCAAGACTTCCACGGTTGGAGACTCTGCTGTGAACGGCCTTGATTTTGACATTGTAGTGGCTTTCGGCCAGTGCCGCCGATCCGGGTCGCTCGGTGTTATTCTCCAGACGCAGACATTATGGGCGCACACTCAAACGCACACACACACACACACACACACACAGTCACACCACCGAATCCGCGCCGCAGACATGCACACACACACACACACCACCACCCACACACACACACATACCAGTTAGGAAACGCACGCGCGCGCACGCCGAGCGGATACACATATTACGCGGACACCTCACGCACGCACACGACCAAATGCACATACGGCAGACACACATACAGAGACACACTAGGCGCACGCCAGACACTAGCACGCACAGACATTCGCAGACACGCACCACACACAGACACTCGCACAGAAGCACACACCTGAACTCGCTTGGGCGTCGCGTGTGATGGGGTGCGGCTCTTGGGCCGCCTTGGGGCCCTCTTGGGCCGTCTTGGGACTGTCTGGGGGCCTCCTGGGCCGTCTTCGAGCGGTCCTGGGGGCCTCTTGGGCCGTCTTGGAGGGTCGGAAAGCCGAAAAAGGCGACAACCCCAAGAACATTCAAAAAACCAATGGAAATCAATGAGTTTTGCCTCTGGGGGCCCTCGTGGGAGGCCTCTTGGAGGCCTCTTTAGACGTCTTGGAAGGCTCTTGGGCCATCTTGGGCGTGTTCGGGCGATCTTTCGGGGTCTCGGGACTTTCTTAGACCGTCCTCAGAGACTTTTGCGGCCGCGGCCACCCTTTCAGCGCATCCTCGAGATTAGAGCCTTCTGTAAAAGCAGTCCCCCGACCGCCGGAAAACTCGCACCCCCCCCCCCTCCCACCCCCCCTTCCCCGGCAGAGCCACCCCGGCAACCCCCCCAGAGGCTGAGGCTCAGCCTCGAGGCTGTAGCTGAGACTCCTTGAAACTCACACGCCGGATCGGCGGATTTTCGATTATCGTTCATCTCGGTTGTGCACAAGAATTTCGGAACTCGCTGTTCTCTCCTGCAGCCTCCTGCCTCATCCTTATCCCTCCTGCGCCATCCTTCACGTCCTCCTCCTCGCTTGAAGCCCTCCTCGACGACGGCCCGCGCAGGCTTCACCGGCTGTTCCCCCGTCTGGTGGGACCTCCTGGTAAAAAGAAGGGAAAGAGCACCCTTGTGGTCAACTTCCTGAAGGTCCTGGGAGGCCCGCTGAGTTCGGCCACGTATCGTCGTCGCCGCAGAGGGATGAGGAGGTGGACTTGGCGGAGGGGCAAGGAGGAGGGGAAACGAGGAGGAGGAGGAGGAGGAGGAGGAGGAGGAGGGGAGGAGAGAGGAGAGTGCAGATATCCAAGAGCAGAGAGCAGAGAGGCAAGCTAGGTGCGCTCGCGCCATATCTGACATCCGATCCTTCCCTCCGATCCCTTCGCATTGCGTGGATTTTTCCCAACCGTCCTCTGGTGTTGGGTCCGCGTTTTGACGAGGCAGCTCCTCGCGTTCCGTCCTCCTCTCCCCCCCTCTCTTCTTCCTCCTCCCCCTCCTCCCTCCTCCCGTCCTTGCCTCTGCCATCCGCATGTTTCTGTTTCGGCACACCCCTCACACGTTTCGTGGCCCCATAGGGAGCTCCACCGAAGGTCCCAGCGGCGCAGTTCGTATACGCCCACCGCGCCCATTTTGGCACACCCCTCACACGTCCAGTGGCTGCGTTCGCATGCGCCCACCGCACCCATTTTGGCACCCCTCACACGTTTCGTGGCCCCATAGGGAGCTACACTGACGTGCCCAGTCGCTGCTTTCGCATGCGCCCACCGCGCTCATCTTGGCACACCCCTCTATAGAGAGCTCCACCGACGGCCCCAGTGGCTACGTTCGCGTGCGCCCACCGCACCCATTTTAGCACACCCCTCACACGCATCGTGGCCTCATAGGGAGCTCCTCCGAATGCGGTGCATACAACGACGGTGCTTACAACTGCATCCAGGCTAATTTCAATACCGGCGGACGTGTGTCGTAGCCAATCAGGATTTTAAAATAAGACCCAATCGTGTTATGCGCAATTGGAAAAGCAAAGTTGCATACATAGGATGAGGATGAGGAGGAGGAGGAGGAGGAGGAGGTGGCCCGTTGAGCAGGAAGATCAGGAGGAGGGGCCGATCCGAAAATGAGGCACACGCTGCAGTGGGAATACGGTTTCGAAACACCGAAAACAGTCAGATTGCAAAAGCACATAGGTAAAATCAATGTTTGGAAAGCTGTGTGTAAAAATAATACGTGTAGAGCGCCGGAGATCTTCCGCACATGGTCAGGGAAGAGAGGAGAGTAGTATTCAGAATGCGTACTTGTAGAGAGGAGGAGGATGAGGAGGAGGAGGAGGAGGAGGAGAAGAAGGAGGAGCAGCATTGTAAGCCCAAATCGCATCAACGATGTTGCAGTAACCCTCCCGCCCAGCTTCCTCTACAGAAGTCCCTACAGTAAGATATTGGGACGGGTTTACGGCTGGTGCCGACGACCATGAAGGGGGACGACGATCACGACGGCGGCGTCGGCGACGACGACGACAACGCTGACGTGGAGCAGAGTGCTCAGGGGCGTCTTCCACACACCGACAGGGGTGGCTGATTTTCACTACGGGAAGTGCCTCATTCAAAGACAGCCGTATGATGACCGTGAATATTGCTAAAACATAGTTCCTGGGATTGCAACGTCGCAAATCAACGTGAATGGTGCGTCGTGACAACCTCAAACCGTGCCAGAACACCATTCATGCGATTTCAGCACCGCGAGTCAACATGCTTGCTGCGTCTTGACAATCTTGAGTCGTGCCAAACTGCAGCTTCTGGGATTTCAGCCCTACGATTCTTTGAAAGGGATGCAACCTTTTCAAGCGAATGCGCGCGGTGCTAAGGCGAGAGCCACATATTGAAAAGGAGCCAGTTTTCATTCTCGAAGCGGTTGCAACTTCTACACAAGACGAGCGTGCCCCGCGCTAAGGCAAGAGCCACATGTTGGAAACGACGTGTGCTCTATCCCTGAAAGTGTTGCACATTTCAAGCGTTAGGATCACAAATGGCGGTAAAAGCTTAGGCGAAGCACCCGCCCAGCCTACCAGCAAGTCTGGGGGTGTGACAGGGAGGAGTTATTCATCAGGAAACGGGATGGAGGAGGAACAGGAGGAGGAGGAGGAGGAGGAGGAGGAGGAGGAAGAGAGGAGGTGGGACCATACCATGACTGCTCGTTCCTCGCCCGCCCCCCTGCAGCGCCTGTCGCACTGGAGACGCAGCACTCAATCAGAAGAGACGGGGAAGAAAGCCGACAGCCCGCCGCGCCTCGTGCAGAGAGCCGCCTCGCTGCGTTCGAGCTCCGGCGAGGAGAAGGAGAGGGAGGAGGAGGAGGAGGAGGAACAGCAGGAGGAGGAACAGCAGGAGGAGGAGGAGGATGTGGTAGAATGAGCCCAGCGGGGTAATGCGAGATTGTTTGGACCCCCCGCTGCTGCTCGGCTCACTGGCGAGTTTTCAGACTGCACCGATCGTTTGACATCGTGCTGCCCACGAAGAGTTCTTTTGAACGTGCACGGTAGCGAAGCGATGTTATCTTGCTGACAGTTGAAACGCAGGTTTCTGTTGAGGCATGCATGCAGGTCATTCGAGGTAAAACATGTTGGATGTATGTCTGTAGACATTATACTACACGTGTCGCCTCTCAGCAGGAGGTGGTGCTTACAACTCTATAGAGACAGGCATCCAGGCAAACCATGAAGGACACGTCCATTGCATGAAGCAGTGAGTTGACCAGCGAGAGAAAATATGTGCAGCCAATTATTGCTTCCGTAATGACACAAATGGCGTGCAAAACGTAAACAGCGCTTGCTAGCGCTTGATAGGCATGATCCACACGGATAACACGGCTCAAGAAGAAAGTGTGGTGGCTAAGCAACTATTGGCCGATTGCGAGCGAGTTGCTATGGATGGTATATGCATGCATGATATGTTGATCAATCTCACCAAACACATGGATCGTCCAAAGTCGGGCGGGGGGCGGCTTAGGTCCAATCAGCAAGTCCAAGGCGATCCAGGCGTTAAAACTCCTTTATTGTGACTGGACCGAGATTCAATAATGGAGCGGGAAGTTGTTCAAGTTCTCGCGCAGATGAACACCGGCAGCCGCAACGTGTCAAATTGGCTGCCAGTGTGGACCCCAAACACTGCATTATTGCATTCTTGGTGTGTCTATGGTGCAGTGTCTGCTGCACATTCTATTTGTGCAAACCAGTTGGTGCAATCAACCGCGCAGAACTTGAAGTCGTCAAGTCCACTGCCCGCGCAATCATTCAACCCTCCCACCCGCAACCTGTTCTGCACAGACAAGTCGGCCACGATTGCGGTGACTACTTAGCAATCGCCGGCGCATCTTTGCGGCCGCGCTGGCGCGCGAGCTCGTCCAAGCTCGCGCGCAGAGCGGCCAGCTGGTTTGGCACAGCTGATGCGGCCGCGATGGTGTCTGCCAGTGGGAACTTTCCCGCACGCTTCAGAGGCAGCGCTGGCGCGCGGGCGCGTCAGTGCGGGTCTGTGGTTCGGGCTGGCGCGTTATCGTCACGTCGACAACGACGGCAACGATGATGATAGTAAGGAGGGTGGTTGCGATGGTGACGATGACGACGGCAAGGCCAGTGACGGCGCCGGTGTTGGTGACGACGCTGACGATGTTGGTGTCCATGTCCATGTGTCAATGATGAAGGTGATGGATCGATGATGGGGGCAATGGAGGCGATTGACGATGACGATGACGTGATGCGGTGGCGCTGATGACGGACATGGTGAGGAAGTGCGCGCGCGAAAGTACAAGATAGCTGGTATAGTTTGTTGAACAACCAATGGCTTTGAATAGGTGTTTGAAGAATTTGCTCTTGGCGTGCTTCGAACACACATGATCTGGGAAGTATTTCGACGCGCGCGTGGCGGCGCGCGCGTGTGGCCCGCATGGTGTTCGTTGGTACGGATTCGTGCGGTGGGCGCATGCTGGATCAATTCGGATGCACTGCGTGGTGAGATTAGGATGCCCGTTCCAGGCGAGAGTGCTGAGATTATATGGCTTCCTCATAGTTTCGGAAAGTTTGCGCGGGCAGAGCATCTGCAATCTCTGTGATGGATAACCCAAGTGTTCTTGATGATTGTATGTTGACAAATTTGCAGAACTATTGTGCTGTGAATGATTTCGACATGCGCGCGCGTGTTCAGTTTTGTTTTGTGAACGGGGCTATTGGAACATGACCTCCTGATATAAACGAGCGCGCGCATAATACCTATACGACCACCCTGCGGGTGATAAGGAGGTGAGGGGGGAGGGGGAACCAACGTCTCACTCAATCGATCTCGCTATCGATCTCACATTCGGTCTCACATTCGGTCTCACATTCGGTCTCACATCGGGACACCATCATCATCATCATCATCATCATCATCATCATCATCATCATCATCATCATCATCATCGACATCATCATCATCATCAACGTCATCATCATCATCATCATCATCATCATCATCATCATCATCATCATCATCATCATCATTATCATTATCATTATCATCATCATCATCATCATCATCATCATCATCATCATCATCGGGACACCGTCATCATAATCATCAACATCATCATCATCATCACCATCATCAACATCATCATCATCAACATCCTCGTCATCGGGGCACCATCTTCATCAACATCATCAACGTCATCATCATCATCATGATCATCATCATCATCATCATCACCACCATAATCATCACCATCATCACCATCATCACCATCATCACCATCACCATCTCACAATCGATCTGACTATCGATCTCACAATCGATCTCACTATCGATCTCACATTCGGTCTCACATTCGGTCACCACCGATATCACAATCGATCTCGCAATCGACGTCATCATCATCATCATCATCATCATCAACATCAACATCATCAACATCATCATCATCATCATCGCCATCATCAACATCATCATCATCATCATCATCATCATCATCATCATCATCATCATCATCATCATCATCATCATCATCATCATCATCATCATCATCATCATCATCATCATCATCATCATCATCATCAACATCATGATCGGGACACCGACGGGACACCGACGGGACACCGGCGGGACACCGGCGGGACACCGCGCGCCACCGGCCGCCCGGTGGAGAATCATTTGGTCCGGCCGCGCCTCAGCCACAGAGGACACCACCGGGACACCGGCGGGACACCGCGCGCCACCGGCCGCCCGGTGGAGAATCATTTGGTCCGGCCGCGCCTCAGCCACAGGAGACTTTCCTCTCGCCCGCCCACGCAGCTTCGCCTCGCCCGCACGCACGGCACGCACGAACACGAAACCGAAATCGATTTCCCGGTAGGGGGGCTCTCCGTTCCACTTCGATCTCACCCCCTCACCTCCGATTATTTGACAGGGATGGGGGGGGGCGATGAGGTCACCCTGGGATGGCATGAGTCCACATGAAAAAACGAACGACGAGGCAGAAACACAAGTAATTTGCAGCTTCCCAGGGAGGGCGATCAGTCCAGGCTCAGGGTTCTGGTGGAGTTTACGCTTCTTCTTAAACGAGTGTCCACATGGTGCAGCTAATTTTTGCCAAGGCATGATTTGTCAACTCCACTGGTCTCGTAATTATCCAAAGCCCACCCGCAATTTGTTCAGCACAACCCACGCGGCCACGATAGCGGTGGCTACTTGGCACTTGTCGGAGCATCCCTGCAGCTGCGCTAGCGTCCGCAAGCTCGCGCGCAGAGCGGCCAGCTGGATTGGCACAGTTGACGAGGCCGCGATGGCGTTTACCAATGGGAATGTCCAAGCGCGTGCCAAAGGCCGCGCTGGCACGCGGGCGCGGCAATGCGCGTTTGTGATTCGGTAGGGCGCGTTACTATGATTAACGGGCGGAGAGCGGTATACAATGAACTGTTTCGCTGTCGGGGGCGCCTGTCCCAGGGCAGGCGTTTCCGACGGCGGAACAAAAATAGTTTATACCGTTCGTCGCCCGCTGATATGATGACGCCGACAACGGCGGCAACGATCATGATCGTAGGGATGGTGGTGGTGGCGATGATGACGATGATGACGGCAAGGCCAGTGGCGGCGACGTCTTGGGACCGTCTTGGCGGCCATTTAGGGCCATTTCGGCCGTCTTGGGCCGATTCGTTTTGGACGTTGAGATTTTTATGTGCCTATGCGTCCTTCGGGGTCCTTCTGGGTGGCCTGCTGGTTGGGCCGAAGGCCCCTCGAAACTTCAAAACAGCCAACACCGTCCGTGGCCATCTTGGCTCAAGAACCGAGCTGGCCAGTGGGGCTCCCCTCGCGCGCGCGCGGCGGCCGCGGGGGCCGCGGCGGTGGGGGCCGATGGCCGCCAGCGCGCAGAAGGTGAGGCTCATCGCAGGCGGATGGACGGCAGCCTTGGGCGCCGCCGGCTTCGTCACGCACAGGCGCCTCAGCAGCTTTGAGGAGCGGGGCCCCTGCGTGCGCCAGGCGGTGGAGCTGCTGGCCGCCTCCGGGGCGGCGCGGCAGACGCTGGGCGGCGGCGGCCTGCGGTTGGCCTGGTGGCCCCGGGAGTGCCAGGTCCACGGCGCGGCTGGGCGATCCTGCGCCAGCTTCGTGGTCCAGGGGGACGCCGGGCACGTCCGGGTGCTCCTGGCGGCGCGGAGGCGGCCGCCGGCCACCCAGGCCGAGTGGGAGGCCGCCGAGGACGACCTGGACGTGCGCGAGCGAGGCTGGAGTTGTGGAAGCAGCCTGAGGAAGCATGCTGCCAAATAGATTATTGGAGAGGAAGCAGCCTGAGGAAGCATGCTGCCAAATATTTTCCAGATGTCTCAACGATGTTTCAAGCATGTTTTAGTATGTAGAAAGAACAGGTATGACACATTTTTAGAAGATGCTTTACATACTTCAAACATATCTGAAACTCAATGATAGGATGGTTCGAGTGTCCATTGTCGTGGCATCCGCGAGGCTGGAGGTTCTACCTGTCGCAGCCCTGGGAGCTCAAGGCGCTGGCCTTCGGAGCCCTGGGTGGTCTGCGGCAGGGGCGCGCCGCGGAGGCCGCAGTGGAGGCGTTGCCGTGGGATATCGAGGCGCTGGTGATCTTGCCGGGTGTCAGGAGGGGGGAAACACACACAGACACAATGAATCGTCGATTCCCCAGGAAATAGGGGAAAATGTGGGAGGTGGGGGGGAAGACGGAAACCCAGGAGATATAGGAAAACAGGGGGCATCCTGCTGCTCGTGTCCGTCTATTTGTGTGCCCCAGGGCCCCCTCAAGGTGGAGACGCGGCCAACCCCGCTGTGCTGATCGGAGACGCCCGGGCGGCGCCGGGCTACGAGGCGCTCTGCGTGCGCCGCGACGGCGAGGCCAAGAGCGAGGCCTCTCGCGCGCGGCTCCGCGGCTTTGCTTGCGTCGCCCTCGCCGCCGCCGCGGTGGCGGGCGGCAGGCGGCTGGCGAAGTCCGTGCGGGTGTCCAGCAGCTACGGGCACGTCAGGCGCCGCCTGCTCGCCCACAGCGAGGTGGCTGCGAGGCTGGGGCCGCGGGCCAGCGTCCAGAGCTCCTCCGGGACGTTCGAGGCCGGGTACATCAACGCCCAGATTTAGGTCGGGCGCGGCCCTCTACAGGCGGAGTATTCAAAGGTAGTCAAGCAATAGTCCGGGGACGATTTTCGGAGTCTTTTTGACCTTTGGGGGGGCATTGTTTCGAGTATTTTTCAGTTGTCGTCCAAAATCCGCCTGCGGCAGGACACGCCCGACCTAAGCCCAGATGCGCCTCGTCGGCGACTCGGGTGGCGTCGCAGACGTGGAGATCGCGGCCACGCGCGCGGGAGGCGGCAAGGGCGACTGGCGGGTGGTGTTGGCAAGGATGAGGTCTGGCGGGCTCACATTCAACCTGGACCGCGGCCAGTTCTGATGCCCCTCTTCCCCCCCGCCTCGCCGCCCAACCGAGAGGACACCGAGCGCGCGGTGGAAGCAGCAAACAAACTACCCCAGTGCGACCCTACCTAGAAGTTGGAGCCCCTAGGAAAGCAGCATTAGTTGCTATGCAATGCTATGCCATGCTATGCTGCGCTATGATATGCTATGCTGTGCTGTGCTGTGCTATACTATGCTATGCTATGTTATGCTGTGCTATGCTATGCTATGCCATGCTGCGCTGTGCTATGCTAAGATATGCTATGCTATGCTATGCTATGCTGCGCTGTGCTATGATGTGCTATGCTATGCTGCGCTGTGCTATGCTGTGCTGTGCTGTGCTGCGCTATGCTAGGCTATGCTATGCCATGCTGCGCTATGCTATGCTATGCTGGGCTATACTATGATATGCTGTGCTGCGCTATGCTATGCTACGCTATGCTACGCTATGTTGTGCTCTGCTATGCTAGAGCTCAGCGAAGCTAAGATGAAGATCAGCTAAGCTAAGATAAACCTGAGCTAAGATGAAGCTGAGCTAAGCTAAGATGAAATAAGCTAAGCTAAGATGAGATAAACAACGCTAAGCTAAGGGGACGTAACTGGGGGAACCGCTGGGCGGATACCGGGGGAACCGCCCGGGGCGATTTCCACTAGCAAACAAACACCACCGAACATCCAGTTCGCCGTGCATCCCTGTGGCAAGCGAACAGGGAGCGGCGGATCGAAGATGCCTACGGCGAATCACCGCCGCCCCCTGCCTTTCTGGAAGGGCCTATGTGGCCGATGGTTGGGCTAGAGCTATCGGACCATGCGTTCCCCCAGCTGTCGTTGAAACCTTTCGGAGAACACGTGAGGAAGAGGATAATGAGAATAAGTATTATGGGATGAAATAAAGGAAGTAGGAGGAGGAGAAGGAGAAGGAAGAGGAGGAGGAGGAGAAGAAGGAGGAGGACGCCTCTTGGAAAACTTTTAGGGCATGGGTGCTTCCCGGGGGCCTCTTGGAGGCCTCTTCGGGGCCTCCTGGGGCCTCTTGGGAGCCTTTGGGGTCTTGTTCGGGGCCGCTTTGATCGTCTTGGGGCATTCCTGGCCCGTCTGACGCCTTGCGAAGCCGTCTTTGATGCTTGTCTGAACCGACTTGGAGCCTTCCAGGGACGCTTCAGGGCTGTCTTGGAGGCCATCGTGGGCCTCTTCGAGGCCTCTTGGGCCGTCTTAGGGCTCGTTGGGGGCTGTCTTGGGAGCCTCTTGGGCCGTCCTAGGGCCATCTTGGCAGCCTCTTGGGAGATCTTGGGCAATCTTGGGGGCCTCTTGGGCCGTCTTGGGCCGTCGGAATGCCGAAAAGAAGCAAATGCCCGAAACCTTCAGAAACCTCAGGAAAATCAAGGATTTGGGCCCCTTCGGGCCTTCCCAGGAGGACCTCTTGGAGGCCTCCTGGGCCGTCTTGGAGGCCTCTTGGAGGCCTCTTGGGCCGTCTTGGGCCATCTTGAGTCAATCTTGGGCCGGGTTGGGTGCATGTTGGGCCGTCTTGGTCCATCTTGGAGCCATCTTGGGCTCTTTTGCAGCCATCTTGGCTGTCTTGGAGGCCGTCTGTGCCGTCTTGGAGGCCATCTTGTGGCATCTTGGAGCCATCCAGAGCGGAAAAAACCTTTGCCAACCACCCCGCCCGGGGCTTCCCGGGTGACCGGCGCAATGAGCCGAAACCCCATGGGGAGCTTCTGAAAGGAGCCAGCAACCTCTGAGAAATCTGGCGCGCCAGGCACACCTGTGATAGATCAATATGGGGGCGGCGGATCTAGCTAGTGGCATTCGGCCCATGCCGCCAATCTGCCTAGGTTGCAGGTCAGAGGCCTTTGGGGTGCGTGTGTGGATCTCTTAGGAGGCTTCTCGGGAGACTCTTCGGGGCGGTCTTGGGGGGTGTCTTCGAGACTCCTGGGGGCCTCTTGGGGGGTTTCGTGGAGCCTGATTTAGGCTTCTTGGGGGCCTCCTGGTGCTTTAGGGGTCCCCCTGGAGGCCTGCTGGCGGTCTTGGGGGGCATCTTGGGGCGGAGGGCTCGAAATGTCGGTTTGTGTTCCCCCTCTGGGACCCTTTTGGGCCATCTTGGGGGGCTCTTGGGCAGTTTGGGCGCCCGTTTGGGGCGATTTGGGGACCTCGTGGGGCTTCGGGGGCCTCTTGGGCCGTCTTGGAGCGTCGGGATCCCGAAAAGGCGACGACGCTAAAATCGCTCAAACGCGCAAGGAACGTCTATGATTTGGGTCTCTTGGGGCCCTCTTGGGAGGGCTCTTGGGTCTCCCTTGGGGCATCTTGCTGGCCCCTTGGGCCGTCATCGGGACATCTTGGGCATCTTGGAGCGATCGTGGGCTGACCCGGGGGCTCTATGCGGGGACACGCTGGGAAAAACATGGCACGCGGGGAGTCCAGGGAAAAAGAGGAATTTGGGGTAACGCAAGGAAAACCCCCTCAGTGTTATCACGGTGCGTAAGCGTCTGTGTGGAATATTGCGTCCAACATTTGAGACAATGGGTGGAACGTTGCAGTGGCTTGGCGAAGAAGACATGTTGACTTTGTTCAGCGGTAGCTTAACGGGTAACGCATATGAGACAGCAGTGTACGCAGCAAATTCAGAGTATTGTCACAACAATTGGTCATGAACGCATCTTTGAGGGTTCTCCAATATACACGAAGATTTGTGGTACACTCGTCCGTAGCCATTCTGGCTCAAGCCAGTTTGGCTCAAGAAGGCGTTGGTATCCTGTTGAAGGTTTCCCGGCCGCACTGCCACGAGCAGTTATGGATCCCCTGGGAAGGGGCGCATCTCTTGTTCATCTGTCGGACTCATGCGTAGGCCAGATTCTGAATTATTTCGATGGCAAGGGGTTCCTTCATGGATTTGCGAATTTGCACAGGCTTTCGCGACGAAGTAGACGTCTTGCGGATGCAGCGTTTTGCATGCGGCAGGCGGTAGATGCCAGCGGGTGCATCCTCTTGAAAGATGCAGCTGCAGCACGTTTTGCGAGCTGCACCGCTCTGCAATCCGTCCACTTCGGGGGATGTGGCAAGCTGACGGACAGGGCCGCGGAGCACCTGGCGCGCTGCGCTTGTCTGCAATCCGTCAACTTCTTCGATTGTGGCAAGCTGACGAACAGGGCCGCGGAGCACCTGGCGCGCTGCGCTCGTCTGCAATCCGTCAACTTCGGGCGTTGTTACAAGCTGACGGACAGGGCCGCGGAGCACCTGGCGCGCTGCGCTTGTCTGCAATCCGTCAACTTCGGGCATTGTTACAAGCTGACGGACAGGGCCGCGGAGCACCTGGCGCGCTGCGCTTGTCTGCAATCCGTCCACTTCGGGGGATGTGGGGAGCTGACGGACAGGGCCGCGGAGCACCTGGCGCGCTGCGCTTGTCTGCAATCCGTCCACTTCGGGGGATTGGAGCTGACGCGCGTCAACTTCGAGCATTTTTACAATCTGACGGACAGGGCCGCGGAGCACCTGGCGCGCTGCGCTTGTCTGCAATCCGTCAGCTTCGGGCGTTGTCGCCAGCTGACGGACAGGGCCGCGGAGCACCTGGCGCGCTGCGCTTGTCTGCAATCCGTCCACTTCGGGGGATGTGGGGAGCTGACGGACAGGGCCGCGGAGCACCTGGCGCGCTGCGCTTGTCTGCAATCCGTCAACTTCGCAAGCTGACGGACAGGGCCGCGGAGCACCTGGCGCGCTGCGCTTGTCTGCAATCCGTCAACTTCGGATTGTTACAAGCTGACGGACAGGGCCGCGGAGCACCTGGCGCGCTGCGCTTGTCTGCAATCCGTCAACTTCGGGGTTGTTACAAGCTGACGGACAGGGCCGCGGAGCACCTGGCGCGCTGCGCTTGTCTGCAATCCGTCAACTTCGGGATTGTTACAAGCTGACGGACAGGGCCGCGGAGCACCTGGCGCGCTGCGCTTGTCTGCAATCCGTCAGCTTCGGGCGTTTGTTACAAGCTGACGGACAGGGCCGCGGAGCACCTGGCGCGCTGCGCTTGTCTGCAATCCGTCAATTTCGGGGGATGTGGGGAGCTGACGGACAGGGCCGCGGAGCACCTGGCGCGCTGCGCTTGTCTGCAATCCGTCAACTTCGAGACTTGTGGCCAGCTGACGGACAGGGCCGCGGAGCACCTGGCGCGCTGCCCTTGTCTGCAATCCGTCAACTTCTTTGATTGTGGCAATCTGACGGACAGGGCCGCGGAGCACTTGGCGCGCTGCGCTTGTCTGCAATCCGTCAGCTTCGGGCGTTTTTAACAAGCTGACGGACAGGGCCGCGGAGCACCTGGCGCGCTGCGCTTGTCTGCAATCCGTCAACTTCCTTGCTTGTGGCAATCTGACGGACAGGGCCGCGGAGCACCTGGCGCGCTGCGCTTGTCTGCAATCCGTCCACTTCGGGGGATGTGGGGAGCTGACGCACAGGGCCGCGGAGCACCTGGCGCGCTGCGCTTGTCTGCAATTCAAGTAATTTCGAGAGGTGTGGCAGTTCCTTGTTGTCGTCCTACTCCCTCCCCTACTCCGCCCGCCTTTCGTGGTAGTGAGCGCTTTCCAGAACTACAGCGTCGTGGTGCACTCCCCTCTCCTGCCTGGGCAGGGGCCTGGAGCGGTTTCTGTTATGGCGCGTTCGGCCACTTCGAATATCTTTGCTTTGAGGGGGAGTGCTCATGATGCTCAGTCAGTCTTTGTAGCTCAGGCCCGCGCGAAGCCCGTGGGTCGGAGGTCGCGGGATACGGGCTCGAGGGGGCTTGCCTAGTGTCCTACGAGGGGCTCTGCTGTGGGAAGGGGTGGTGCCATGAGTCGCCCACTGGATATTCCTCCACGGGGGCCGTCTCCAGGCCAGTGCGTTTTCCCCGCCAACAGGGCCTTTCATGTGGGAAGTTTGCTTCTGAAGCACTTAGATCCAAACTTAGTTAGTCTCGTAGCTAAGGAGAGACATTGGGTCCCAGAGTTCTCTGCTTTGCAAAAAAATATAGCCGGAGTGCAGTATCCCCAAACAGGGTTTTTAGACCCACTGCGGTTTCCAGGGTCGATTGCGTGCCCGTCCAGTGCGGGCTGGCATGGCATGTTTAACATGCCTCCTCCTCCTCCTCCTCCTCCTCCTCCTCCTCCTCCTCCACCTCCTCTTCATCCCGAACGGCATCTCGGAGCCAAGAGTTGCGAGAATGTCTCAGGCGAAACGGGCTGGACCGCCTCGCGCGCGGCATTTCGGACCCTAGAGTTGCGACGATGTCTCGGGCGAAACGTGCTGCGAGGAAGTCTCAGGCGAAACGGGCCGGACCTCTTCGAGCGCGGCGTCTCAGAGCTCCGAGTTGCGTGGGCCTCCTGGGGCCTCCTGGGGCTTCCTGGGGACCTCCTGGAGCTTCCTCCTGGGCCTCCTGTGGCCTCTTGGACCCCACCTGGGGCTTCCTGAAGCCTCTTGGGGCTCCCAGGGGGGATATCTAACATGTGGCCGTCGGGCCCCCCCTCAAATGGGGAGGGGGCCACAAGAGCAGGAAAAATCAACGAATCGACACCAGATGTGTATTAACTTGACACGTTCTGATAGGGGGCCTCCTGGGGCCTCCTGGGAGCCTCCTGGGAATCTCCTGCGGACCCCTGGGGCCTGTCCTGGGCGTCCTGCGGCCTCCTGCAGCTCTCTGGAGCCTCCTGGGGCTCCCATGGTCCCAGGGGGGATATGTAACATGTGGTCTTCTGCGCCCTCAGGCTGGACCACCTCTTGCGCAGCATCTGGGAGCTCAGAGTTGCGAGAATGTCTTATGCGAAACGGGCCAGACCACCTTGCGTACGGCATCTCAGAGCTCAGAGTTACAGGGACGTCTCAGGCGAGATGGGCCAGACCACCTCGCGCAGGGCATCTCGGAGCCCAGAGTTGCGAGGATGTCTCAGGCGAAACGGCTGGACCACCTCTTGCGCGGCATCTGGGACCCCAGAGTTGCGACGATGTCTCGGGCGAAACGTGCTGCGAGGAAGTCTCAGGCGAAACGGGCCGGACCACCTCGAGCGCGGCGTCTCAGAGCTCCGAGTTGCGTGGGCCTCCTGAGGCCTCCTGGGGCCTCCTGGTGACCTCCTGGGGCTTCCTCCTCGGCCTCCTGTGGCCTCCTGGATCCCACCTAGGGCTTCCTGAAGCCTCTTGGGGGGGGGCACAACAGCAGAAAAAAAATCAACGAATCGACACCGGATTTGTATTAACTTGACACGTTCTGATAGGGGGCCTCCTGGGGCCTCCTGGGAGCCTCCTGGGAATCTCCTGGTGACCCCTGGGGCCTGTCCTGGGCGTCCTGCGGCTTCCTGAAGCTCTCTGGGGCCTCCTGGGGCTCCCAGGGTCCCAGGGGGGATATGTAACATGTGGTCTTCTGCGCCCTCAGGCTGGACCACCTCTTGCGCGGCATCTGGGATCTCAGAGTTGCGAGAATGTCTTGTGCGAAACGGGCCGGACCAACTTGCGCACGGCATCTCAGAGCTCAGAGTTGCAAGGATGTCTCAGGCGAGACGGGCCGGTGTCTCGGGCGAAATGTGTTGCGAGGAAGTTTCAGGCGAAACGGGCTGGACCACCTAGAGCGCGGCGTCTCAGAGCTCCGAGTTACGGGGGCCTCTTGGTGCCTCCTGGGGCCTCCTGGTGACCTCCTGGGACTTCCTCCTGGGCCTCCTGTGGCCTCCTGAACTCCACCTGGGGTTTCCTGAAGCCTCTTGGGGCTCCCAGGGGGGATATCTAACCTGTGGCCGTTTGGGCCTCTCAAAATGGAGGGGGGGGGGCACAAGAGCAAGAAATATCAACGAATCGACACCGGATTTATATTAACTTGACACGTTCTGATAGGGGGCCTCCTGGGGCCTCCTGGGAGCCTCCTGGGAATCTCCTGGTGACCCCTGGGGCCTGTCCTGGGCGTCCTGCGGCCTCCTGGAGCTTTCTGGGGCCTCCTGGGGCTCCCAGGGTCCCAGGGAGGATTTGTAACGTGTGGTCTTCTGGGCCCCCAGGCTGGACCACCTCTTGCGCGGCATCTGGGAGCTCAGAGTTGCGAGAATGTTTTGTGCGGAACAGGCCGGACCACTTTGCGCACGGCATCTCAGAGCTCAGAGTTGCGAGGATGTCTCCGGCGAGACGGGCCGGACCACCTCGCGCAGGGCATCTCAGAGCTTAGTAGTTCGAGGATGTCTCAGGCGTGCTCCCAGTGTCCCAGGGAGGATATGTAACATGTGGTCTTCTGGGCCCCCAGGCTGGACCACCTCTTGCGCGGCATCTGGGAGCTCAGAGTTGCGAGAATGTTTTATGCGGAACAGGCCCGGACCACCTTGCGCACGGCATCTCAGAGCTCAGAGTTGCGAGGATGTCTCATGCGAGACGGGCCAGACCACCTCGCGCAGTGCATCTCAGAGCTCAGAAGTTCGAGGATGTCTCAGGCGAAACGGGCCGGACCACCTCTCGCTCGGCATCTCCGAGGTCAGAGTTTCGAGGATGTCTCAGGCGAAACGGGCCGGACCACCTCGCGCAGGGCATCTCAGAGCTCAGAGTTTCGAGGATGTCTCAGGCGAAACGGCCCGAACCACCTCTCGCACAGCACCTCGGGGCTCAGAGTTTCGAGGATGTCTCAAGCGAAACGGCCCGGACCACCTCTCGCGCGGCGTCCCGGAGCGCAATTTTCCGAGGATGTCTCAGGCGAAACGGCCAATCCCGGCCACTTCAGAAACGAGAGTTGTGAGGATGTCTCAACCGAAACGGCCCGGACCATCAAATTTTTGTGAGGATGTCTCTGCTCCGACTTCCTTCGGCCGGAGTTAGCTTCTATCACAACAGCACCCCGTTCAGCAAGCTGTTTGGGGACAAAAGATTTGTGGTACACTCGCGCAGAACATGCTGATATAATCGAATGCAGGGCAAACAAAGGTTTTCAGAACCTGGTTGGCCCACGGGGTGTCAGACAATGAACATTGTTGTAGGTAGTTGCCACAGCCACATTGTTAGCGCGTGTTAGCGTTGCCATGCGCCCAGAAAGACCCGTCTTACTCGTTTCCAATGAGGGTGTTCTTGTACTGTGCTCTTTTGCATTATTTGTTGTCTCCCATCCTAGCGTGGCCACGATTGTGACCAACGTCCTTCATGTCGCTCACGCGTCCTGAATCGATGCGACACCGAGGCAGTCTGTTTATGATTGTCCTCTGGCTCGGCACACATTTGCAACGATCACTGGGTCCCCTGCACCAGAGTACACCCAGGAGGAGGAGGAGGAGGAGGAGGAGGAGGAGGAGGCGGAGACTGAGCAGGGGCAGGGAGACAGCGGGGCAGGTCCGCGTCTGTGTCTGCCGCTCTGGGCACTCGTGCACCAGGCTGCCGGGTTTCGACGCCTTCTCTGCTCCGCACGAGTTCCAGCCGCCTGAGGCCCTGCCCGCCTGTGCTCTGTCTCCCCAATTAGAGCTTTGCGTAGCCCGCCTAGTTTTTAACCGGAAGAGGCTCGCTCTCGACCCGCAGGCCAAAAAAAACTGCTCTGCAGGAGTGGCAGCTCCGGGCCTCGACGCCGTCGCCCCCCAGTGCCGTCACTGCGCATCCGGGGAGTGCGTCGCGTCCGGGGTGGAAGCATACTCAGTCTCGAAGCAGCGCCGCCAAGAGAGGCCATCCCGCATTTGTCGGCCAGGGGAGGGGTGAGGGCGGGAGTGCTCGAGGATCTCCATGTCGTGGGCATCCTCCGCAGGGTCCCCCCCCGTTCTCTTCGCCTCCTCTCGCCGTGGGCAGGCAAGCGGAAGGTGCGGCGCATCTTGGCCTTCGAGCGCGCGCGTCAGATGCTGAAGTGCGGGACCCGGTGGGTGCTCTTGTTGGGGAGGTGCGTATGCGGGGGGCGGTTTTCGGCCGCGGGTGCTTTCGGCGTTCCAGCGCATTTGATGTCCAGGAGGCGGTGTGCGAGACGAGCTGGGGGAGAGTCAGGTGAGGGGTTGTCCTGGGTGCTCGTTTCGTGGGATTTTCAAAGGCTTCCATGAGACAAGAGCCTGTTCGGAGATGTTCGGAGGTGGGCCTTGGGTGGTTTCACGCTCTTCTCGTTCCCGTGTAAGCCCACGCTGCAGGGATCGAGAACTGCGCCGACTATCGATAAGTTTTGCACCCTGGCCCGGCACTCCCCCAGCGGCGACCAGGATGCTGGTGCGATGCCCTGATCATCTGCGCACGCAAGGTGTACATACGTAGGGATGGCTCCACGTTTGCTGAGACTTCGTACGAGAGCTGTTGGTGGCCGTTGGACCATAACCGTTGCCTGGGTTATGCGCACCCTCCCAGAGCTTGTTGCCGCCAATGGCCTCGCTACAACCCGTGCCCTTGCCCTGCGCCTTGTTAAGATCGTTGCGGGCCATTATCTTCGCGGGGGCATGTTCGGAGGCCTAGAGGTTGACGCTAACGCCAATATCGGCGGTGTGCCTCCACCGAGCTAAGATGATCCCGATCTCGGTGATGGTAGTAGCATTCGGGCTCCATAGGTGGTCAAAAGAGTACCACCAGCACAAACATCCAGGACTATCTTCCCCGGTTGAGGTAACCCCCTGTGTTGATGTTGGTGCTCATTCCCATGCTTCCACCATGTGGCTCCCCGTTTTCTATTTTCCTGTTACCGTCGCCGCTACCAGTCCTGGCCCCCTGTCCTGGCCCTGCGCACCGAAGAGCTCGTCACCGCTACTGGTCCCGCCCAGCCCCAAGCGTTGCACCCGTAAATCTCGTCGACGTCATTCGCCTGGACCAGTCCCATGCCGGGAGGTGCGAAGTCCGTACGGGGAAAGACCGTACGGAGAGCTCGGTCTCCGTTTGGGCTTATTCCGTCTCCCCTGATAGGATGCTAACTCCGTGCGGAGTAATTTCCCCACGGAGTGCTCGGCTTCGTCTGAGCTTATTCTGTTTGGATTTAGCCTTTTCTGACCATGCCCCTGCTTTGCGCCAAACGCTGGGCTCAGCCAGTCCCACGATTTGCGCGGTCCACACTGCTTGGTGCTTCCATTTGCAGTCACTGGTGCCTCCGAGCCCCATGACCATGCACTGCGCGCCCATAAAGCTCTTCGCCGACAGCAGCCCCGCGTGGCTCAGTGCGTTGCGCTTCATCAAGCTCGTCGCCGACACCAGCCCCGTCTAGCCCTCATGCCACTGCACTGCGCCTCCAATGTCGCGTTAGACTGTTAGGTCACCCGCAGGGGTGGGAAGCTAACAGAGCTTCGCGCATCGGGGAGGGCCAGAGAGTGCGCACTTCTGCAGGCGGGCGGCGCACGCGCGTCGCACATTGCGGGGCGCGATGCGCGATGTTAGGCGACCTGGGGACATTTTCAAGCGAAGTCCCGTTCGGAGTCAAGCTAGTGATCGTGCTGTCAGTTTCACACCATTGGCCCAGGGGATGCTGAAAGCTAAGAGGCTGACGTTGATCTTGCTTTGGGGTGGTTTGGGGCGGGATCCTGCAGCTGACTTCGAGGAGCATCTTGTTATCATGGGGAGATGCGTCCGTCGTTTCATTTGGACGAGCGGCAGAGATCTCCTCGCACCCACTGGCTCTGCTGGGGGGGAGGGGAGGGGGGGCGCTTCCAGGGCGCATTCCAGACTTTCGCTCTTGACTGCTGGATGCTTTTTCGGGTGGGTGATTGAGACCTTCGGCGTGCAGCCCATATCCGCTCGCCTTAGGCAGCGGTCTTGCCGCGGTCACTCTGATGCAGGCCTCCCGGATGTGGTCCGAGTAGATGAGATCGAAGGATCGCGGCGCATCGCCGATGCATTGGCGACGTCGACGCGGAGAAAGTCGGGCTCCACATTGAGCCGCATCTCCGATGCATCGGCGATGCGGCGCGATCCTCCGAACCCATCTACTCGGACCCCATGGAGGAGGCCTCTATGTCAGAAGTGTCGGAGATGGGGCCGAGCTGATCTTCGCCAGGAGCATCCCGCTTACTGTCCCCGCATCCATAATAGCGTGAATCCCGGAAGAGGATCCCCATCATGCTCCGCAGCGACCCGAGCCGATAGGGTAGGCTTATTAGTGTCCCACGTCGTGCAGCTTGGGACTCCAAGAGCAGCAAGGGATGCCTCCTGCAAGGGTACTCTTGGAGGCGACTATGCCATCATATATTTGTGCAAGTGCGCGTCGTACACGTATAGATGCGTGCATACAGGCACATATGCACACACAGGGTTCAAGTATACGTTTACATCTGTGTACGGGTCTTAAATACCTGGGCGCTCCAACAACATACCAAGGCTTCAACAATCACAAGTATACAATTGCAGCTGGCGAGGCCACAACCGTAAGAGATGTAGGCGCACATTGCACTAGCATCGCACGAAAAGGCCGCGTAGATCGACAAAACGGGACGACCAAACACAGCAAAAGACGACGTGGAAAGGAGAGACAGGACAAGGCGAGGAAAGAGGCAGGGGTGGGGGACAGGTGCGCCGAGCAGCGAGGAGAGGGGGAGGGGAGGGGGGGGCAACGGAGCCAACGAGGCCGACATGGTGGGTACAGCAGCGGGAGCAGGGGGCAGACCAGTGCAGCAGAGGGCAGAAGCAGGAAGTAGACGGCTGTGGCCGAAGCGGCCGCGGCCACCTAGGGGCAGCGGCTGCGTCAGACATGGTCACTCGCACATCGCACACACAGTGCATGCACAGGCTCACCCGGTAGCAGCACATGCTGCATGAATATCGAGCGCATGCCATGCAGATCGAGCTGATCACACACGCAGGCGGCGCTTTTCGGGTGGCCAGTGGCCACGCACCCTCCCAGCGGAAAGGAGAGGAGTCCATGGGAGGGGAGTAGAGAGGGAGGGAGGGCAGGGTAGGAGGGCTGCCGGGACCCAGGCCCCCGATGTTGCTATGTATTTTTAGGTTGATCTCCTGAGTTTTCGGCCGCATCTTCTGCACAGATCGGATAGGCTTACGCAACGTTCGCCGACCCCTGTATAGACTACTGCGCCTGCAGGACTGCTGCCCGACATCGCTCTTGCTGCTTCGTTGTTGTCATCGCATTTCGTGTTTGTTGCTTGGTCGTCGCGCGTCGATGCTAAGCTGCCAATCTGAAGCACAATCATGGTTGGTTCTCCCCTGGGATGCGCACTGCGCTTTTCAAGTTGCAGTGCTCTCCCAACGGCTTTCAAGTCGGGGGAGCGTAAGACCCGGGTTTGCCGGGACTCGGGTTCGCCATCGTTTTTTGACGACCGCGACTCGGATTTTGACGAGGAGGAGTTTTGTGGGATGTCTGCAGCGGGAGGCCTCGTCAAAATGCAGGCTCGGCCTCGTCATTTTTTTGACGACCTCGTCGGGGATTTCCGAGTCCCCCGTACCCGGGTCTTACGTCTCCCCGATCAAGTTGAAGTGCCCGCCCCTGGGCCTTCCTTGGGACGTCGTGGGCCGTCGACGGTGCTTGTCGTCGGGCTCTCTTGGGCCGTCGCGGCGCCCTCTTGGCACCGTGGCGGGTGCCTGGGGGCCGCCGTGGGGCCGCCTTCGCGCCGTCTCGGGCAGTCGAAGGGCCTTCCCGGGCCGTCTCGGGGCCGTCTTGGACGCCTATTGGGCCTTCGTGGGGCCCCCTTGGGCCATCTATAGGCCCTCGTGAACCATTCGAAGGCGCGAGAGGATTCTGTTCTTTCGTCGGGCCATGTTAGAGGTCCTCTTGGTGCTCTTTGGGGGCCCGTTTGGTGCCATCTTGGCCTGATTGCAGGCCATGTCTGGCCGCCTTGGTGCCATCTCGGCGCATCCTCGAGGCATCTTGGGCCGTCTTGCTTGCTCTGGTTGCCTTCCTGGGCCGTGGAAGCTCGGGACGCGGACACGCAAACTTCCAACGAGGGGTCGTGGCCTTGGGAGCACGGCTCCAATGCTGTTTAACGAGGGATCGTGGCCTCGGGGGCGGGGGGCACGCACAGGCTAGTCTGGCAGTGGAAGTGCGGGCGGTCCGAATCATAACACGCTGCAGAGCAGCACCTGGCATTCCAGCATGCCCACGTCGTGCAGCCACGAGAGCGCCGGCTCGCTGCGATGTTCGAGCGAGAAGTGCCCGTCGCTCTTCGAAAGGGGGGCGGAGATGTCGGGAGCGCAGAAGGAACACAACGCAGCCAGGGAGAGGTTGTGTCGGAAATGCGCGGGGGAGCGTGAGAAGTTGACGCGCGAGCCAAACAATGGCAAACGGAAAACAAAAGCGGACGCGAAGCCGCTGACGTGCGCGGCGTGCGGGGGAGCTTTCTCGGACGCGAGACTCTTGAAGAAGGATCTGGTGGGAAATCATCGAATGAAGAAGCAGGCGCGCGTGGCGTGCGGAGGGTGTAAGCACCCCAGGTTCACAGCGCGCAGTTGGCAGAGGTATCAGCGCAGCGGCACGTGCCAGAAGCAATTGCCGAAGTCGGCGTTCCCCGTGGCGGGTGGGAGCGTCGCGCGCGCCGAGACATTCGAAACCTTGAAGTGCAAGTCATGCAAATGATGCCCGTTCGGGTGACCATGCGGGAGATCGCTTCGGCAATGGCGGCGCACGTACCGAATTTCGTGGAAGGAGGGGGCCGAGGAAGAGGAAGGGGGAGGAAGAGGAGGAGGAGGAGGAGGAGGAGGAGGAGGAGGAGGCGGAGGTGGAGGAGGAGGAGGAGGAGGAAAAGGGGGAGGAGGATGACGTTGGAGAAGGCGGAGGAGGAGGAGGAGACATTGGGCGGGTTCCCAGACTCAAATATTGCATGGCCTTCGGCCCATCCGCCGCCGTGCCTGGGTTGTGGGTAGTAAGAGGCCACTGAGATGGCTGATGTATTCTCATCGGAGGCCTCGCGGGGGCTTCTTGGACCCTTGGAGGCGCGTTTTTAACCTCTTAGGGGCCTCTTGGGCCACTGTGGGGCTCTTGTGGGCCTCTTGGTGCCTCTTTGGGGGTTCTTGGAAGCTTGCTGGGGCCTCCGGAGCGCGTTTGGGGGCCGAAGGCTCGAAATGTCCGTTGTGGTTCCCATCTTGGCTTCTCTTGGGGCCGTTATGAGGCCGTCTTGAGATATCTCGAGGGCTTCTTGGGCCGTTATGGTACCCTCCGTGGCCGTCTTGGAGTCGTCTTGTAGGACCGCATCGGGGCAATTTTGAGGACATCTGGGGCCGTCCTTGACTGTGTGAAAGTTCCAGGGGCGAACATGGAACACATATACGTTTTCCGAGGGGGGTGGGGCGAATTTTTGCCTCTTAGGGCCTTCTTGGGAGGCCTCTTGGGGGCCTCTTGGTTATGTTGGGGTGTTCTTGAGCCGTCTTGGGGCCACCGTGGGCGTCGTGGAGCGATCTTCTGGCGACTCGGGGCCCTCCTAGAACCGTTTTGGGAGTTTCTTGGGGCCCTCTTGAATTGTCTTGGGGCCCGCGAGCCCCCCATGATGCGTTCGTGCTGGGCCGCGGGGGGGTCAAGTTCCTGGCTCGGGAGCCCCAGGGAGGGGATCAGAAGGTGACGGGAAGCGCCTCCGGCGTGCACCGTTGGTTCAGGGGCTTAATTTTCTCTTACTAAATGGTATCGATCGCATCCCGCACCTCGCTGGCGGATGACGGGAAGCGTCTTCGAGGTACGAGAAGCAAGCGGGACGTTCTGGCTGAATCCTTGAGTAAATATATATATATATATATATATATATCTTTATATCTATGGGTTGCGGGATTGCACGGGAGTTTTCGTTGGCGGATTCCCCAAAATGGCCATTTCGCTCGAGACATCCTCAAAAAATCGAGGTGTGGTCTGCCGTGCTCCTGTGTGGTCTGCCGTGCTCCTGTGGTCTGCCGTGCTCCCCACAGGAGCACGGCAGACCGCGCGCAGGAACCGAGAGGAGCACGGCAGACCAAGACGAGGAGCACGGCAGACCAGGCACTGAAACCGAGAGGAGCACGGCAGACCAAGACGAGGAGCACGGCAGACCAGGCACCAAGAGCGCCCTCAAGACGACGGAAAGGATGACCAAGACGAGGAGCACGGCAGACCAAGACGAGGAGCACGGCAGACTATGCCTTAAGAGTGCCCTCAAGACGGCCGAACAAGCGGGACGTTCTGGCTGAATCCTTGAGTAAATATATCTTTTCTTTAACTATATGGGTTGAGCACGGCAGACACCACACGAGCACGGCAGATCCCAAATGAGCACGGCAGACACAGAAGCACTGCAGACCACACAAGAGCACCGCAGACCTCACAGGAGCACGGCAGACCCCACAGGAGCACGGCAGACCCCACAGGAGCACGGAGCACACAGGCACGGCAAACCACACAGGAGCACGGCAGACCACACAGGAGCACGGCAATCCCCACAGGAGCACGGCAGACCGCGCACAGGTACAACATAAACGCGCCTTTCTTGTACCCCGAACGCCGCTGGCGTTTCCCCCACAGGAGCACGGCAGACCCCACAAGCTGGCGGGAAACCCCAAATGAGCACGGCAGACCACAGGAGCACGGCAGACCACACAGGAGCACGGCAGACGCCACAGGAACACGGCAGACCGCGCAGGAGCACGGCAGACCACACATGAGCACGGCAGACCCCACAGGAGCACGGCAGACCCCATAGGAGCACGGCAGACCACAGAAGAGCACGGCAGACCAACAGGAGCACGGCAGACCACACAAGAGCACGGCCGTAGCCATTTTGGCTCAAGCGAGCCTGGCTTACGGCAGGCCCTCGGGCGCGCGGGCGCGCCCGCCAGAGGCCATGGTACACTCCGGGTGCGGAGCGGCTTGGGCGGCTGCGTCTGCCCGCACCCTGGCTCGGCGCTTGCGGCGCGCGCGCCGCCAGGAACTCGGGCTCAGCAGGGCCGCA
Organism: Prorocentrum cordatum; assembly: GCA_963575745.1. Taxonomy (NCBI): domain Eukaryota; class Dinophyceae; order Prorocentrales; family Prorocentraceae; genus Prorocentrum; species Prorocentrum cordatum. The sequence continues at coordinate 273,970 of CAUYUJ010015168.1, forward strand.
GCGCTGGCGCAGCGGACCAAGGTCCTGCGGCGTGCGCTGGCGGCGCACTGGCAGCTCGCCGACGTCCTCGGCGGCTTCGCGCCCTGCCACGGCGACGCCCTGGCAGCTGTGAGGCTGCTCGGCGCCGCGCCTGCAGTGCTGATCGATGCCCAGTTCGACCTCGAGGAGGGCAACTGGGCGCGGCACGCGCCGCCTCCAGGACAAGCTCGTCTGCGGCCTGTCCCCACCGAAGCGCGCCGGGCTGAGGTTGCCGAGGCGGCCTTGGCGCAGACCCAGGTCCTGGGCGCAGTGCCGCTCGCGGCGCCCCTGGCCTTGGAGCGGCCGCCTGGAGTGTGGCACGAGGTCTCCTCGCGCGAGTGGGGCAACGCGCCAGCCGGCGGCGATGCGAAGGAGCCCTCGGCGCTCTCCGACTTCCGCGTCGAGCCGCGCGCCCTTCCGCTGGCCGAGGTGCTGGCGCCTGGTGCGTGGCAGGACTTCGACCTCGTCGCGGCGTCCGCGGGCCAGGTCTTTGCGCAGGGGGTTGCGGCGGGCTGGCGGCTCGCTGTTCTGGAGGCTGGGGCCGCGGGCGAGCACCAGCGGGCCGACCCCTACGACCTGTTGCTGGACGCGCTGGGCATCGAGAGCTGCGACGGCCGGAGCGAGGGCGGCGGCGACGGGGACGACGGCGGCGCCTTCGGGGACCATGCCGTGCCCGCGGCTGGCGAGTCCTCGCCGCTGCTGTTGTCCGTCAGTGGCCGTCTGGGCGAGGCGGTCAGCCACAACGACAGCGACGACGACAGCGTAGGCGGCCAGGGGCAGGAGCATGCCGACGGCGATGCTGCTACTGCCTGCTCCGCCACCGCTGCGTCGGCGCTCAGTGGAGCGATCGCGACCTACCTCGGCGTGAACGAAGCCGCACTCCTCCGTGGAGACGGAGACGGCGGTCGAACTGCCGCGGGATTCGCTGAGCTGGCCGTGCCGACCGAGGACGCTGAGGGCGAAGTGCGGCGATGGCTCGCCGACTGGTCAAAGGTGGCTCACATTTGCTCCCTGCAGGAGCAGCTGGGGGCTGCTAAGAAGGAAGTGCAGCTCCTGCGCTGGAAGGCAGGGTGGCTGGAGATTGACTCCGTCGGGGTGAGGTGCAGGGCAGGCCTGCCGTTCGTCCTCCAAGAGTCTGGGGGCCGCATCGCCTGGCATGAGTTCTAGGAGCGGGGGCAGGGACTTCGGCGAGGCCCGTTGTGTGTTTCAGCCCCCACGTGAGGTCAGGCCCGTTTGGCTTTGCAATGCGTGTGCTGGCCTCACCTCGAGGTTCGTGAGGCCCTTCGTCACTTGTTGAGAAGGTGGGCCTCGCGTCTCATTTGCAGCGAGGCAGACTTCCTGGCCGTGCTTTGCGTGCCTCAGTCTCCGCTGCTGTCTTGATTTCTTTGAAATCTTGCGCTTCGCGCGTTTGGCGCTTCGCGCCCTCCCCTGCGGAGGCTCCTTCGGGGCCCCTAGGGTTGGCCCTTGAGGCCCTGGGGCCAACGGGCTCCGTGGGCCTCGGGCTCCTTTTAGCCTTCATAGGCCCCGCAGCTCACAGCTCACAGCTCACACAAGAGCACGGCAGGCCACACAGGAGCACGGCAGACCACACAGGAGCACGGCAGACCACAAAGGAGCACGGCAGACCACACAAGAGCACGGCAGACCCCACAAGAGCACGGCAGACCCCACAGGAGCACGGCAGACCCCACAGGAGCACGGCAGAGCAGACCCAAAAGGAGCACGGCAGACCACACAGGAGCAAGGCAAACCACAGGAGCACGGCAGACCACACAGGAGCACGGCAGACCCCACAGTAGCAAGGCAGACCCCAAAGGAGCACGGCAGACCACCGGAGCACGGCAGACCACACAGGAGTACGGCCGTAGCCATTTTGGCTCAAGTCAGTTCGCGATCCAGCATGCTCGCTCGGGCGCGGAATGGCGATACGGGACGGCGCGGAATGCGCGCCGAGGAGAACGGCACAAGATCGCAAGGCCGCACGGCTCTGGGCCATTCGCTCAGCAGATAGGGCGGTCTCCAAGCTGTCGGAAGAGCTTGGTCGGATCAGGGAGCAGCACACGCAGTTGCTCGACTTCGTGGGCGCGCTGGCCGGCGGCGATGCGGAGCTGGCCGACCGCCTTTTGGCACTGGCGCCAGCACTCCAGGATTTGCTGCGAGGACGCCTCCCTAGCCACGTCAGCGTCCTCAGGCGGAACGTGGCGTTGCACTCCGACGCTTCTGGTGTGAGCATCGCCAGCGCAGGAGTGCATGCTCTCAAGAGCCTCCAGAAGGGGCCGCGACTGGAGTGCAGACAAGAGGGCTTCGTATGGAATCCTGAGGCCCCAGTTTTCGTTCCACAGGGCTCGGACTTTTTCGAGCAGTTCATGCCGGCCTTTGAGGGCGAACAGGCGGAGATCCTGCTTCGCGAGCTCGGTCATCTGACTGCCCAGGCATCTCGTGCTGAAGCTGTTCCTGAAGCAGAGTCTGCTGGAGGCCCACCTGCGTGTGAAGAACAGCATGCACACCAAGCAGCTGACGTTTCTGTGGACTACCATGCCGAGCAAGCCGTGTATGAGCCTGATGCGGACGAGCATCGCCATCGTCTTCAGCAGTATCGGTCCGACTATCCTGCCCCTGCAGACGCCTTTTCGGAGGGATCTGCTGTGGATCCGACTTCTCGGCATGTTGCACCTGAGTCTATTCGGCCTGAGCGTGACGATGATTGTGTGAATGCCTCTGACGTGTTGCGCCCTGGAGGTACTGCAGGCCGTGCGCCGCTGCCTCCCGCACCTGCTGCTGACGGTGGTGCCACCGCTGGTGTGCCAGGCGCGTCTTGCGACGGCTCCGACGTCGACGACGTTACCCTGGACGGCGAGGCCGACGCGGACACCTCGTGCTCGGTCGGCGAGCCGCCAGGGGCCGACCATGCCGGTACTGCTGCAGCAGCCGCCGCGTACCTCGCCGCCTTCCCGCAGGCCCTCTTCAGCGGGGTCGACGGCGGCTGGGGCCGCTGCGAGGTCGTGGCAGGGGACTGGTGGCGAGCGAGGGCCTTCGTAGCCCGCGTTTGGCTCACCACAGGTGCTGCGACGGTGCAGGAGAGCGGTGCTGCTGGCTCTGCCGCCCCGCCGCCGCCGCTGCCTGACGTTCTCCTGCGGGCCGAGTGCCCGATGTCGGGGCGTGCCGCAGGCGCTGTGGCGCCGCCGCAGCGGCGGAGGGTCCGCTTCGCAGATGCCCCGTGCGTGCTCGATATTGGCCGTTGCTCGGGCGTGCGTGGTATCCTTCGGCGGGAGAGCGTGCCAGGGTTTCTGGATCCCGCTTGGACACGCCACGCCAAAGCTGTTGACCTGATGCACATGATCGAAGGCGGCTCCTTTGGCCTCAAGGTTCCTCCCATGCGGAGGCCGCACCAACTTCGTGTGCGGTTCGCGGATGGGTCTCGTCTGGTTGACGCCCTTCCGCCAGGGATGTCCGTTGAGCGTTACAGAGAGCTCCGTCGTCTTATCACATTGTGCGGAGGGCAGTAAGCTGTTGTCTCTGGAGCTACGAGGTCTGTGAGTGAGTCCTTCCTCCGTCCTCTGCTTGGCTTCATCTCTCCCGCTTGCATTCGCATTTGTGTATGTGCACGTGGGCTTCGTGTGGCACTCGTTGATCTTTGAAGTCCCTTTTCTTCAGCTTGATCTTCGGTGCAGCTTCGCTGCTTCTGCATGCCTCTCAGCACCGCCCGCCCTCGTGGCCCTGGGGCCTAGGCGCCCCCGTTGGCCCTGGCGGCCTGCCCTCGGGGAGGCCCGAAGCGGCCCCTCGTGAGGGTGTGCTGGAGGTTGGCCCGAAGCGGCCCCTCGGGGAGGGCGGCCCGAAGCGGCCCCCTCCTGCTGGCCCTGGAGGCTCCTGAGTGCCTCGGGCTCACCTTTTTTCCAGCCTTTACAGGCCCCACCACACCACACCACACCACACAGGAGTACGGCAGACCCCACATGAGCACGGCAAATCCCAAATGAGCACGGCAGACCACAAGAGCACGGCAGACCACACAGGAGCACGGCAGACTCCACAGGAGCACGGCAGACCACAAAGGAGCACGGCAGACCACACAGGAGCCCGGCAGACGCCACAGGAGCACGGCAGACGCCACAGGAGCACGGCGGAACCCACAGGAGCACGGCAGACCGCGCGCGGGTACAACATAAACGCGCCTTTTTGTTGTACCCCGAACGCCGCTGGCGTTTCCCCAACAGGAGCACGGCAGATCTCACAGGCGCGCGGCAGACCCCAAATGAGCACGGCCGACCACAGGAGCACGGCAGACCCCAAATGAGTACGGCAGACCCCAAAAGAGCACCGTAGACGCCTCAGGAGCACGGCTGACCACACAGGAGCACGGCAGACCACACAGGAGCGCGGCAAACCACAAAGGAGCAAGGCAGACCCCAAATGAGCACGGCAGTCCACACGTTCGCACGGAAGACCGCACAGGAGCACGGCAGACACCACATGAGCACGGCAGACCAAGAAGGAGCACGGCAGACCACACAGGAGCACGGCAGACCACACAGGAGCACGGCAGACCACACAGGACACGGCAGACCCCACGGGAGCACGGCAGACCACACAGGAGCACGGCAAACCACACAAGAGCACGGCAGACCATACAGGAGCACGCCAGACCACACAGGAGCACGGCAGACCACACGTTCGCACGGCAAACTCCACAGGAGCACGGCAGACCCCAAAGGAGCACGGCAGTGGTACGTGGCACTGCTGTGGTATGCCGTACTAAAAACGTGGAATATCTCATAAGCCCAGGGGACAAAAGGACGCTTCCCGTTCTTGTCCGGTCAGGTTCCGGAAAATTGCGGAAAAATTGTCACTCCGCTCAAAAAATCTGACCAAGACGCGCCAAAGACGGCCACCAGGGCTCCAAGACGGCCCAAGAGCGCTCCAAGACCGCCCTAGAGCGTTCCAAGATGCCCTAAGATGGCTTCCAGACGGTCCAAGAGAGCTCCAAGACGGCCCAGGAGGCCCTCAAGAGGCCTCCAAGACGCCTCAAGAGGCTTCGAAGAGGCCTCACAAGAGCGCCAAAGAGGCACAAATCTATGATTTTTGAATAGTTTTTGAAGGTTTTTGGGGTTCTCGCCTTTTCCGTTTCCCGACGCTCCAAGACGGCCCAAGAGGCCCCCAAGATCGCCCCAAGACGGCCCAAGAGGCCCCCAAGATCGCCTCAAGACGGCCCAAGAGGCCCCCAAGACGGCCTCAAGAAGGCACCAGAAGGCCCCAAGGCGGCCCCAAGACGGCCCCAAGAGGCTTCGCGGCGGCCCAAGAGGCCGTCAATATGGCTCCTAGAGGGGGCCCAGACGAGGTACACGAACGGACTTTTCGGGTCCTCGGCCCCAAGTGCCCCCCCGGAGGGTCCAGGAAGCCCCTGGGAGCCCCCCAAGACGCTCCAAGAGGCCCCCAAGAGGCCCCAAAAAGGCCCCCAAAAAGGCCCCCAAGATGCCCCCAAGACGGCCCCCAAAAACGGCCCCCAAGAGGCTTCAGAATTGCTTCTAAGCGGCCTACGAGAGACCGACCACGACATCCCAAGGCTCCATTACGAACGATGACGTGGGCAGCTTCGAACGCCAGAGCTCCCAGTACGAACACTGGCGTCCAGAGCTTTGACCACAAACACTGCTATGAGCAAAAACGGCGCTTCCCGTTCTTGTGCGGTCAGGTTGTAAGAATTTCACAAGGGACCCACAAGGGGTCGGCGGATTTTGCGCCCTTTGCTGTCCGTGGTGATCTTTGTTGCTTCCCGCGGCCAGAAACGGGCCTCCAGAGGCTCAAGCACAAACAGAAACTGACTTCTTCGCTATTCCAAGACATTGGAGGCTTGGGTTTGGGCCGTAGGTCAGGCCAGGGAGGGCTGGTCGGGTCGGTTCTGGCGTCCCCAGAAGGCGCCCAAACAAATAACCCACTAGGCCCTACAGCAAAGTATAGAACACATTCGATCACAAAGAATTCAGCATACACGCACACCTCCGAGGTGCACCTGCGGGGAAGCAGGAACACACAGGGCCTTGACAGTTTCGCGGAGCCCTGAGCAGCTCCGAGGGAGGGTTCCCTCGCGGGGTCGTGCGGGTTCGCCGCGCCCCACGAGCAGGAGGCACCGCGCCCCGGCGGAGTTCCGCGTGCCGCCGCTGCGCGACGGCGACCGGGTGCGCTACGGGCCGAACAAGAAGAAGCCCGGCAGCAACGCGTTCAAGCGAGCTCCGCGCGACCTCGCCTGCTGACGGCAGCGGCGACGACGGCAACGAAGGCAACGACGAGACGAGGAGGACGAGGACAAGGAGGAGGAGGAGGAGAAGAAGAAGGACTTCCTCCTCCTCCTCCTCCTCCTCCTCCTCCTCGTGCCCCGCCCCATGGAGGGAGAGGAGGGTGGGAGAGAAGGAGAGTGCGGCGGCGGACTTAGCATGGGATCGGCGGACTCGCCGGGGATCGAACCCCAAGGGGGGCAGCTCTCTCTCTCAGGCAGTGGGCTTCGGACGCCCTAGCATTCAGTGCGGAAGCACATGGATACGATGCCCCACAGCGAATGTTGTCCGCGGCCGCTGTTGGGCAGGCCACTCCTTTACGTCTCGAAGGGGCAACGTCTGCGGCGACACCGACACCGAGCGAGAGGACTGAGTGTTGCCAGTCGAGGCTTCTGGTCTCCCAGCCAAGGAGAAGCCACATGACTTTCCGACGAGAGCGGGAGGAGAAGGCGGAGCAGGCCGGGCAGGAGGCGGAGGAAGAGGGGGGAGAGGGGAGGGAGCGGGGCTCGGAGTTATTACAGCTCGTGCTCTCCGAGTCGGCGCGCGCAAGCGCCGTCTCTACAGCAGCAGGTTACGTAGACGGGGGCGTCGATGGACGACGACGTCAACGACGACGCCGACGCCGATGGAAACGACGACGGCGATGAGGGGCACATCCCTGGCGGTCAGCATGTCCTCCGGCGGCCACTTCGTTGAAGCACCACGACATCGTGGGTCAGCTCAGGACACGACCCTGTGCTCGAAATGGGGCAGACAAGCCCGTCGTGATGATTCGTAATGTTTCACAACGCCCGCGTGAGGGCAGGGGGGCATCACACGGCCCACAGACGGCCGACTGGTGCATCAGCACCGCCGTGTGGAAGCACTCGTTGAGGCCCAGCTGCTGGAAGGAGGCCCCTGGTCTCTCCGAGACCATCCGAGACCCTCAGAGAGAGCAGTCGACCATCTTACAGCACCAGACTGCTCTGGGAGGGCCTGGCGATGACCTGCTTTATCGGGCCCGCGCGCCCCCCACCCCCTCTCGCCCCCTCGATAACCTGACCTCGTCGGGGGCGCAGGTCCGAAGGGGGTGCGCAGTGCTGGTGCGCGTGGGTATCCATGGTCCATGGGGCTGCCCAGAGCGCGAGGGTTAGCTTATACCGGCTAGCACCTCCCCCCGTCCCCCCCACCGCTCCCTGGATAACCTTGGCCATCGCCGAACCATTGAAACGGACTCAATCTCCGACGAGGTGGGCGGGGCCTCTTTGCCCGCCAGCCGAGTCCCTCCGCGGCGCCTGCGAGCCACCCCGCGCGGGCGTGCGCGCGCACGCAGGCGCTACGAGCGGTACAAGCGCGCCGCCACGGTGGGCGAGGCACCGCGCCTCCCCCCCCCGCTGGCCCGCCCCGGCGCTCGGGGAGGGCCGGTGCATGCTGCGCACTTCTGTGGCGCGACTCAAAGAGGATCCCCCAGGACGCGTCGAGACGCAACAGAACATTGATCTCCAGCTGTTTTGGTATACTTCTGGGAGTGTTGCGTTCACGAGAGGTAAGTTGGTTTTCTTGGACAGACGGCGAGGCCCCAGAGTACGGCCGGGAACTTGTGGATAGCGTGTCGCTCCGCGGGTTCTTGCCCACCACGCTGCGGCGCGACACGCTATCCACTTCCCGGTCCCCCAGCGTCAACGTCCCGAGCTTTTCCGAGCCTCCCGCCCCGCGGAGCGGATCGACACGCTGTCCGCATCGAGCGAGTCGCCGGGGCCGCCGCGGCGACACGCTGAGCAAAGGCACCCGGCCGCAGACCACCCCGAGGGGGCGCTGAGAGGATCGCGCTGCGCGCGCTGCGGCTTGTAGAGGCGCCCTCCTCCAGGGGACGGCGGCGCGCGGGCGCGAAGATCCCCGCGCATCGCGGGGCGCGGTGCGCGAAGTCCCCAGGAGCCCCCCCTCTCCAGAGGCCCCCAGAAGCCCTCGGGAAGCCCCCAGAAGCCCTCGAGAAGCCACGACCGGGGGGACCCTCGAGAAGCCCCCAGAAGCCCCCCTCCAGCCCGGCGCCAAGGAAGGACTTGGGCGTAAATAGCACCTTGGAGCACCATATACTACCTCCGAGAATACCCCCAACGCTTCTTCCCTGGAACTATTACGACTTCTTCTGCGTCTTCTTGGAACACCTGGGGACACCATGGAACCTTCGAAAGCCTTTTTGAGGCTCCTCTGCTCCTAGAACCCCTCCCTCTCATCCTCCATCATCCCATTCCCTCCTCCTCTTCCCTCATCCTCCCCTCCTCCTCCCCTGCCCCTCCTCCTCCTCCTCCTCCTCCTCTTCCTCCTCCTCCTCCTCCTCTTCCTCCTCCTCCTCCTCCTCCTCCTCCTCCTCCTCCTCCTCCTTCACCTCAGCGAGAGCCCAGATGGATAAGGCCACGACGTTGGGGTTGTCCCTGGACGTCACAAAGACTGACTTGGTGTTGATTTGGCCTCTGCACGGAGGAGGAATGAGGAGCTCAGGAGGGACCTCCCGCACTGCGGCATTGACCTCCCCGACCTCACAGTTGCTTTCCAGGCCACCGCTCTCGGGGTGATCTTTGGGCATCGTGTAGACTTGGAGGGGCAGGCCCGCCCCTTTCCAAGAGCACCAGGTGTGGATCTGCTTCATTAGGCTTAAGTCGGGCCTGTCCCTCTACAGGGGGAATATCCAAAAATAGTAAAAATTATCCCGGCAAAGCAACCTAACAGCGATGTCTAGAAACATATTTGGAAGCATTCCCCTTAAGATTCAGATCAGAATCCAGTTGTAGAATTCTGCTGTTCTCGCAGTCGCAGTCGCATTCGCGATGACAGTCGCAGCGGCAACGGCAGTCACAGTCACAGCCTCAGCCTCGGCCTGCCTCAGCATCAGCCTGCCTCAGTTTCAGCCTCAGCCTGCCTCGGCCTCATCCTCAGCCAGCTTCAGCCTCAGCCTCAGTCTGCCTTCAGCCTCGGCCTCAGCCTCAGCCTGCCTCAGCCTCAGCCTGCATCAGCCTCAGCCTCAGCCTCAGCCTCAGCCTCAGCCTGCCTCAGCCTCAGCCTGCTGCGCTCAGCCGCATACTCCTGCGGCCTCAGCCTGCCTCGGCCCCAGCCTGCATCAGCCTCAGCCTCAGCCTCAGCCTGCCTCAGCCTCAGCCTGCTGCGCTCCCGCATACTCCTGCGGCCTCAGCCTGCCTCGGCCTCAGCCTGCATCAGCCTCAGCCTCAGCCTCAGCCTGCCTCAGCCTCAGCCTGCTGCGCTCCCGCATACTCCTGCGGCCTCAGCCTGCCTCGGCCCCAGCCTGCATCAGCCTCAGCCTCAGCCTCAGCCTGCCTCAGCCTCAGCCTGCTGCGCTCTCGCATACTCCCGCGGCATCAGCCTGCCTCAGCCTCAGCCTGCATCAGCCTCAGCCTCAGCCTCAGCCTTCAGCCTCAGCCTCAGCCTGCCTCAGCCTCAGCCTCAGTCTGCCTTCAGCCTCGGCCTCAGCCTCATCCTGCCTCAGCCTGCCTCAGCCTCAGCCTCAGCCTCAGCCTGCCTGAGCATCAGCCGGCTTCAGCGTCTGCCTCAGCCTGCCTCAGCGTCAGCCTCAGCCTCAGCGCCTCAGCCTCCGGGCATCCAAAATGTGGCCCGGGAGTGAGTGGAGTTCTGGGAACTCGAAGACCACGAAGTGGCCTACAGTTGGCTCCGGGCACCCAAAATGTGGCCCGGGAATGGAGTTCTGGAAACTCGAAGACCACGAAGTGGCCTACAGTTGGCTCCGGGCATCCAAAATGTGGCCCGGGAATGGAGTTCTGGGAACTCGAAGAGCACGAAGTGGCCTACAGTTGGCTCCGGGCATCCAAAATGTGGGAATGGAGTTCTGGGAACTCGAAGAGCACGAAGTGGCCTACAGTTGGCTCCGGGCATCCAAAATGTACGCCGGGAATGGAGTTCTAGCAGCGCCAAGAGCGATTTTGCGAGGATGTCCCAGGCGATTTGGGCTTCGACGGCAGCCGCCCCGGGTCCCGCCCCGACCCCCCTGAGGAGTCATGATGCTCTCTTTTGACCCCACTAGAAACATATCAGTCTTCGCTGTTAGGTAAAATCGTCAGGGGACGATGTTTTGACTATTTTTGCCCATTCGTGGGGCATTTTTTGAGTATTTTTTTATTTTTCGCCGACAATCCTCCTGTAGGGGAACACGCCCGACTTAACATTAGGCATCTCGATCTGGGCTTGGCGAGATGCCGCTCGGTCGGCACAGAGTGGGAGGCCTCGATGTGCTGACGCTTGCTGGGCAGCTCTGCCCTCCTCCGCCGCCTGTCCCGAAGGAGGGCCTCGGGGGCCCTGAGCTCCTCCGCCGCCTGTCCTGCAGGCGGAGTCGGATGGCTTTTGAGTCGAAGAAGAAGAACGGCATGCAGTGGGGGCGCGTGCCAAGAAACCAGTTGGATTCTGCCAGGGTGCCCTGGGTTTCTTGGATTTCGATGGGCCTCCAATAAGATCTTGACGATTTTCGATCGACAGCTTTGGATTTTCAGCGGACAAATCGCGGATTTCAGGGTTGGGTTTCTTGCGGAGGTTTCTTGTGGCCGAGCCCTTAGTGTACACATAAGCTTTCGGCGCTCCGCACGGATTATACATCTAACGGCGCACCGGGCTCGGGGGCCGAGGGTCGGAACCTCGACCACAAATGTGGGGACCGAGGCCCGGGCCCGCCTCTGGGAGGCCTAAAATCGTCCCGGGGAGCCCTCAGACAGCAATCCCGGCGGCCCCAGACGGTCTCGAGACACTCCCAAGACGCCGTCCAGGGGTCTCTGGCGACGCACGATCCGTTTTAAACTGCCCCGGAGGCCCCCAAGACGCCCCAAGAGGCCTTTAAGATGCCGCCCAAGAGCGCCCCGAGAGGGCAAAATCGTTAATTCTCATGGTTTTTGTTCAACGTTTTTTTTGCATTCACGCTGTTTCGTGCTTCCGTCGCTGAAGCACCACCCAAGAGGCTCTCAAAACCACTCCAAGACGGCCCAAGAGGCCCCCCAGAGGGCCCCAAGAGGGCCCAAGAGAGCCCCGAGACGGCCCCAGAGCCGCCCAAGACGGCGCAAGAGGGTCCCAAGAAGGCCCCAAGAGGGGCCCAAGAGAGGGAACGCGAACTGAAAAATCAAGCTCTCCGCCCCAAGATGCCCCCAAGAGGCCCCAAGATGCCGCCCCCAGGAAGCCCCCAAGAGTCCCCAAGAGGGCCCCAAGAGTCTCCAAGAGGCCTCCAAGAAGCCCAAAAGAGGCTCCAAGAGGCCCCAAGACGGCACCCAAAAGGCTTCAAACATTTTTCTAAGAGGCCCCCGAAGACATGCCAATAAGGTCCCATGACGACTTCAAGAAACAGTCCAGGATGCTCCAAGGAGGCCCCAAGAAGCTCGCTAGAAGTTGAGCGCGCGCGAAACGCGCGCGATGGTTCTAGTTCTTGGATCTACGCTGGGCCCCCCTGGCGACGCCTCCAGCGCCGCCCCTGGCGCGCTCCGCGCCACCAGGGAGGGGGGTCCAGCACAGATGCAAGAAATCCGCGCGGAGCGCTGAAAGTTTGTTTTTTTTAATGCCGTGCTTTCTTTTTCTATTGATGCCTCTCGCCTGCGGTCCTACGCTCATCCCTGGCCCTGGTCGAAGGCCTTGAGGACTTCTGCTGTCTGTCGGAGGCCCGGAACATCACCATCACGTGCAGGGCAGCGATTTCAATGGGGCATTCCAGAATAGGATTTGCCTTCGAAGGGTCGAAAAGTTGAAATCTCTTTATCGGCGGAAGCTGTCGGAAGCAGAACGGGAGAGGTACCGCCGGCGGGAGCTGGCTGAAGAAAAAAACGCCCTCAGAGATGTTTTCGAGATTCAGGCACGTGTGCCACGACAGCGTAGGTGTTCCCACGCGGTGATCGTGGTGGGATGGCGCGCGTACCATCCGATGATTGATGTGACGCTGGCCTTGCCCTGGCGAGAGCAGAAGCGCGCGCCAAGCGCGCGCGCTGTTCCAATTGTCGCATGGCCCGTAGCCGTTCTGGCCCAAGCGGCCCTCAGCAGGCCCCGCCGCCGCGCGCCGGCGCCCGGGGGCCAGCGCCTCGCCGCGCGCCTCGCGCGATCGGACGCGATGGCGGAGCCCGAGGAGCACCCTGACGGCCCGCCCGAGGACGAAGACGAGGCGCAGCGAGGCGCGCCCGCCGCGCTCCCCCGCAGCGGCTCCTTCGCCGTGGAGGCCCCGGAGAGACTGCCACACCCGGTGGCCCGCGTCTTCTCGACGGCAGTGGACGAGCTCCTCCCCCAGGAGCTCGAGCCTCTGCGCGAGGAGGGCGAGAGGCAAGCGCAAGTGAGCGCGTTGCTGGACGAGGCCAAGACCTGGTCCCAGGCAGCCATGCCGGCCTCCGCCCGGGTCGGGACAGCTCCGCGGAAGGCGCTGAGGATGGAGCAGAAGGGCGTCGCCCTGCTCGAGGAGCCAGAGCAGCCAGCGCAGTCTTCTCGCTGGCGTACGGCGGGGCGTGCCATCGTCAGCGCCACGAGGCTCAGAGCGCTTGCCCAGGCGCAGGAGCTGCCCGAGCCGCCCGACGACGACCACGACCTGGAGGGCACGGACGGTGCGGACTTCCGGCATCGGCAGGTCAGCGTCGAGACGGCGAACTCGCTGCCGACCTCCCAGGGGTTCCGTGGACTGGGCGTGCTCGTTGCTGCGAGAGCGAGGGCGGCCGGCGAGGGCAGCACCTCGCCGCCCTTGGCGTCGGTGGCCGAAGACGAGGGAGGCGAGAGGCCGCTGCACGTCCCCCCGCCGGCGCCCTGGGAGCGCCAGCAGCAGGCCTCCGCCGCGCCCAGCGCCAGCGAGGACGACGACGCCCCGCCGCCGTGGGCCGTGGCGGCCGGTCGGGCGCAGGCCCGCGGCGGTGGCGACGCGCGGGTGCAGAGGGCGGCGGTGGCCGCAGGCCGAGCGCAGCAGCGCGCCGTGAACTTCAGGGAAGACTTCGGGGATGACGACGCCGAGGATCTGTTTGCGCTGCCGACAGTGCCGACGCTGAGCAAGGCGTCGCAGCTGTCGGAGATGTCCACGACATCGGAGGCCTGGGATCCCCGGCGTCAGACCTCGGCGATCGTCCGCAAGAGGGGCATCAGCGTCGCGAGCAGCCTCAGCGATGATCCACAGTCGTTCAAGAGCGGCCATGTCGACGACGATGAGCTTGAAGTTGATGATCTCGCGGACGCCCAACCTGGCTCCTCCACCTTTCTTCACGGCGACGGAGCATATTCACAGAGGGTCATGGGGTCGATCATGTCCAGAACCATTCGGCGCGCGAGCACCAGCAGCTCGGATTCCCGCAGCTCGGACCAGATGAAGCATCAGGAGGAGTCGAGTTCGTCGGACGACGAGGATGCGGGCCAGCAGAACGCACCCAACGCTCGCGAACATGCGCTTCAGAGGTTGACGCCCATGCAGCGCGCACTGATCCAGAGGCGGGTGAACGACCAGCTCGGCATCTGCGAGGACCCGGCCGAGGAGTCGCAGGGGGTCCGCGTGCAGCGCGCCCTCGGCATCCTCCAGCTGCGCTCCTTCATCATGGTCACCAAGCAGGTGGTCGACGAGGAGCCGCCGAGGTGGCCCGCAGTCAGAGATCTGGTCCGCTCTATACGCTTCGAGATGCTCATCGGCGTGCTCATCATCAGCAACGGGGTTCTGATTGGTGCGGACACCATGTACGGGAAGTGGGAGGAGAGGCCGGCCATCCTCGGAGTGATGGAGCACGTGTTCACGGTGATATTTTTGGTCGAGTTCATTCTCCGCCTCCTGGCCTTCTCCTGGGTCTGGGTCTTCCAGCCGATGAACGCGTTCGACACCTTCCTCATTCTCGTGACAGGTGTGCTGGTGAACTGGGTGCTGGGACCCGTTGGCGTCGATGCGGGGATGCTGCAGCGCTTGTCGGCCTTCCGTGTCTTGAGGCTCGGGCGATTGTGCAGGGCAGTGAGGATGATGCCAATGTTCCACGAGCTCTGGATGCTGGTTCAGGGCGTCATGGAGTGCATGTCCCTCCTCTTCTGGGCCGCGATCATCATCTCCGTCATACACTACATGTTCGGCGTGGCGGTGGTCGAGATCGTGGCGAAGTCCGAGACCTTTCAAGACGACGAGACGACGCAAGAGATGTTCGGCGACCTGCAGAAGGCTATGTACACCCTCTTCCAAATCATGACCTTTGATAGCTGGGCAAGCATCGTGCGCCCGATCATTTTCAAGATGCCAGAAACCATTCCAGTATTCTTGCTTTTCGTGGGTATCGCTGGTTTTGTCCTGTTCAACCTCATGACCGCAATTGTCGTGAAGAATGCCTTCGACGCCGCATCTGAGGACGAAGAGGCGGTCGCGCAGATGAAGGAGAACGACCGCAAGCGCCAGGAACAGGCTTTGCTCGAGATGTTTGACGAGCTGGATACGGATGACAGCGGCATGCTGAGCAAGCAGGAGTTCGCGGAAAACGTCCTGGACGATATGGTGTTCATCCACCAGCTTAAAACGTTGGACATCGAGTTGGAAGAGTTGCCAGATGTCTTCGATATCCTCGACGACGGTGATGGCCAGGTGTCCACCGAGGAATTCTGCACCGGGTTGATGCGAATGCAGGGTAACGCTATGAGCAGAGACATGTTGAAGGCTACTAAGCGTGCCAAGACCGTGAACAGCAATTTCGAGGCCGTCAACAACGAGGTTGAGGGGATCGCCCACGACGTCCTGGGGCGCATCGAGGAGTCTCTGGACGACTCCCACAACAACTTCGTGGAGATGCAGGCGATGTGCGCGGAGGTGCTCAAGAGCCTGAACCTCATCGGCCTCCGGCGCGCCATCAAGGCGGTGTCCAACGTGCTCCCCACCATGGAGGAGCCGGACGACGGCGCGGAGGAGTCCCTGGTCGAGCAGAGGGCGAAGGACGAGATTGTTGCTCAGCGGGCTGTCCTCGCGAAAAGTTGCCCTGGCTCCTACATGAAGCCGTTGCCTGCTGCGTGGATCCAGAGGCGAAAGGCGAAGCAGGAGAGCAGGGCGAAAACCATGGCGAGAAAGACCCTCACCGCAGGCGAGGACAGGGACAAGGTGCACGGGACGCCGTGCGTTGCGCAGGAGTTCCAGAAGCAGTGGGAGGACATGCAGGTGTGGAGGCCGGAGATGACCTTCTCGGAATCACTCCGCGAGGAGGCCAGCAGGATGTGCACGCCCCCGTCCCTGGAGGGAAACGCTTCCGCGGGGGGCGTGCGCGGCCTGCCCGCCCACCTCGTGGACAAGCGGGCGCCGCCCGCGCAGGAGGCGCCGCCCCCGCCGCCGCCGCCGGAGGCTTCCGAGAAGCCGGCGGCCGCCCTCTGGCGCCGGGAGCGGCCCGCGGGGGGCGCGGTGCCTCTGCCATCGCACCCGCACGCGGTGCCGCAGTGCCCGTTCGGGGTCTTCTAGCCCGGGGCGACGGCGTGGGCCACGGCGGCACGGCCTGCGAGGGCATCTGGACTGTGGACTGTAGGCTGAACTTGCGCAGGCTCCGCACGACATACGTCGTCGCTGCGGCCCAGGGGCGCTCGCCGCGCAGCGAGCAGGAGCAAAAACAAGGAAAACATGAGCATGGAGCATGGCGAAGAACCCACCTATCAGCAGTTGTGAGTGCCGCAGTTGTGGGTATCGCCTCCCGTGGAGCTCCCTCAGGGGCCACGAAACGCTGTACTGGGCGGGGGGGGCGCATGCGGACTGCGCCACTGGGACCTTCGGTGGAACTTCCTATTATGGGGCCACGAAACGTTGAACTGGGGGGGGGGACGCATGCGGACTGCGCCACTGGGACCTTCGGTGGAGCCCCCTCTGGGGCCAAGAAACGCTGTACTGGGCGCAGGGACCGCATGCGAGTTCCGCCACTAGGACCTTCGGTGGGGCTCCCTATGGGTTCACGAAACGCTGTACTGGGCGGGGGAGACGCAATTCGAACTGCGCCACTGGTACCTTCGGTGGATTTCCCTCGCCACGAAACGTTGTAGCGGGCGGGGGGACGCATGCGGACTGCGCCACTGGGACCTTCGGTGGAGCCCCCTCTGGGGCCACGAAACGTTGTATTGGGCGGGGGGGGCGCATGCGGACTGCGCCACTGGGACCTTCGGTGGAGCTCACTGTGAGGCCACGAAACGTTGTACTGGGCGGGGGGGCGCATGCGGACTGCGCCACTGGGACCTTCGGTGGAGCCCCCTCTAGGGCCAAGAAACGCTGTACTGGGCGCAGGGACCGCATGCGAGTTCCGCCACTGGGACCTTCGGTGGAGCTCCCTATGGGTTCACGAAACGATCTACTGGGCGAGGGAGACGCATGCGGACTGCGCCACTGGGACCTTCAGAGGAGCTCCCTCGCCACGAAACTTTGTATTGGGCGGGGGAAGCGCATGCGAACTGCGCCGCTGGGACCTTCGGTGGAGCTCCCTCTGGGGTCACGAAACTTTGTACTGGGCGGGGGGGGCGCATGCGGACTGCGCCCTGAGACCTTCGGTGGAGCTCCCTATGGGGCCACGAAGCGCTGTCATGGGCGGGGGGGCGCATGCGGACTGCGCCACTGGGACCTTCGGTGGAGCTCCCTCTGAGGCCACGAAACGCTGTACTGGGCGGGGGGGGCGCATGCGGACTGGCGCCACTGGGACCTTCGGTGGAGCTCCCTATGGGGCCACGAAACGCTGTACTGGGCGGGGGGGACGCATGCGGACTGCGCCTCTGGAACCTACGATGGAGCTCCCTCTGGGGCCACGAAACGCTGTACTGAGCGCAGGGACCGCCTGCGAGTTCCGCCACTGGGACCTTCGGTGGAGCTCCCTCTGGGGCCACGAAACGCTGTACTGGGCGGGGGGACGCATGCGGACTGCGCCGCTGGGACCTTCGGTGGAGCTCCCTCTGGGGTCACGAAGCGCTGTTCTGGGCGGGGGAGACGCAATTCGAACTGCGCCACTGGGACCTTCGGTGGAGCTCCCTCTGAGGCCACGAAACGCTGTACTGGGCGGGGGGGGGGACGCATGCGGACTGCGCCGCTGGGACCTTCGGTGGAGCTCCTTGTGGGGCCACGAAACGTTGTACCGGGCGGGGGGGGCGCATGCGGACTGCGCCACTGGGACCTTCGATGACCTTCGGAGGGGCTCCCTATGGGTTCACGAAGCGTTGTACTGGGGGGGGGCGGGCGCGTTCGGACTGCGCCTGTGGGACCTTCGGTGGAGCTCCTTCTGGGGCCACGAAACTTTGTACTGTGCGGGGGAGCCGCATGCGGACTGCGCCACTGGGACCTTCGGTGGAGCTCCCTATGGGGCTACGAAGCGCTGTGCTGGGCGGGGGGGGCATATGCGGACTGCGCCACTGGGGCCTTCGGTGGAGCTCCCTCTGGGGCCACGAAACGTTGTACTGCGCGCAGGAACCGCATGCGGACTGCGCCACTGGGACTTTCGGTGGAGCTCCCTCTGGGGCCCCGAAACGTTGTACTGCGTGGGAGAGACGCATGCGCACTGCGGAGGAGGGAGGAGGGGGATGAGGAAGGAGTGAGTGAGGAACGTGGGGCGGTGTCTCTTCAAAACGAGGACCCAACACCACAGGATGATTGGGAAAAAGAAACAATCGGATGGCCTTCGGCCCACCCTGCCACCGTGCCTGGGTTGTGCGTCAGAGCGTGTCAGCGGCCTCCTGGATGCAGGTCATGGTGTCTTGGGATGCTGCTCGTGGACTTTTCGATTCAGTATGAAGCCTCATGGGGGCCTCTTTGGGAGCGTCTTGGGGGCCCCTTGGGTTCTCTTTTGGGCCTTTGGGGGGATTGCCATTTTGGGTGGGGAAGTCTCGAAGTGCCAGTTTGGTTCCCCCTCTTGGCCCCTCTTGGGGCCTCTTGGGGGGCATTTTGTGCCATCCTGGGGGGCCTCTTGGGCTGTCTTGGGGCCCTCTTTGGTCGTCTTGGGGGCCCTTTGGGGGGCCTCTTGGGACGTCTTGCGGCAATATTGGAAGCCTCTTGGGCCGACTTGGAGCGTCGGGAACCCAAAAGCAGAAACGCGAAAATCGTTCAACAACCCATGGGAATCCAATGCATGTTGCTCCTCGGGCCCCCCCTGGAAGAGCTGTTGGAGGCTTCTTAGGCGTCTTGGAGGCCCCTCGAGCCGTCTGGAGGCCATCCTTGACGTCTTGGAGCGATCTTTCAGCGATTCTAGGCCCTCGTGGACCGTCTAGGCGGCCTCGGCTTTTTTGGCCCGTGTTGGGGCCCTCCTGAGTGAGGGGATCGTCCCGGAGGCCCACGCGGAACACCCCGTAAGCGCCCAAGAGCGCCTGGGAAATCGGGGGCCTGGGCTTTTAAGAATCTGGAGTCCTGGCGGCAGCAGCAGCAGCAGCAGCAGCAGCTGCGTGCCAAGGGCACGGTGGTGGAGTCTTGGGGGTGCTTCAAGGCTCAAGGTTCCTGATGCCCGCCACGTGTGCAGTGCGCTGGAGTGCGGGCGTGAGCTTCTCGAGCGTGCTGCGCAAGAGTGCTCGCGTGGGAGAGCGCGCGGTACAGTTGGGGCGCTGAAGAAGGAACCCTTGGCGTTGGGGAGGGGCTCTGTTTTCCTTAATTGTTTCGCAGTTTGCCTTGGGTTTTCTTGTTGGTTTTCTGTGGGAAATCGAAGCTTTACTTATGGAGGACAAGGGGCCTCGTTCCTTATTTTGGGTTCCTTAAGTCAACTCCCCAACTGTATCTGCCCAGTCCTCCGTCAGGGGCAACGTCGAGGGGGGATAGGCTCCGGGGAGAACGCGTCGGTCCCCCAATCGCTCACTCCTCGCCGACAGGCCCCCCCCGCCCTCCTCCTCCCTCCTCCTCCTCCTCTCTCCTCTTCCTCGTTCCTCGCCAGTCGCGGGGATGGCGCCCCCACTGGCTCTCTGGGGGCCGCCCAGAGGGGGACCGTCCACGGTCCAGTGCGCCCCGGGCCAGCCTCGTCTTGAGGCAGGCCCTGGGATGCGACGCGGGCCGAAGGCTGCCCGCGCCCTCTGTGGGGGGGAGCAGGAGGAGAGGAGCAGCAGGGGCGGCCGGGAGGGGAAGGGGAAAGGGCCGGGGGGCGGGGGCCGTCGCGGTGGGCGGGCGGGCAGCCAAGGTGGCCGCGGAAGCCGTGGTCGTGGTGGTCGAGCCGGTAGTGGTCGAGCTGCTGGTCGTCGTGGTGGTCGTGGTGGCCGTGGTGGTCGTAGTGGTCGTGGTTTTAATGCTGACGGCCGGCCTGGTGGTGGCCGTGATGCTCGCGGTGATCGTGGTGGTCATTGGTGGTCGTGGTGGTCGTGGTGGTCGTGGCCGTGGCGGTCCAGGCGGCCCAGCTGGTGGTGGTCGTGGTGGTCGTGGTGGTCGTGGTGGCCGTGGTGGCCGTGGTGGTCGTAGTGCTGGTGGGTCATTTAGCACGCACTGAGAATCATCTCGGCGTTGCCCACAACCAACGTGCGCTGGATGCGGCGCCGCGCGGTGGCGATGACCGCTGACCGCTCTGCTTCAGGCAAATCTTTTCCGTACGAGCGGACAAATGAGACGAGCTCATCCGCCGGCCGCCCTCCCGTCTCCAGGACAGCTGGGACCAGCTCGCCGCCCGAGGGGGGGTAGCGGTTCCGTTTGACGCCCACCGCCTGCGACGTGGCCAGCCCGTCATTGTTGGATCTTGCCCACCTGCGCTCGAGGTTGTCAGAGTGTGCGCAGGTGACAGACCAGTCAACATAGATAGGCTGTCCTGTGGTCGCGTTGCGGGTAGCCACGTCGAGGCGGGCTTCTTCCAGCTCCCCGGTGACTGGGTCCACGCGGTCCCACGCAGGGACACGCTTCTCGGTGACCGCCATGTGGCCCGTCTGCGCCTGGTGGAAGGGCGCACTCCAGTCTCGGAGGCTGTTGTGGCGGTGGTCGCGAGAGCCTCCGCAGCCGCATCCTTAGAAATAGATTTTAATTGTAGCACAACGAGGCCAGTTTGTAGGGCGGGTAGGGCGTTTCGCCTGAGACTTCCTCGCCACTTATGACCCTGAAGCTTCAAAATTGGCAACCGTTTCACAGATGGAGGGCGGGTCGTTTTCAAAATGTGGCTCTCGCCTTAGCGCCGCGCACATTCGTTTCAAACAGTTTTCACTGAATGAGGGCGACCCGTTTTCAAAATGTGGCTCTCGCCTTAGCGCCGCGCACAGTCGATTTGAAAAGTACACCAGAGAAACAACTAAGTAGTAGACTGTCTTAAAATTAGGGTCATGGATCTTGAGATCGATTGTGAGATCGATAATGTAGACGATAGTAAGGTCGATCGTGAGACCGATTGTGAAGGCCGTTCAGTGAGATCGACAGTGCGATCGATCGTGAGGTCGCTCGTGCGAGCATTCGTGACAGCGACTGTGAGATCGATAATGACGTCGACTGTGAAATCGATTGGGAGATCGATAGGGAGGTGGGTAACGAGATCGATAGTGAGACCGATCGATAAGAACATCGACTAGGAACCTGGGTAAATGAAACCCTGGAACCCCGCCGCCGACCGAAGTCGGCGGCACGGAACCACCAACCAGGAACTCGGGAACCCGGAGCCAGGAACCCAGGAACCTGGCTCCCTACCGACATTTGTTTTGCGTTCGCCAAATATTCCAATATTCGCTAGAAACCCCCCAGTGTAATCACCGATTGTGGAATATCCGCTAGGACCCGTTCAGTACAAACATTGATTGGGGAATGTGCAAGAGTTTCACGGATTGAAGGGGCACGTTTTCAAAATGTGGCTCTCGCCTCAGCGCCGCGCACATTCGTTTTAAATGATAGAGAAAAAAACCAATCCGAATGTTTTAGGGTTACAGGGCTATAGCGGGCTATAGCCTGCTATATCGGGCTATAGGCCTAGGGCTATAAGGCGAGCTACAGGACTATAGCGGGCTATAGCGGGCTATAGGCCTGTAGGCCTATAGCTATAAGGCTATTGGGCTATAAAGGTATAGGGCTATAGGGCCATTAGGGCTGTAGGGGTATAGAGCTATAAGGCTATAGGGCTATAGGGCTATAAGGCTACGAGGCTATGGGGCTATAGGGCTATAGGGACGGGCACCCAGGCACCCGGGCACCTTGGCACCCGGGCACCCAGGCACCCGGGCACCCAGGCACCCGGGCGGGCACCCCGGCACCTGGGCACCCGGGCACCCAGGCTTTCGGCCACGCGGGCATCCGGGCGTGCCGCCGAAATCGGCGCCATACCTCACCTAACCATATGAATCCGCTAGGACCCCTACAGAGGCAAGCTCTGATTGCGGAACATTTGCAGCGGTTCCTTTTCAGAATGTGGCTCCCGCCCTAGCGCCGCGCACATTCGTTTCAAACAATTTCCCATAGCTTCACGGATTCCCATGGTCAAAGTACCAGACATGGTGGTTTGGAAGGATTCATGACTATGAGGGTGCAACAGTTACGTTCGTTCGTGGTGTTGAAGTCACAAGAATTGCGTTCTGGCGCGATTCAGGACCGTCAAAACGCAACAGTCAGGTTGATCCGTGGCATTGGAATCCCGAGAGCAATGTTTTGGCCTGCTTCGGGGTCATCAAAGGTTGTCTTCCAACGAGGCAATTCCCTCGATGCAAATGAACCGTTGTAGGGGCCTGTGAAGAAGGAGCTTGGAGGGCGGGTTTATTCCAACGTCGTTGATGACTCTTGGGTTTGCACTGGTCATCCTCCTCCTCCTTCTCCTCCTCCTCGTCCTCTCCGGGATTCGCAATCGGGAGCTTGTCGCCGATCTATCGGCGGTGTACGGTACATGGACAAAAGGGTGCACCACCTGGCGCCCACGACGTGGGGAGTCATTTTGTGATGGATGTTTCGTGTCCCCCCTCCCCCTCCCCCCAATCCAAAATTGGCTAGGGTCCGTGATCGCCGAAACAGCTCGGTGGTGCAACATTTTGTCGATCGCCCGGGGGATTCTGGCAGCTCCCTCGCGCATGACCCCGATAGGAGCTGGGGGGGGAGGGGTCGGGATGGAGTCTTCAAGTGATGCAGCACTCTGTCGATGTACAGTCGGCCCAGATTAGTAGGTCCACCCTGCCAAATCAAGGGTACTTACCCTTGTGTCCTGTGTCTCGCGACCCATGCTTCCTACATTCCTGTGGCGATGCGGCCCTCGGAAGGTTCTTGTGTCCTCTCGCGTGCCCTGCCCAATCGAGTCTGGCTGTACGGTGTCGCCGATTCCTGCTCGACGTCCCCCCCCCCTGAGCCAGTCCTCCCCTGCTCGTTGCCCCTCGGCCCTCCCGGCTCCTCGCCTCCCTCCGCTCTGCGCTCCTCGGCGTGCCGAGCGGCGGGCGTTCGCCCGCGGGCGCGCGCTGCCGCCCCTCCTGCGCAGAGAAGGGATCGGGGAGGGCTTGTCGAGGCCTCCTACAGTCAACGCGCCCAGTAAGGACGCGCGCCTTCATCTAGGGTACCCTTGTGTCCTTGCCTCTGCGGCCCGTCCTTTGCCGTTTTCACTGGTCGCCGCCGCCCCAAAAAATCCCAAATTCAGCCTCCAAGGGTCTTGCGTCCTTACCACGCGTCCTTAACTATACATTTTGACTGTAGGTGGGGTCGGAGCCGATGGGGCCGGAGGATCACACCGCATCGCCGATGCATCGCCGATGCGGCCCGATGTGCAGCCCGATCTGCTTCACGTCGACGTCGCCGGTGCATCGCCGATGCATCGCCGATGTATCGGTGATGCGGCGCGATCCTTCGACCCCATCTACTCTGGCCCCATCTAGGAGGTCTCTAGCTTGTGGGGGTTGCCGTGGAGCGGGCGAGTCGATCCGGGCTTGCCCCAGACAGGATGCGGATGCCCGCTTTCGACGATGATGATGGTGATGATGATGCTGCTGATGGTGGTGATGCTGATGGTGGTGATGCTGATGGTGATGATGCTGGTGATGATGATGATGATGATGATGATCATCATGATGATGATGGTGATGATGATGGTGATAATGATGAGGATGTTGAGGATGATGATGGTGGTGATGGTGGTGATGGTGATGGTCATGATGTTGCTGCTGTTGCTGATGGCGATGTGCGTGGTGATGCTGTGATGATGATATTGTGATGATGATGCTGCTGATGATGATGTGATGGTGATGGTGGTCATGAAGATGATGATGGTGATGACGATGCTGATGATGATGATGATGATGAGGAGGAGTATGTCGATGAAGATGACGACGAAGATGACGATGACGATGATAATAATGGTCAGGCCCATACTGATGATGATGGTCATGATCATGATGATTATGACGCTGATGACGATGGTGGTGGTGGTGATGATGATGGTGGTGATGTTGATGGTGATGGTGGTTGTGATGATGATGACGATGATGATGGTGAGGATAATGACGAGGATGGTGATGATGAGGATGATGATGAGGATGATGATGATATTGATGACGAGGATTATGATGGTGCTGCTGCTGATGATGGTGATGATGATAATGGTGATGATGATGAAATGAAATGAAATAAAATGAAGATGATGCTGATGATGATGATGATGACGATGATGGTGATCATTATCATGAAAATGACGATGGCAATGACGATGGTGATGCTGATGATGAAGATGCGGATGATAACGATGATGATGATGATGTTGAGGATGCTGATGCTGATGATGCTGATGGTGCTGATGATGCTGATGATGACTGTGGTGGTGATTGTGATGGTGATGGTGATGGTGTGGTGATGATGGTGATGATGCTGTGACGGTTATATTGTGATGATGATGATGATGATGGTTATGTTGATGATGATCATGATCATGATCATGGTGATGATGATGATGATGATGATGATGATGATGATGATGATGATGATGATGATGATGATGATGATGATGAGGATGAGGATGAGGATGAGGATGAGGATGAGGATGAGGAGGATGAGGATGAGGATGAGGATGAGGATGATGGTGATGGTGATGGTGACGGTGATGGTGACGGTGATGGTGATGATGATGTGCTAATCGTGCGCTCGGCTGCACGAGCCGGAGACAGTAGCCTCGGATGCTCGTCGTCTCGACCTTCGAGCGGCGTGCGGCGCGGCAGCCTGTCCCGCGGCGCCCGACAGAGGGAGGACCCAAACACGACAAGGCAGAGACGCATTCACGACAACAGTCAAACGCCGAAAGTGGGAGGCGGTCCCTTTTCGCCTCCCGCTTTCGCCTTCCGCTTTTGCGTCCCGCTTTCGCATCCCGCTGTCGCCTCCCGCTTTTGCCCTTCACTTTCCACTCCGCCGAAAGTGGGAGGCGGTCCGCGTTCGCCTCCCGCTTTCTTCTTCCGCTGTCGCCTCCCGCTTTTGCCCTCCAGCTTCCGCCTCCCGCTTTCGTCCCCCGTTTTCGCCTCCCGCTTTCGCCTCCCGCTTTCGCCTCGCCTCCCGCTTTCGCCTCCCGCTTTCGCCTCCCGCTTTCGCCTCCCGCTTTCGCCTCCCGCTTTCGCCTCCCGCTTTCGCCTCCCGCTTTCGCCTCCCGCTTTCGCTTCCGGCTTTCGCCTCCCGCTTTCGCCTCCCGCTTTCGCCTCTGGCTTTCGCCTCCCGCTTTCGCCTTCCGCTTTCGCCTCCCGCTTTCGCCTCCCGTTTTCGCCGCCCGCTTTCGCCTCCCGCTTTCGCTTCCCGCTTTCGCCTCTGGCTTTCGCCTCCCGCTTTCGCCTCCGGCTTTCACCTCTCCCGCTTTCGCCTCCCGTTTTCGCCTCCCGCTTTCCCGCTTTCGCCTCCCGCTTTCGCCTCCCGCTTTCGCCTCCCGCTTTCGCCTCCCGCTTTCGCCTCCCGCTTTCGCCTCCCGCTTTCGCCTCCCGCTTTCGCTTCCGGCTTTCGCCTCCCGCTTTCGCCTCCCGCTTTCGCCTCTGGCTTTCGCCTCCCGCTTTCGCCTTCCACTTTCGCCTCCCGCTTTCGCCTCCCGTTTTCGCCGCCCGCTTTCGCCTCCCGCTTTCGCCTCCCGCTTTCGCCTCCCGCTTTCGCCTCCCGCTTTCGCCTCCGGCTTTCGCCTCTGGCTTTTGCCTCCCGCTTTCGCCTCCCGCTTTCGCCTCCCGCTTTCGCCTCTGGCTTTCGCCTCCCGCTTTCGCCTCCCGCTTGCGCCTCTGGCTTTCGCCTCCCGCTTTCGCCCCCTTCGTTTTTTTTCAATATTTTCGCCGCCGCTTTCGCCTCCCGCCTTCGCGTCCCGCTTTCGCATCCCGCTTCCGTTTTTGCCTCCCGCTTTCGACTCCCGTCTTCGCCCTCCGCTTTCGCATCCCGCTTTCGCCTCCCGCTTTCGGCTCCCGTTTTCGCTTCCCGCTTTCGCCTCCCGCCTTCGTTTCCCGCTTTCGCCTCCCGTTTCCCCCCCCCGCGTTCGCATCCCGCTTTCGTTGTCGCCTCCCGCTTTTGCTTCCCGTTTTCGCCCCCCGCGTTCGCTTCCCGTTTTCGTCTTCGCTTCCCGTTTTTGCCTCCTGCTTTCGCCTCCCGCTTTCGCCTCCCCTTTTCGCCTCCCGCGTTCGCTTCTGTTTGTCGCTCCCGGTTTTCGCCTCCTGGTTTAGCCGTCGCTTCCCGCTTGCGCCTTTCGCTTTCGCCGAGAGCGGGGGGCGAGGCGAAAACGGGAGGCGATGGCGACAGCGGGAGGAGAAGGCGAAAGGCACAAGCGGGAGGCGAAAGCGGGCGGCGAAAGCGGGAGGCGAAAGCGGGGGGCGAAAACGAGAGGCGAAAGCGGGGGGCAGAAGCGGGGGGGCAAAATCGGGAGGCGAAAGCGGGAGGCGAAAACGGGAGGCGAAATCGGGAGGTGAAAGCGGGGGGCGAAAGCGGGAGGCGAAAGCAGGAGGCGAAAGCAGGGGTCGAAAGCGGGAGGCGAAAGCGAGAGGCGAAAGCGGGAGGCGAAAACGGGAGGCGAAAGCGGTCGGCGACGCCTCCTTTTTTCTCGTTTTTTTTGTGAGTTTGACCCCCACTTCGTGGTCAAGTTGCTTGTCGCGAAACCAACGCACCCATCGACCCGACAGCTCGCCGCCGTCGTCGCCGTCGTCCCCTCCCTCCGCCGCCGCCTTCCTCCCTACTCCTCCGCCTCCGCCTCCTCCTCCCCCTCCTCCTCCTCCTCCTCC
>CAUYUJ010015168.1:302787-318629 GCA_963575745.1 Prorocentrum cordatum
CGGTTCCCAGGAGCCCCACGAGTTTCTAGAAGGGGATGGGGATCCGTAGCAGGAGGAGCAGTAAGATGCGGGGGCTACGGAAGCAGCGAGGATCGGTTCACGAGGATCTGTGCAAAGATACCCCGATACTACATAAGCAAGCGCCTTACATATCCCATTAGCAACACTATCCCACTGACAGGCCTCAGTAGACTATCTTGCGTTCGAGAAATTATGATGCCGCGGCAACGGCGACGGCGACGGCGACGACGACCACGGCGACAACGACGGTAACGACGCTCATAGCGACATCGACGGCGACGGCGACGGCGATGGCGGCAACGTCGTCGGCGACGACGGCGCTGGCGAAGGCGCCGACGACGGCGCTGGCGACGACGACGATGGCGACGGCGACGGTGGCGATGGCGGTGGCGGCGATAGTGCTGGCGAAGGCGGCAACAGCGACGGCGAGGGCCGCGACGGCGACGACCATGGCGACGACGGCGACGGCGGCAACGGCAAGAGCTGCGCGGCGACGGCGTCGACCACGGCGACGACGTCGACGGCGACGGTGACGGCGGCGACGACGGCGACGGCGACGTCACACCTATATTTTTTGCTGGAACTGCTGGAATGCTCTCGCTCGGTAGAGGCTAGTGCCTGCACGCTCACCGTGTGCTGCTGGAGCGCGCGTCCTCGGTAAGTGTGAAGTGCTGGAGCGCGCCCGTGTTGTTGGCACGGGCTGCTGGAACGCCCCGGCTCGACTGAAGTGGGCCGCTACAGCGACACCCCGTTGAGGGATAGAAGTGCAGGCAGGAGAGGGGGGAGGGTTAGAGGGCCGTGGGGCGGCTGGGGGCGCTGGCATGGCAGTCAGGTCTCCATTCAACAGAAGGCTACAGACGCAGCGAGGATCGATGCAGGAAGAATGGTGATACATACGTATGCGCTTCAAGCATCCCGCGAGCACCGGTATTTCACTCACTGAAGTAGTCGTGGTGCTATTGTTGGTCGTTGCACGTGCAACGCAAGTAGCAGCAGTTCCAGTAACGATGATTGAAGTAATATTGGGAGGACGGGGCAGCAGTTGCGGGTGTATCCGCGAAGATGAGCTGCGACCTTGCGCCCATCAGGACGATCGAGTTCCTGCCGAAGCTGCTGCAGTAGCTAGCAGCAATCGTGATGTTGTGAAGGCCCCCCCACTTGTACATCTCCCAGCTATCCTCATGCACGCGCGCGTGCGCTTACCCTAGAGCCCCATGTGTGATATGGAGATCGGGGAAGGCTGCTCTACCACATGACCACCATACCCAGAAGTTCTCCAGCGCTTGCGTTTTACATCTTGTCCGAAATAAGCGGTGCTGATCTGTCCTTGTTCTTTACAGCTCCGTTGCCGTGCGGCTCGCTTGTGAACCTCACCATCAGCAACATCATAGTCAGCATCTGCATCAGCACTTACAGTCAACGCGCCTAGTAAGGACGCGCGCCTTCATCTAGGACGCGCGCCTTTGCCGTTTTCACTGGTCACCGCCGCCCAAAAGAATCCCAACTTCGGCCCCCAAGGGTCTTGCGTCCTTACCACGCGTCCTTAATATACGTTTTGACTGTAAGCGGTGCTGATCTGTCATTGTTCTTTACAGTTCCGTTCCCGTGCGGCTCGTTTGTGAACCTCACCACCATCAGCAGCATCACAATCAGCATCTGCATCAGCACTTACATAAGCGGTGCTGATCTGCCATTGTTCTTTACAGTTCCGTTTCCATGCGGCTCGTTTGTGAACCTCACCACCATCAGCAGCATCATAATCAGCACCTGCATCAGCACTTACACCCCTGCTTTCCACCAGCACACTGCTGCAAGAGCCGTGTGCGCGGCATGCGACGGGCGATACCCCCCCTGGGGCTCGGCGGGCGGGCACCCCGGTCCCAGACCGGGCGGGCTCGCGGCGAGGCGAGCCCGCCTCGGCACGGGGTGCGCACCTCGATCTGAGAAGGCCTGCATCCGAAGTGCGAGGACAATGCCCCGCATCGTGGAGCACCGACCGCGCACCCCGTCCCAGGCCAGGCAGGCTCAGCGGCGAGGCGCGCCCGCGCGGCACGGGGTGCGCACCCGATCTGAGGAGGCCTGCATCCAAAGCGCGAGGGGAACAAAAAGTGACACAAACATAAAGACTCGGAGGTCCTAGCGGATTTCTCGGATCGGCGCTGGGCCCCCCCTGGCGGCGCCTCCGGCGCCGCCCCTGGCGCGCTCCGCGCGCCAAAGAGGGGGGTCCAGCGCCGATCCGAGAAATCCGCGCGGACCTCCGAGTCTTTATGTTTATGCCACTTTTTGTTCCCGTAGAAGTGCGAGGAGAATGCCCCTCATCGTGGAGCACCGACCGCGCACAGACCAGCTTCTTGCTGTTCGAGCAGGAGATCGACTACATCATCGATGCACCCCCAAGTCGACATGCTCGTCGAATTTGTGAACAGTGCGTAGACCCTTCGTGTATATGTGCGAACACTCGACGCGTTGTTAGCAGATTCGGCGAAGATTCCAATTTTGGGATGCATCGATTCTGTAGTCGGTCTCCTGCTCGAGCTGTGAGCGACGACGGCAGCAGCCACGGCGCAAGCCGGGGGGCCACCGCAGGAGGGCAGCTCTGCCCGGGTGCACACGCCCCGGGCGGGGCCACGCTTTCGGGGGCCCAGCCGGGTGGTCTCCAGTTGGCCCTCGAGGTTCGTGGCGTTGGTAGCCAAGCCTCCGCACGGGGAGATGGAGGAGGAGGAGGAGGAGGAGGAGGAGGAGGAGGAGGAGGAGGAGGAGGACCAGCGTAGACCCAAGACTCATCCACGATGTTGAAATAAACCATCCCTCCAAGCTCCCTCTTCATAGGCCCCTACAAGGGTTCATGTCCACTGAGGGAAGTGCCCCGTTGGGAGACAACCGTTGGAAGATCCTGGCTTGTGCCGAAACACCATTCCCGGAATTTCAAAGCCACCAACAAGCTTGACTGTTGCGTCTTGACGATCCTGAGTCGTGCCAGATAGCCAATCCTGGGACTTCAGCACCGCGAATCAACATAATTGTTGCGCCCTGACAATCCTGAACCGTTACAAAGAACCGCTCCTGATACGTTAACCATGGGAGCCGGTGAAACTTTTGGCGTTCGTTTGCAACGAATGCGCACATATGCGCACGGCGCTAAGGCGAGAGCCACATTTTGAAAACGACCCGCCCTCGATCCGCGAAACTCTATGTTTAAAACGAATGTACGCGGCGCTAAGGCGAGAACCACAGCATGAAAACCGCCCGTCCTCCATCCGTGAATGCAAATTTCAAGCTTCAAGATCATAAATGGAGGGGAAGTCTCAGGGGAAACGCCCAGCCCACCCTTTCGACCAGCCTCGGGGCGCGACAGGGAGGAGTTACTTATAAGGAAGAGGAGTGGAGAACAACAAGGAGGGTGAGTAAAGGAGGAGGATGAGGAGGGGGCGGAAGGAGGAGGGACGGGGGAGGGGTAGTGGGGATGAGGAGCTTGAGGGGGAAGAGAAGGAGGAGGAGGACGAGGATGAGAAGGGACGACGACAAGGAGGGGGATGATGGAGATGATGATGAACATGATGCTGGTGGTGATGATGATGGTGATGGTGATGGTGATGATTATTATGATGATGAAGCTGATGCTGATGCTAATGCTGATAATGCTGTTGCTACTGATGAGGCTGATGATGATGAGTTTGATGTTGGTGATGGTGATGATGATGATGGTTTTGGTGGTGGTGGTGGTGGAGGTGAAAATAATGATGATACTGACGATACTGATGATGATGAGGAGGAGGATGAGGATGATGATGATGATGCCGGTGAAGATGATGATGGTGGTAGTGGTCATGGTGATGATAATGATGGTAATGGTAATAAGGATGACGGTGCTGGTGCTGATGATGATGATGATGCTTATGATGATGCTTATGATGATGCTGATGATGATGCTGATGATGATGACGATGGTGATGATGCTGATGCTGATGCTGCTGATGATGATGGTGGTGGTGGTGCTGCTGATGATGATGAAGCTGCTGCTGCTGCTGATGATGATGATGATGACGATGCTGATGCTGATGATGTGGATGATGAGGACGATGATGAGGATGATGAGGATGAGGACGAGGATGAGGATGAGGATGCTGCTGCTGATGATGAGGATGATGATGAGGATGAGGATGAGAATGAGGATGATGGTGAGGATGATGGTGGTGGTGGTGATGCTGCTGCTGATGATGATGATGATGATGATGATGATAATGATGATGGAAATGATGCTGCTGCTGCTGATGAGGAGGACGAGGAGGAGGAAGAGGAGGAGGAGAAGGAGGGGGAGAGGGAGGAGGAGGAGGAGGAGGTGGAGGAGGAGGAGGAGATGGAGGAGCAGGAGGAGATGGTGGAGGAGATGGAGATGGAGGAGGAGGAGGTGGTCCCCAGAGGTCCCCATGAGTTTCTGGAGGTCCCTGGCAGCGCAGCCTCCGGCGGTCACCCCGGGTGTCTTCCAGAATCCCCAGGCCTGGAAGTGGCCAGAGAGCGAGAGCGCCATGCTCCGCCGCAAAATATACACACGCCATCTAATGGATTGTTCCTGGACCTCAGGGGAGGGCGGCGGTGTATAAATCACCACTGCGAGCCAGCGAGAGAGAGAGAGAGAGAGCGCGCCATGTGCATCGAGGCGCGTTGGCGCTTCACTTCAGGCCGCGAAAGTGCAACCGCACGGCAATCAGAGACAAAGCCTCGAACCCCAATGGACCGCGAACCTTGACCTCGTCGCGCCCCCGCCCCCGCCGTGCCCTGCAAGGCACGACACGACGACTCGAGGGAGTTGCCATCTCTTCCTCGGCGGAAGGCTGAGGAAGGCAGCGGAAGTGGAAGGAGGACGGCTGCATTGGCGGAAGCTGGCGGAATTACAAGCCTGTTTGAGGGGAGCGGCCTCCCTGCCCCAGAGGGGGACACGGGAGCCGCTCTCACAGTGCCGCCTCCGCAGAAGCGGGGGCGCGTGCGGGTGGGGTGGCGGCCTCTCCACCAGTTCCCTGCACGCGCACCCGTCGGTGGGCCCTCCGTTCGGAATACAGGAATTCGAACGCGCCGAGTTCGGTAGGTTTTTCTCTTAGGCCCCTCACGAAGCGTCCTTTCCTGGAGGTTCCTGGGCGCAGTGTTTGAAAAAAATGAATTGCAAGATACGCCCCAATGAGATGACTTTGACTTTTTAGGGGGGGTCAGGATTTCCAGAATCGGGAATCGGCCACCTTGGCAGATGGTGGAGGAAGACCCTGAGAATCTTGGGTCGTGAGCAAATCATGGGAGCTTGCATCTCCTCGGAATTCGCGCGCCGGCGTCTGGTAATCGACGAGGAGGCGCCGATGTAGCGTCGATTAGCGTCGATTTAGCGTCGATGTAGCTTCGATTTAGCGTAGATTGGCGTCGACCTGGCGCCGACTAGCGTCGATTAGCGTCGATTCGTTAGAGCCAATGAGAAGGTATGGGACGCTCCTGTGAGCCGGATACAGCGAGGACCCCAGGTAAGGCGAGCACACCAGCGATTGGGCCCCGAAGCCCCAAAAGGGAGTGAGAACCACTCAACCAGGTCCGTCGTAGCTGGTTGTTCTTCGTGTGACGGCAGCTCCGATTAGAGGAATGGGCCGGGGGGGGCGCCCCCCGGTCCCACCAACGTCCGAATTGACTTGCCACCGAAGAGGGGGCCCCGCGCAGGCCAGGGTGGACCACCTTCAGCTGGACCTGGCCAAGGCCACGCTGGCGCGGCTCGCCTGCCGCAGCCCCGCGCTGCGGGAGCTGCCCGCGAGGCCGGGGCCGTCGTCCTCCTTCCACCCCCCCCCCTCGCCTGCTCCTCCTCCTCCTCCTCCTCCTCCTCCTCCTCGTTCTCTTCCTCCTCCTCCTCCTCCTCCTCCTCCTCCTCCTTCTCCTCCTCCTCCTCCTCCTCCTCCTCCTCCTCCCTCCCCCCTTTCTCCCTCCTCCCTCCTTCCTCCTCACTCTTCTTCTTCTTCTTCTTCTTCTTCTTCTTCTTCTTCTTCTTCTTCTTCTTATTATTAGCATTATTACTACTACTATTATTATTATTATTCTTATTCTTATTATTACTATTATTATGATTCTTCTTCTTCTTCTTACTATTATTCTTATTCTTATTATTATTATTCCTCTTCTTCTTCCTCTTCCTCCTCCTCCTCCTCTTCCTTCCCTCTCCTCCTTCCCCCTCCTCCTTCCCCCACCTCCTTCCCCCTCCTCCTCCCTCCTCCTCTTTTTTTCTCCTCCTTCTTCTCCTCCTTCCCCCTTCTCCTCCTCCTCCTCCTCCTCCTCCTGATCCTCTTCCTCCTCCTCCTCCTCCTCCTCCTCCTCCTCCTCCTAGGTCGCCGTTTGAGATTTTGGTGCATAGCCAGACCGAACCGCATGCACTAACTCACCCAGCAGTGACCTCGCGCCCCCCTCGCTGACCCAAGGGGCACTGGGGACTGGGGGGCCCTCCATGGTATTCGTCTTTCCGATACCGTAACGTGCATCGTCTCTACGTCTTCTGATGGACTTGTTTTGTGCCGCATCTGATTTCGAGTACTCGGAATTTGCACGTGTGACATCCAGCCAAAGAAGACGACAACGCATCCGACGCACTCACGCAAAAATATGCCATTCTTAAAAGACTATCATTCTCACCCCCGCCGGGACCTGAGCAGAGACCAGAAGATCAGCGTACACAATTTGAGAAAGGTTGCATGGTGGAACACTTTGAAAAGAAACTCAAGGACCACGCACAGGAGAACCAGCGCACAAGTTCTCGCCATGACGACGACGCTACCGATGACGAGAAGGCTGCACCGGTTTCATATACAACGGAGGGAGCCGAGAGTCAATCACCAAAAGCATGACGGGCCCGATGCGGTCTTGGAGAGAGCACCCCGCCAGAGCCTGAGGAAGCAACCCAGTCGAATACAAACGAGATTTGTTTGCAGAGCTGATTGGAGCGATTCGCAGTTCGAACAGCTTGGAACAACCAGAAGATCAGAGTGCGCAGTTTGAGAACGGTTGCATGCTGGCACATTTTGAAGACAAATTGGCACACTACGAGCCGGAGAGCAAGCGCGCAAGTTTTCGCCATGACGACGAAGCGACCTTGGACGAGAAGGCTGCACCGGTTTCATATACAACGGAGGGAGACGGGAGCCAATCACCCAATGCCTGGCGGGCCCGATGCGGTCCTGGAGAGAGCACCCCGCCAGCGCATGGGACTGCTATTTATTTTTCAGAGCTGATTGGAGCGATCCGCAGTTCGGACAGCTTGGGACAGTTTCAATCGATTCTAGATGAGTTCCCGTACGCATTGGATCATTATGCAGATAGTCGCCTAAGCAAAGAACCTGATAATCAGGAAGCTGGCAGTTTTTCAGCAGAAATTAGCACATGGGCAGAGGCAGTTGAGCTGGCAGACGTTATGAGCAAGGACCAGCTGTATTTCTTATTAGGCATGCATAAACATCTAGCAGAGAGCGCTGGCGTCACATCACAGCAACGAAAGAAGCTTGACACGCTATTTGGGGACTTGCGCAGAGCTTTCCAAAAAGGTTCAGGAGGCCGAGGAGAGAGCACCGCTGACGCATCTAATAAGTTGCTTGACAAAGTATACGTAATGTTCATAGATTGTGGATAATGTTTTTTTCCGACATCATCTTACGGCTTGATCGCACATCTCAAAAGAAAGACGTGTATGCAGCAATAGAAACAGTGATGATGGTCGGACTTATATATTGCAATGGCCGCACATATGGAACTGTTGCTTAAACGCGTTCGAACAAGTGGTGTTTGCCGAGAGGGAACGCGAAGCAGCTACACCATTTCGTTTGCTAGGCCATCGCCTTCCGCGGCTGCCCCTCCCCCTCTCCTCCCCCCCCTGGCCGGGAGCCTCGGCTCGGCTTGTCTCTTGCTCTTCCTCGGTTGTCCTCCTCTCTTGTTTTTCCCCTGGCCCTTCGGCTTGCCCGCCGCTCGGTCCCATCTCGGGACGGAGGACCCCGCGGCGAGATAAGAGACGGTGCGTGGGGCATTGGTACAGATATGCAGGACATGCCACTTGTCTCTCCTTGCGCCTCTTGCCGTGCCGAGTGGAGGGGGGGGAGGGGTGGGAGAGGTGGAGTGGGGGAGGTTCTCAGAGGACGAGCCCCGCCCTGGACATACCAGGGCAGGCGCGTCCTCCTGCATTCTCAGTTGTTGGAGGCCTCCTGACGGCTTGTTTGTACGGCTCTTCCCGCCTGCCCGCTTCTGAGGCCTTTGCCCTTTTCCTCTCCTCTCACTGTTGTTCAGGGGTCTCTTTGGTGTTGCAGGGTTCCCTGCTTCGGGGCCGCAGGGCCACGACCCAACAGGGGTCGGGCCTGCATCGCCCTAAACAGCCCCGCGGGTCAGATGACCGTCCGAAGCCGAGGGTGCCGCTTCCACTTTCCACCCACGGAGCTGTCTAACTAGAGAACAGCGGACTGGCGCTCCCCAGCGGCCTTAACCTTAACCTTAACCTTAACCTCCTCCTCCTCCTCCTCCTCCTCCAGCTGTTCTGGCTCAGGTGTTTTAAAGTTTACGGTCGCCGACGATTCAGAACTGCTGGGTGATAGCGTGCTTTTGTTGGCTCGGTCTCCTTCCCGTGCACTTCCCTCGAAGCACGACGCAGCCATGACAGGTGGCAACTTGTGGAAGAATGGAGGCCAGCGCCGCGCAGCGGACAGCGCTGGTCCCAAGTGGAAGCGCGCGCTCTGACTGTGGATGTTCAAAGATGTTGAACGAATATCGCCTGGTAGTCGTGGTGCAAACACCTGCCATCGCCCCCGCGAGGAGGTCGTCGATCTCGAGGCGCGGCCGAATGCTGGCGACGGCAACGGCAACACGTATTGGCAGCGCTGAGGGAAGCCCCTCGCATTGTTCGGAGGCGCCTCGGATATGCCTGCCGACATCACGATTGAGGAGATCAATTCGTTGTTCGGCGTGGCCACCAATTTCGGTGACGTGGCGGCGTACCAAGTGTGGCTCGAGCAGAAGCAGGACGCTGACAAGGGCGCCGCATAGAAGCCCGTGG
Organism: Prorocentrum cordatum; assembly: GCA_963575745.1. Classification (NCBI taxonomy): domain Eukaryota; class Dinophyceae; order Prorocentrales; family Prorocentraceae; genus Prorocentrum; species Prorocentrum cordatum. The sequence continues at coordinate 311,858 of CAUYUJ010015168.1, forward strand.
AGCGTCAGGCCAACGAGGCGCTGCAGCAGGTCCGTATCCAGGACAAGCACCTCAACCGTCAGCTCGACGTCGTGGAACACGTTCGGAAGTGGCTGGACTCATGCACCACCGCCGCTGCTGACTCCCAGGCAGAGCTCGACAAGCAGGACAAGTTGCGCAAAGACCTAGACACCCGTTGGCACCAGGGAGTCATTCAGCCTTCTCCTACTGCTCCTTTCCGTGCGTCCTGGCATCAGCATCCGCGCTCGCGGGCAAGCCCGACGCCACCATATCCGACGACGACGAGCTGCTCCTCGCGCTGAATGACACCGATTACGAGGTATCGGTTCAAGACCGCTTGGAGCTGGCCAAACGCCGGTCAGGACCTCAGTCTGGACTCGCCGCTCTCACCAGAGATCTGTTCTCCGGCATGGTGGCCACCATCGACAAGCTTAAGCAAGACCACGCCGACCACGTCAAGCGCCTGGCCAAGAAGCTCACCGAACGCGTTCCACTATTCGCAAAGTGCCCACTCGCAAACGTCAGAAAGAGACCTGTCTTCCTCGATGTAATTTATCGTAGGTCCCGCACGGTGGACCAAGGCCATTTGCGAGTAGTCACTTTGCGAGTAGTGGAACGCGCTCGTCTAGAAGCGAAAGGTCGCCAAGGACCCCCCCCCCGCAGATTCTGATGCCGTACCTGCCGCTGGAGCTGGCGCCGCTGGCGGAGCAGGAGGTGGACCTCCAGGAGCTGACGTTGCACAGGCTGCCGCGCCTCCTGAGCCCGCCGCTGCCGCCGTGGACGTGCGTGAGCGTGCCAATACTGTTCTCTCTGCCCCCCCCTGCTGGACAGGCAGAGGAAGCTCAGACATGAGTCCCCCTCGCTCCCTTTCTCGCCTTAGCGCCCTACACACTCGTTTCAATTGTGCAAGAGCTCCACGGATTGAGGGCGGGTGGTTTTCAAATGTGGTTCTCGCGTTGACACCGCCGCACATTCGTGTTGCAGACTTTGCAAAGGCTTCGCGGGTTGAGGGCGGGTCGTTTGCAATGTGTGGTTATCGCTTCAGCGCCGCGCCCTTTTTTTAAACATATGCCAGAGTTTCACGGATTGAGACCCCGCACGCCCATGCAGAAACAAGCAGGCGGGCTGCCTTGATCAAGGATGTGCAGCAGCCTGCGATGGCGCCCTGGGAGCCTCTCGGAGGCATCTTGGGGCCATCGTGGGGCCCTCTTGGGGGGCCTTGTGAGGGAACTTTGGGATCCTCTTGAAGTCGATTAATGATGAGGAAGCATGCTGCCAAATAGTTTCCAGCTGTCTAAAGGATGTTTCAGACATGTTTGAAATATGTAAACACCTATTCGAAACATGTTTAGAACATGATCTACGCATTTTAACCACATCTGTAATTCAATGATAGGACTGTTAGAGTGTCCATTGTCATGGCATCCACAATCTTAGGCTCTCTTGGGGCCCTCTTGGGGCCCTGAGGGGCCTTTCGGGGCCATCTTGGGGGTCATCGATCAAAGAAGGGGGGGCTCTGATTTACGACCCACCCCTCGGAGGCCAAGCGCTTGCATTTTGGGGTCTCCTTGGGGCGCTGTTGTGCGCTCCTGGGGCCGCCTTGAGGCCCTCTTGGGCTCATCTTAAGGCTCTCTTGGGTCAGATTGGAGCCATCTTGAGGCCCCAATCGCCCATCGAAGGCGAAATGGTGATCATACAGACTACATGACTTACCCAAGAGGTTGTGGACATAGTGTGGCTTCTCAGGGGAGCCGTGGGAGGCTCCGCGGCCATTTTGAGCAGTCGTGGGATGTATTGGGGCGGTCATGGCGTCTCTGGGAGACATGTTGGAAGCTATACACCGCACTCACATCTATACCCCTGGGTGGGTGTATGTGCGGCCGTTTTTGCGCTGTCATGTGCGCGCATGTGCGCGGCATGTGCCAGTCATGTGCCAGGCCTGTGCGGTCCTTCTTGGATGGACTTCCTACTGTGCACGTCGTGCCCGGGCATGTGCGGGGGCATGTGCGCTGTGTTTTGATGTATCCATCATACGCACATGCACGCACAGTCCGACGCACATGCGCGCACATGCCTGCACATGCGGGAGGTGTTCGAGAATCGCAGATCTGTCATCGGCACATGCACGCACATGCCTGTGCAACCTCTCTTCGGGAGGCCGCGCGGGCCCGCGCATGCACGCACATGCGGTGAAGCGCGCGGGCGCACATGCGTGCACATCCCAATGCACATGCACGCTCATGCCCTAGGAGCTGTCTGGGACCCCTGTGCCTCCAATGCCTCCTGGCCTTCGCAGAGCTAACCTGGGGCGTGCCAGGGTTTCCTGAAAGAGTTTGTTGTGCGTTTAGACTCGCCCGCTGCTGGCGGGGGCGGTTATTCGCCCGGTTCGTGAGCTGGCGGTGGCGCGCCCGCCTAATAAAATACTCTCCCGCGCGCCTTCTCAGCTCGGCCGGAGAAGCAGGGATGGGGGGGGGGGAGGTGGAGGGGGGGGGAGGAGGGGGGGGCGGAGGAGGCGGGCGCCCCCGGCCACTGGCCAGCCTGCCTGTTCGGCTCGGCCAGAGGAGAGGAGGAGGAGGAGGAGGAGGAGGAGGAGGAGGAGGTGAGAGTTGCGAGGCTGTCTCAGGCGAAAGTGGCTTGACGGCCCGAGCTCAGGGAATCTCGGAATCGCTGGCCTGGCTCGGCCACCGGCGAGCTCGGCCTGTGCGAATACTGTGCGTACCTGTGCAGTGCATGTGCGGGACGTGCAAGAATGCCGGGGCCGGCGTTCGTCTCCGGACGCCGGCGCGTTCGCGTCCGGCCAGTTCCGCGTGAGACGTCGTCGGCAATTTGGAGGCCGACGTGCTTTGACATGAAGTGATCTGGCCACCTTCGCCTGAGACATCCTCGCAACTCTGGTCTCGGAGATGCCCTGCCCCATGGTGGCCCGGCCACTTTCGCTTGAGACATCCTCGGGACTCTGGGTTTCGAGACGCCCTGAGCTGAGGTGGTTAGACCACTTTCGCATGAGACATCCTCGCAACTCTGACCTCAGAGATCTCCTGCCCCATGGTGGTCAGACCACGGTCGCCTGAGACATCCTCGCAAGTCTCGATTCCGATATGCCCCGAGCTGAGGTGGTCAGCCACTGTCGCCTGAGACATCCTCGCAACCCCGATCTCAATGATGCCCTGCTCGATAGTGTCTCGGCCCCTTTCGCCTGAGACATCCTCGGAACTCTGGGTTCCGAGACGCCCTGAGTTGAGGTGGTTAGACCACTTTCGCTTTAGACATCCTCGCCCGAGATGCCCTGAGTTGAGCTGTTCAGGCCACTTTTGCCTGAGACATCCTCGCAACTCTGACCTCAATGATGCCCTGCTCCATAGTGTCTCGGCCTTTTTCGCCTGAGACCCTCGCAACTCTGGGTTCTGAGATGCCCTGAGCAGGTGGTCAGGCCAGTCCTGCCTGAGACATCCTCGCAACTCTGGGCTCCGAGATGCCCTGGGCTGAGGTGGTCAGACCACTCTCCCCAGAGACATCCTCGCAACTCTGACCTCAGAGATCTCTTGCCCCATGGTGGTCAGGCCACTTTCGCTTGAGACATCCTCACAACTCAGACCTCGGAGGTGTCCTGCCCCATGGTCGTCTGGTCACCTTGACCAGCGACATCCTCGCCACTCTGGTTTCCAAGATGCCCTGCCCCATGGTGATCCGGCCACGCTTGCCTGAGACATCCTCGGAACTCTGGGTTGCGAAATGCCCCGAGCTCAGGTGGTCAGGCCACTATCGCCTGCGACATCTCTGCGGCATGTGCGGGCATGTGCGTCTATGCTTTCAGAGTTTTGCTTGACCGTGCATTCGACTGTGCGTCGGACGGTGTGGCATGTGCGCGCATGTGCGGCAATGCTGTTGAGGCTTTTGTATATTTGCATGGGCATGTGCATGCGACTGTGCGGCATGTGCCTGCATGTGCGGCCCCTTCCGGACCACAATTTCAAAGTGAGCACTATAGAAGTGAGCGCTATAGAAGTGAGTCCGGTGTAGTTAGCCATATTGCGCTATACTGTGCGATCTTGGAGGCCATCTTGGGCTGTATGGGTGCCCTTTTGGTACCGTCTTGGGCCCGACTGGACGCTCCACCCCCCCGCGAAACGTCCCTTCCAGACCCAGGGAGAGTGGTGCAGGGGAGCGTTGGCCTCTCCCCCAAGGGAGAGAGGAGCTGGAAGAACGACCCCCCGAAACCAAAAGGCTGGTGGGACTGACCAGACGAACCTGCGAGGCGCGATGGCGAGAGCCACAATTTCAGAACGGATCCCCTCCATCTCTGAAGATGTTGGTAATTTTGAGACGGATGTGTGCAGCTCTAAGGTGGCAGCCACATGTTGAAAATGACCCCCCATCCATTTTTGAGTGTGCTGCAAACGTTTAAGAAGATTATGCGCGGCGCACCCTCCATGTTTGAAATACTTGTAAACGTTTAAAACGAATGCGCGCGGCGCCAAGGCGAGAGCCACAGTTTGAAAACGGCCCGTTCTTCACCCCTGAAGCTGTTGCAGAGTCCAAGCTCGTTGGACAGAAATTATAAGGACGGTTCTGGCGAAACGCCCAGCCCGCCCGGCCAACACGTGTCGGGGTGCGACAAGGAGGAGTTATGTCATAGGAATGGGGTGGAGGCAAGGGACATGGAGGCGACAGAAAGGGACACGAGAGGGAGGAGGAGGAGGCGGCAGGGTTGAACGGAGGAGGAGGAGGAGGAGGCGGAGGAGGAGCTGGAGGAGTTCGAGGAGAAGGTGGAGGAGGATGAGGAGGAGGATCAGGAGGAGGAGGAGGAGGAGGAGGAAAAGGAGGAGGATCAGGAGGAGGAGGCGGAGGAGGAGCAGCAACAGCAGCAGCGGGAGGACGAAAAGGATGAGCAGGAGGAGGAGGAGGAGGAGGAGAAGGAGGAGGAAAAGGAGGAGGAAAAGGAGGAGGAGGAGGCGGAGGAGGATGAGAAGGAGGAGGGAAGGAGGAGGGAGGGACAGAGGAAGGGAGGGAGGGATGGAGGGAGGGAAGGAGGAGGATGAGAAGATGGAGGAGAGGAGGAGGAGGAGGAGGAGGAGGAGGAGGAGGAGGAGGAGGAGGAGGAGGGGGAGGGAGGAGGAGGGGAGAGAAGGGGGGGCTGGGAGGAGGAGGGGCAAACGAGAAAGGCGAAGGGGCCGCTGCCCTCTTCATCCCCGCGCTTCCTCCCCCCTCCTTTGTTCCCCGCCTCCCCCTCGACATCCGCGGCTCCCTCGACATTGTACTCCTCCTCCTCCCCCCGAGCGGCGCGAGGCGCTGGGCGCTGAGCAGCTCGCCGCTGGCAGGCGCACCCCGCCCCGACGGCGTCGCCACACTCGTCGGTGCGGCCGTGGGGGGACGTGCGATGAGAGAAGGAGCAAACTGGGTGCGCGAGGAGGGAGGAGGGAGGGGGGAGGAGGGAGGGGGGAGGAGGGAGTCCGTAGCCACTTGGCTCAAGCCGTTTTGGCGCCAGCCATTTGGGCTCAGGCCGCTTCACCCCCAACATCTTGGCTCAATGTGCTTTGCTCACGGTTCGAGACCGAGTTCGCCGCCTTGCTGGCACGCCACCCCTTGGTCATGGACTCTTTGAGCTTGGGCGACGTCGAGCTCGTCGACCGCACGCTGGCTTTGGCACCCGCTCTGGGAGCTCTCCTACAGGGCGCCACGCCTTCGCAGGAGGACATCCGTCGTTCGTAGTGCGGCACGCCAGTCGGTCGCGCAGAGATGCTCGCTGGTCTCCGCATCGGTGCCCGAGTTGAAGCAGCTCCAGAAGTCCAGGCGGCTCGAGGCCAGGCAGGAGGATACGGCTCGCTTGGTCTCCTCCTCCGGTTTTGACGAGCAGGCCGTTGGACGCTCTGGTGGGCTTCGCGCGGAGGCCCCCGCCTTCGTGCCCGGCGTGGGCGGGCAGCCTTTCGTGTACTTTCACACGGGTGAGGCGAACGAGCATGTCTTCATCTTCGGTTCGGGGTTTGGGGAGCCGCTGGTGGGGGCGACTTCCACGGGGTCCGCCTGAGTGGTGCGGCGCGCTCGACGTGGAGTTCGATGCACATGCGGTGCCATCGTCAATTCTTCGGCAGCGCTCGTGAAACATGAGGAGTTCCATGCCACGACCCCCGCCCCGCCCGAGGTGCCCGATCAGTTCGAGGAGCAACGGGAACTCCAGGTGCCATCGGCTACAATTCTGTAGTCTCCCATCGCCGCCTGGAGAGGGTATTCCTGCAGGGGGCCTCCCCCTGCGGCGCGGGAGGACCCCGCTCCACCCTCGGAGGCGCGCGAGGGGCCGCTGGCCGACGATGCTGTTGCTGGAGCCCTTCCTGACGATCAAGTTCAAGAGGTTGAAGCCTTCCTGGGGCTACCTGGATGTCGCGAGTGTTGCCGCCAGACCCTGGCGAGGGTCTCCTCTTCGCTTGACGTTCTATGTTGGTCTGTTCTGGTTGGATCGTTGTCTGTCTAGAGTACTCGCTTTCCTTAACTGTGGATTCGTGCGCCCGCGGTGGCATTTTGTTCTCAGCACCGGGGTTTCCTGGTACAGCGCGCGCGCGTATTGATTGTGGCTGCCGCCGAGATCGCGCAGTCGCTCGGCTTCGCGGGCTCGGTTGTCGCAATTCGGCTTGAACGCCAGCGAGTTGCACCAGTGCGTGAAGGAGGTCCAATGCTGCTCCAGCTGCGCCTCCGGGCTGGCGTTCGCAAAACTGTCACAGTGGCCGTGCAGCTGCTGCCGAAACAAATAAGGAGGGAGGAGGAGGAGGAGGAGGAGGAG
>CAUYUJ010015168.1:318729-338729 GCA_963575745.1 Prorocentrum cordatum
GTCGATGTCGACAGCAACACGACAGAACTATGACGGTTGGTGGGTATTCTTACGTCGGAGGAGCCACCCACACCCAGCCTCGCCGACAGCTCCGCCTTCGACCGCAAGCTTGACGTTTCCATCTTGGTGGCAAGGGCTCGCTTTTTATGCGCCATGGACGCGTTCAGCGCCGCATCCATTCCCATCCTGCAGTCGAACAACCCCTCCGATGTCACTTTCGAAGGAGGACCAGCAACTTATCGCATCCAAGTGTGCGTGTGTGTGCGCATGTGTCAAAGTCCCTCGCGGTATGCCCAACGGAAACTTGCCCAGATCCTTGGTTCTCAGCGCCATTGGAACAACCGGTGGGCTCGACGCACCGTGGTCGACACCCCGGGAGTGGTCACCCAGCCTTACATCGATGCGGACGAATCCGCGTGCCAGATCGAGAAGGAGCAGTTGGTCAAGAGTATCCGCAAGGCATGCTCCGACGCGTGCCCTCAGAAGAGGTTATTCGGCGACGTGTCCAAGGGCTGCGTGCTCGCGGGATGGAAGCCCATCGCCATGGTCACCCCGAGCCCTGGAGGCGCCCCCCCTTATGTTCAGGTGGCCTATACCGGTATGGTCGCGCAGGGCCTCGACAGGCCGACGATCCAGCAGAGCAGCGCGAACCTTCTGGCAGGGCCTGAGCGCCTATGCAGTGGTCCTAACATTCTGTTTGAAGCGCGGTGTCGCCAGCATCCTTCTCACTCTCCCATCCTGTTTGGTTCCTGAAGCGCTCGCTCTTCCTTCCATCGGTCCCGAAGCATTCGTGGCAGAAAATTCCACTCGCGGCAAGGGGGGCATCTTCGGCATCCAGGAGACTCGCGGGCGGAGGCCGTCATGCAGGGGACTCATCTACCACTGGCATCTCCCCGTCCAGGCTCGCTCTCCTTCCTCTGTCTCCCCACGCCGCTGGCGGTGTGGTTAAGTTACGTCTCGCCCGATTTCTATTGAAGCGGCTGTCTGGGCCCTGCCGCTCATGGAGGATCGAATGATCGGATTGCGTTTTCGGATGGGGCTCTGATTGCACCCCGCAACATTCACAATGCTGGTTTTATCAGGCGCCCAACGGGACCTCATCATACAGACTATCCAGTTGGACCTCGATTTGGCTTTCAAAAATCCGAATGAGACCCTTGCGATCGTCGGTGGCGACTTCAACGTTGCGAGCGCCCCTCCGATTGCAACGAACTCGTGCGCCCTTCTAACTCATGGGCAAAATCGGGACTGGCGTCGTCCTCGGGGCACTGTCTGGGAGAGGTGCTTTGGTGAGTTTTGCGAGATCGCACTCGACAAAGCCATTCACTTCCGCGCTGCGCAAGGGGCACTCAGCAATATCGATCGCTCGTTTGCTTCTGCCCCTGGGCGGTTCCTTTCGCAGTCCTGCGCGCGAGCTCGGGCCCGCGCCCCCCCTGAAGTGCGCTGACATGTCCGACCGCGCCGCGATCTCGCGCGCGCGCGCCCCCCGCCGGCCCGCCAGAGAGCGAGCCGCCCCGTTTGACATTTTCAAGGGGCCCGGTTTCGCCGCGAACGTCGGGAAGATGGCTGAGCAGGTGGTCCCGACTAATCCCCCTCTCTGAAGCTCGCGCTGCACGGGGAAATCGTGACCGAAGCCGCCAGGATCACTGGGGGCTCTATCGTCCGGGGTAAACCAGACGATCCCACTTGTTCAATTTTCTGTCTTGCGGATTATTTTCCGGGCGGCGCGGCGGGCTTTCCGCTCGCGCGGTGCGCCATGCGCGCTTGCCCGCAGGGCGAGAAGTTGTTGACCGTCAGTCCAACTGACAAGTCGGTTGTCTTGCTGGACGCGGGCGCGCTCGGGCAGGTGGCGGACCCCGCGCGCGGCAGGCTGTTCCAAGCCCAGAAGGGCCTTGCCTCGCGCCAGCTGCTGGAGACACCTTGCGACGTGCCCCGCTTTCATCCGAGGGCTCCAGAGACGTTGTCGGCCGCGAGCCCATTTCGACCGAAAACTGCGCCTCTGGGGGATCCGCCCAGCTGTCGAATCATCTTCCAACGACCGAGCTGTCGCCGGCCCGTCCGACATGCTCGCGGAGCTGGCGGCGCATTGGGGCCCTGTCTGCGGTCGGGCCGCCGCGATGTGCCGCGCGGAGCGCTTCGGCTCTTCCGAGCGCGCGAGCGACTTGCCCCCCCCAACGATTCACGACGTGGAAAGATATCTCCGGCGCGTGAACTCCAGCGCCCCTGGGTCCGACCAGCCCCCGCGCGACGCCTGGAAATCCCACGCTTTTGGAGCCAAGATCTTGGAGGAGTCACTTTCCTGGGCGCTGGGGGGAGGGCCGGTCGCTCCTGCATGGGGCCAGCGAGCTCCAGGGCGCCTTTCCTGCCAATGGCGACGAGGCCGACGGCGACGCAGATGCGACCAGGCATGCCAGCCAGACCCGACCTCTCAGGTCCAACGAATTTTGACATCAAGACCCAGTCGAACGCGGCCTCCAGAGCCCTCGCCGAGCGCCTCCCTCAGATCGCCTATGGGCATCGGCGCGGGTTCGCCCCGACCCGCAACTCTGGCGGGCACGTCCTAGAGCTCGACGCCGCGAGTGAGACCACTTCCATGGAGGACGACGCAGGTCGCAGGCTTCCGCTGCTGGCCGCCTTCGGCTTCGGCCAAGCGCCCCCCCCCGTCCGCCGCGCCTGGATTGCCCTGGTTCTCATGGAGCTGCGCCCCCCAAGCGGATTGGTGCAGCGATTTTGTGTTTGTCCGAAGCACAAAATATTTGATTTCGAAGTTTTTCGCTTTTTCTTTGTTCAGAAATTGTCGCGTCGCCGACCCGCTCCGATATTGGGCATTCGGCGCGCGGCTTGCGCGCAATCTCGCTGCGACGCGTCATTCGAGCGGTGTCGCCCCAGTCTGTTTCCGCCTCGTCTCCCTGCTACCATTTTTCTTTGAAGTTTAGAATCGCGTTTTAGTGTATCGTTTCAGATCGCGGCGGCCTCTTCGGGGGTCTCGTGCGCGTCGTGGGCCGTCTGGAAGCCATCGCGGGTGTCGCGGGGCGATTGTTCGACGATTCGGAGCCCTCTTGGACCGTCCTGGGCGCCTCTTGGGGCCCTTTTTGCATCGCTCTGGGGCGCCTGAAAGCAGCGCCCAGGAGAAGAACCATCTCTGGCCCGACCTGGCTGGGGCACTTTGCGTCCGGGGGCCCCTCTGGGCCGCCCCGCGCGCGCGAAGTAGGAATGCCGCGAGGCAGTCGCCGGAGATCTTCGCGCGCCTCTGGCCCGTTGGGCCGGCGAGCTTCCCCCGAGAAGCACGTCCAGTGCGCCGTGGGGCGCGCGACGAACGGGCGGGCCAATTTCGACGACTCTTTCTTTCCTCCTCTGCTGCTGCTTCCCAGTCTTCCCATTTCCGGCTGCTGCTGCTGCTGGCCTTTCTGCCGCTGCTGCCGCTCCCTCTTCTTTCTTCTTTACCGTCGCTGATGTTGCGCGGGCGCGCCTGCTTGGCATGCCAGCGCACCGGGCAGGCCCGCGATTTCGGCAACGCGATTTCGGGCACGATTTTGCCCACGATTTCGGGCGCGATTTTGCCCGCGATTTTCTGCCGCGATTCCGCGCCCCCTCGCAAGGCCCCGCGAAACCACCCACGATTTTGATCGCGATTTGTCTTATTGCATTAATTGTGATGCGAGAACAATCGCGGTCAAAAAAGTGCGCCTCCGCGGATGGCAGGCCAAAAAAGTGCGCGAGATCTGGGCATAAAAAATGCCACAAATCGTGGCCAAACGGGGAGGGGGAGCAGGGCGCCGCGGAAAGGCGGCGGGGGGGTCGGGGAGGGGGCCAGGGGCTCCCCCGGGGACCCCCGCTCGGTTGGAGAGGATGCCCTCGCGGCGGGCTGCGCTGCCTCGCGACGCGGGTTCGCGATTGCGCCGCCGCGCCCACGGCCGGCCGCTGAGGCTTTGAAGCCGACGTTTGCCGTCGGGCCCTTCTTCTCCGCCACCAGCGCAGCCGCGCGCCGCGGCCCGCGGTTGCGGCAGAGTCTGCGCCAGCGGTCCCCGCGCCCGCGGCGGGCCCCACGAGCGCTGCTCTCTAGAAGCGGAGTCTGCTCAATTCGCGCGGGCACGAGATCCAACCGCCTCCGGCGTCCCGCCAATTCCCCGTGCGGCGCTCGCGCTCGAGGGTTTCTTCTTCGCGCGGGGCCTCCAAAGTGGCCTTTACCTGTGGTCCGTCGGTCCCGCGCCGGCGCGTTCCATCAATCAGCTTAGGAGTTGTTTCTCCCGTGCAAGCTATCGGCCGCGCGGCCGGGGCAGCGCCCGGCCTTTCGACGGCTGCGCGCGCGCCGATTCTGTCTGCGTTTCGACGGCTGCTCGCGCCCAAAGTTCGCGCGGGCGCTATGCCCGACGATTGCGGAATGAAGCGTCGTCGCGGCGATGAGTTCCATGGCGGTTACGTGGCGGCCTGGCTCGGGGGCCGCGTCGGTCGCGTTTCCGTGGCTGGCCTGGCGTGATTCAATGGCGGGGGCAGGCGGCGCGCGGCGATTCGATAGCGCGCGGGCGTTCCACGATGATTTCCCGCTGTCCAGCTTGAGGAAAGCAACATGTTGGAAATGTTCCCATGTTGAAATCGTCGCGGCTCCTTTGGGGGCTCAGCTTGGCAATGGTTCTGAAGGGCCAGATCCCCGAGCCCCTCTACTGGTTCCTCCGGGTGATATATCAAGCGGCATGGTGTATCAGAGGGGTCGGTTGCGATTCCCGCATCCTGTTCGCGATCAATTCGGGCATGATCCAGGGGCGCCCCGCCGCGGGCATGGTCTGCGCCCTGGGCCCCCACCCGTTCGCGTGCCACTTCGGAGCCCTGGTCGAATCCCCGCGTCCAGGACTCGTGGGGGCTTGTGCTGATGACAAAGGTAGCGTGCGTTTTAAGATTACAGCCCTGCGCAAGTTGCGCGCTGTGTTTAAGGCTTGCAGAAGAGTTGCTAATCTGCAGCTAGAAGTCAACGGATGTTTCCTGGCCCCTGTGGTTCGGGAGTTCCTGGATAGCCGCTCGCATTCCAGACTGGGGGATCCAGATTGTCAGCCACCCCAAATACCTCGGCATCATGTTAGGTCCGGGTGCTGGGTAAAGCTGGCAGGGCGCCCCTATTTCCGCGAATGGTCTAGGCGCTCGTTCGCCATTGCCGCCTCTGGTGCTCCTCCCAGCATTGCAGCTGCGATGTGCGACGACCGCGCCTTGTCGGTTTTGTCGCATGTCGGACAGTTCCAGCCCTTGCCATTTCGGAAAGCCGGCCTGGTCAACTATCGCCCCTTCGAATCGATGTTCAGGATGCGACGCTGCTGTCTCTCGAGAGCCGACTGGCTCCCTTTGCATGAGTGGGGTGGGCCACGTGTGAGGAGTGCCATCTTGGTCAAAGGGCTGCCCCGAAAACTTTACCGCGCTGGACCGAGCCCTCGGCCGACCTCGCCTCGCGCGCCGCGGAATGTCTGAGCGTCGCTGCTTTTGTCCAGGAGGAGCTGCCCCCCGACGTTTCGGCTGCGCCATGTCTGGCGCTCGAGCTGCAAAAAGCAGCAAACGGGCTCCCCTCCCACAAATGTTGGCCAGGAGCCTGCCAGGCAGCAGTCGCCGCCGCCGCTTTAGCGCTCGTGGACAACGAAAAGGTCCAGCGGGCTGCTCTTTCGGCCCTTTCTTCCATCCTCTTCCCCTCGACCCTCGTTCGCGACTTCTCTGCTCGCCCCCTTCCGTCTCTGCCCCGACGCTGCCCCGGCCATCGCCGAGATCCCATGGCCTAAAGTGCAAGGTGCCATCCGAATATGCTTACACTCTTGGAGCAACAGCTTGTGCGAGACCCTAGCCGGCGCATGGCGCTCAGAATCGAGATTCCAGAACATGGCATGCCGCGTTTTCGGATGCAGTGCTCAGGACAGCCAGGCTCGCCACATGGTGTGCCCGAGACTACTCGCTCTCGTCAGCCGTGCTTGTGGATTGCCCAACCTCTCCCTGTGCCAAATTTACCGCCTTGGTCTGATCTTCCCAACCCCTCTTGGGTTTACTGTGCTACTGGCGTCCCACCAACTCTACTGCCTAGCCAAATCTCGCCCTGTCCTTCCTCTCGAGCCTGCTGTTGCCGATGCCTTGCTCCCTGCTCTGTCCACTTCTATCGTTCCTCTATCCCAAATCGCCCAGAAGGCCTGTGATCGTCTTTCCCCTGTCTCTCCTTCCGAGGCCTTCCCTGCTTCTGCCATCGCGATGCCCTTCGCCTCTCCCTCCATTCAACGTGCCCACCCAGAGCGTAAATCACGCTCGCGACGCGGACTGCCCAGGCCCGCCCGTTCCCCGCTCACAGCAGCGGGCGCAGCAGTAGCAGCAGTAGCAGTAGCAACAGAAGCAGCAGAAGCAGCAGTAGCAGCAGTAGCAGTGGGTAGCCGAACTTCCTCCGAGGTACAAGCGCAGGATGAGGAAGAAGAGGAGGAGGAAGAGGAGGAGGAGGAGAAGGATTGAGCACCATTACCAAGCTGCATGACTGGAGCACGCTCAAAGTGTCAAAAAGAAACGCATCCCCTCCTCACTTTGTGATGGGGTCCCTTCTCATATCTGATTCCAGCAATCAGGGTTCTACTTATTCCCAACCATCCTGTGATGTTGGGTCCTCGTTTTGAGACAGCGCCCCGCGCCCCTCCCTCCCGCCGCCTCCTCCTCCTCCCTCCCTCCTCCCCCTCCTCCCTTCTCCCAGTCCTTGCCCTTGTCTTCATACTGTCTCTGTTTCGGTACACCTCTCACACGTTTCGCGGCCCCATAGGGAACCCCACCTAAGGTCCCAGTGGCGCAGTTCGCATGGCGCCGCCGTCCCATTTGGGCACACCCCTCACACGCTTCGTGGCCCCATAGAGAGCTCCACCTAAGGTCGCAGTGACGCAGTTGGCATGGCGCCGCCGCCCCATTTTGGCACACCCCTTACACGTTTCGTGGCCCCACAGGGAGTTCCACCTAAGGTCGCAGTGGCGCAGTTCGCATGGCGCCGACTTCCCATTTTGGCACACCCCTCACACGATTCGTGGCCCCATAGGGAGCTCCACAGCTCCACCTAAGGTCCCAGTGGTGCAGTTCGCATGGCGCCGCCGCCCCATTTTGGCACACCCCTCACACGTTTCGTGGCCCCACAGGGAGCTCCACATAAGGTCCCAGTGGCGCAGTTCGCATGACGCCGCCGTCCCATTTGGGCACACCCCTCACACGCTTCGTGGCCCCATAGGGAGCTCCACAGCTCCACCTAAGGTCACATTGGTGCAGTTCGCATGGCGCCGCCGCCCCATTTTGGCACACCCCTTACACGTTTCGTGGCCCCATAGGGAGCTCCGCCTATGGTCCCAGTGGCGCAGTTCGCATGGCGCCGCCGCCCCATTTTGGCACACCCCTCACACGTTTCGTGGCCCCATAGGGAGCTCCACCTATGGTCCCAGTGGCGCAGTTCGCATGGCGCCGCCGCCCCATTTTGGCACACCCCTCACACGTTTTGTGACCCCACAGGGAGCTTCACCTCATGTCCCAGTGGCGCAGTTTGCATGGCGCCGCCGTCCCATTTTTGGCACACCCCTCACACGTTTCGTGACCCCAGAGGGAGCTCCACCTAAGATCCCAGTGGCGCAGTTCGCATGGCGCCGCCGCCACACTGGCACACCCCTCACACGTTGCGTGACCCCACAGGGAGCTCCACCTAAGGTCCCAGTGGCGCAGTTCGCATGGCGTCGCCGCCCCATTTTGGCACACCCCTCACACGTTTCGTGACCCCAGAGTGAGCTCCACCTCAGGTCCCAGTGGCGCAGTTCGCATGGCGCCGCCGCCTCATTTTGGCACACCCCTCACACGTTTCGTGACCCCACAGGCAGCTTCACCTAAGGTCGCAGTGGCGCAGTGCGCATGGCGCCGCCGCCCCATTTTGGCACACCCCTCACACGTTTCGTGGCCCCACAGGGAGCTCCACCTAAGGTCGCAGTGGCGCAGAAGAAGATATTCGCAATTGCGGTACTCACAACTGCATAAGGTTGGGTCCTTCGCCAGGCTTATGTGTACCAGTTTGGGAGTCAGCCTTCTTACCTGTACAAAACTTCACCATCTCGGCTAGACGAACACCCTATACATACATACACACATACACACATACATACATACATACATACATACATACATACATGCATGCATGCATGCATGCATGCATGCATGCATGCATGCATGCATGCATGCATGCATGCATGCATATACACACATACACAAACACACATTAACCCCACAATTTTTTAAAAAAAAAACATAAAAAAAAACCCCAAAAAAACATACATCCATACTACATACATGCATGCTACATACATAAATACATCCATCATACACACATACATAACATACATACATACATTACATACTCATTACATACATACATACATACATGCATGCATCCATACAGACATGCATACATGCAGACATTCATACATACATACATCCATGCATACATACATACCATACACACATACATACATACATACATACATACATACATACATGCAAACATAACTACATACATACATACATACATACCTACATAATACATACTACTCCATACATACTTACATACAGACAGACAGACAGACAGACAGACAGACAGACAGACAGACAGACAGACAGACAGACAGACAGACGGACAGACAGACAGACAGACAGACAGACAGACAGACAGACAGACAGACAGACAGACAGACAGACAGACAGACAGACAGACACACACACACACACATACATGCATGCATGCATGCATACATACATATGTGTATATACATGTATATATACAAGATTGCATTGGCGCTTCGCGCCATGCACCTTGTTCCTCGTAGTTTCGAGTGCAGGCGGCGCGCGTGCGCGTGGACATGGGGCGGGCCACCGCCAAGTCGGAATGGGTGAAGAGTTCATAAGCGGGAGCGATCGGACAACACCAGCTGAGGCCAGCTCAGGGCGTTTCGGGGCCCAGAGGCGCGAATCTGTCTCAGGCGAGTGATGGGGCTAGCATGAAGCAGGTCATCCTCCTCCTCTTTCTCCTCCTCCTCCTCCTTTTCCTCCTCTTTCTCTCGCTTCATCCTCATCCTCTTTCTCCTCTCTCCCCCTCTTCCTCTAATTCCTCTTTTTTCTCCTCCTTCCTCTCCTCCTCCTTCTCGTCCTCCTTTTCCTCTACACAGGCTGGCCGAGGGCCCAAAGATTCGGAAATCGATTTAAAACCATTCGGAAAGCAATGTTTTCGGCCTTCTCGCCTTTCCGCTTCAGGTCGGTTCGGGAGGCGTCAAGATAGCCCCAGGATGGCTCCAGAGAGGCGGAAGCCGAGGCCCACAGAGGCCCGAACCATTGGAAACACAATGTTTTTGGCCTTCTCGCCTTTTCGCTTCCGGTCGGCTCGGGAGGCGTCAAGATAGCTTCAGGACGGCTCCAAATGAGTCCCCAGACGAGCCCCAAAGAGGCTCAAGGTTGGCCCAGGACGGCCCCAAAAGTAGAACATTAATGACAATCATGGGAAATCCATGTTTTTTGCCTTCTCGCGTTTCGCTTACCATCGGCTCTTTAGGCGTCAAGATAGCCCCAGGACGGCTCCAAATGAGTCCCCAGACGAGCCTCGAAGAGACCCGAAGCTGGCCCAACAGGGCCCGGTGAATCGGAAATGAGAGAACACCCATTGGAAAAACAATGTCGTGCGCAGCATAACCATCGAGTCATTGGAGCGCACATGTACAGCGCGCCAATGATTTAAATGCCGAAGCGACCGCATATCCACATGATGAATATCTTCACAATGGCCTAGGGAAGCGCGAACATCATTTGTATTTTCCCAGCTGTGTAAAAAAACGGTACATTGCCGAAAACGTTGAGGACCGCCTGAAGGACCCAGCCAAACCCACTCGTGGGGTTCGGGACCAAAGGATTTCCGACAACTCAGTCCTGGGCCACATCGGACTTCCGCAGAATGTGCGCACGTTCGGGTCGGACCAACGGGATGTCAGGGAAATGGGGGGTAGGCGGTATAACATCTGCTGCGTGCAGCCAGTTTCAGCCCCGCCGCCAAGCCATTTCTTCGATGCACGGTTGCCTCTGGCCCCATGGGGCGCCAGAGAAACATTTGCGTGAGCTGATTCGCGACCCCCCTTTTAAATAGCCCCACCCTTTCTTCGCCCCGCCAGCGCGGTGCCGAAATCTTGGGAAGCCAGGCCGACGAGCCACGGAAGCAGAACGGTTGGGTGCGAAGTTTCGTTCACACCGTCGCGCCCCATCGGTGCACGTGCGCACATGCGCACACACACACACACACCTCTCCTCGCCGGCGCCAAATGCAGCATCAGATGCAGCACTCGGGTGCGCGGAGCGTGCCAGCAAGCAAGCGAAGTTGGAGACAAGGAGAAGATGAGGATGTGAGACGAGAAGAGACGCATGCGCACACACATACACGCACAAACATGCACACACGACGGTTATGCTTAACTGTGAAATATAACGTTTTCACGGTGAAATGAGACATTCTTAGATGTGAAATAGACACTACGCAAATATACTACAGAAGTACACCACGCAAATACATTACGTAAATACACTACGCAAATGCACTACGCAAGTACACTACGCAAACACACTACGTAACTATACTACGTCAATACACTACGTAAGTACACTACGTATATTGTGCTACACCAGCGGAAAGCTCAAACATGAAATTGACACTACGTGAATGTACTACGTAGAATATGTTACATATGCTCGAAGCTCAAACGTGAAATTGACACTGCGTAGATACATCACTTATGTTATGCTACACCAGCGAGCGGCTAAAGCGTGACATCGGCACTACGTGAATACATTACGTAGATACACGACGCAAACACATTACGTGAACATTACGCAAACACATGACGTGAAACACTACGCCATGCACTACGTATATTACTTCACACACAGGCGCGCGCACGACACAGCCCTCGGCACAGTAGCGTCACCACGGGCATCTCCAGCACTTCCACTTCCCATCGCCCGATCGAGGTGCTTGGCAGCGTCCCAAGGCCTCGCAGTTCTAAGTCCCTTCCCGAGTTTGCGGGTCGACCGAAACACACGACGCGAATATTTTACGCGACAACACTACACGGGATGCTAACTCCACGCGGCGCCAGGCACTCCGCGAAATACGTTGCGCAAATATTCCACGCAAGCATTGCACGCCAAACTGCGACGCAAACACCATACGAGAATACACTACGCAAATACACCACGCAGGAGCACTACGCCAATGCACTACGCCAACACACTGCGTCAGCACACGATGCAAACGCACTACGTATACTACATTACGCGAATGCACTACGCAAATGCACTACGCAGATACACTACGCAAATACGTTGAGTAAAAACACCCTACGCATGTACACAACGTATATACACTACGCAAACACATTACGTAAATACACTACGCAAATACATTACGTGGTGCGTTCCCTGTCATGTCCCAGTGCGACGCGGCCCAGCGCATGGGAGCACGACGCAGCCACCGGCACAGTAGCGTCACCACGGGCATCTCCAGCACTGCCACTGCCCATCGCTTGATCGAGGTACTTGGCAGCGTTCCCAGGCCTCGCAGTTCTGAATACCTTCCCGAGTTTGCGGATCGACCACGGAAACGCATGACTCGAAAATGTTACGTGACAACATTACGCGGAAAGCTATCTCCACGCGCGGAAATGCACTCCTCGAAATACAGAACGCACATATTCCACGCAAGCATTGCACGCCAAACAGCGACGCTAATACCATACACGAAAAGACTCCGCAAATACACCACGCAGGAACTCTACGCCGACACACTACGCCGACACAAGACACTGGCCCAACACGCTACGCGACAGCACTACGCAAACGCACTACGTAAACTACGATATGCAAATACACTACGTAAATATACCACGTAAATGCACCACGCAAATACACTACGTAAGTACACTACGGCAATGAACTGCGTAAATATACTACGTAACTACACTACGCGGATACACTACGCAGAATACACTACGTAAGTACACAACGTAAATACATTGATATACATTGCGCAAATACAGTACGTAAAGACACTACGTCAATACACTACGCAAATCGACTACGCAAAAACACTACGTAAATACACTACGCAAATGCACTACGCGACCACACTACGCAAATACACTACGTGGCGCGTTCCCTGTCACGTCCCAGTGTGGCGCGGCACAGCGCAGGGGAGCACGACGCAGCCCCAGGCACAGAAGCGTCACCACGGGCATCTCCAGCATGTCCATTGCCCATCGCCCGATCGAGGTGCTTGGCAGCATCCCCTGGCCTCGCAGTTCTGAATCCCTTTCCGAGTTTGCGGATCGACCAAACACTACGCGACAACATGACGCGGAAAGCTAATTCCACGCGGCGCCAGGCATTCCGCGAAATACATTACGCAAATTCCCCGCGCAAGCATTGCACGCCAAACTGCGACGCCAATACTAGCACTACATAAATACACTACGTAAATACACTACGTAAAAAAAACACTACGCAAATACACTACGCAAATGCACTACTCTAATACACTACGCAAATACACCACGTAAATACACTACGTATATTGTTTCACAGTCAGGTGCAACTCTCTCTCTCTCTCTCTCTCTCTCCACACACACACACTTTGGCGCTGTGGCCACGCGCGCGGCAGCGCTGTGTAGGACAGGTCGAAGAAGCGTGCGCACTGGCCCGGCTCACACACACACACACACACACACCCATGTACAGGCACATGCGCACACATTCACACATGCAGACACGTTTTTGGGCGTCGGGGCCGCGCGCGCAGGAACGCAGCGCAGTCAGTCAGTAAAGAAGCCCGAGAGCGCGCGGCGGCTGGAGCCTCACCACACACACACACAGACACATGCACACGCACGCTTGCGCACGCGCGCACCGACACCGCATGCGCAACGTGAACACGCTTGCAGAAGGGGTAGGGGGGTTCAATATCGTTTAACCGATCACCATCCCCATGCTCATCCCCTTCGAGACCCCCACCAAATTACACCCCCAGTTGGGGACACACCCCTCGAAACCCGAAGGATCTGGCCTATATCCCCATCTAGCGGGGTAAATCGGCCAGTGGGTTCCAGGCCACGTCGCTGGGGAAGGGGTCGGATAAATGATGCTCAAGGGCGGTGGAAAGTGTGGGGAGGGCGATGGGCTACAGATCAGGGAGGTGGTTCGCTTCTGTTCAAAGATTATCGTGGCCCGTGTTCTCGTCATTGCCGTACTGGCGCGTTCTTTCTGGCTTGCAGTTCTCTTTCGCTTGTTCCGATGAGAATTGGAATATGGGGAGGGAACGATGGAAGAACACTGTCGATTGTAATGACAGTGAGGTGTCAGGTGTGCGGACGGCAGATGAGGGAAGGGACGAGATGTGAAGTGAAACATGCAGGGGGAATTGGAAGGATCAGAGGTAAGAGAGAGCGGGCGAAGAGGAGGGGATGGCCTCACCGAGCGCTTGACAATGGCTTGAGGGTGCACGCTGGCGAGAGGGGGAGAGTCGTCGCCTGATTGCAGGCTTGCCTTTGGACGTGTTTCGCACCCTGCTGCACTGGGGCACGACTGGAGCGCAGGGATGGGGTTTGGAGCGCAGTTCGAACACATGCATGGGCTGTCGTCGGCGTCGTCGTTATTGTTTCTCTCTCTCTCTCTTTAGTTATCTCTCTCTCTCTTTCTTAGCACCTCCCACTTGACAATGTGTTTGAGGTCTTGCTGTGTTTGTCTCCGTCTTCGTCTAAGAAGTCTTCCCCTGTTCGGCCTATCTGGCTCTCCAGCTCTGTCTGGCCACAGGCCTCTCTCTCCATCTGTCGTTGCGTTACTACGTCTGTCTGCCAACAGCTACGCGCGCATACCACGCGCATGTGAGATGTCGCTACCTTCGGGGGTCTTTGTTGACCAGGGCTATCTATCAATCGGAGGTTGGGGGATGTGAACGGAAGTGAGCCCAACTGGGAAATCGGTTTCGGTTTCGGTGCGTGTCCTGAGTGCGGGCGAGGCGAAGCTGCGCGAGTTCCTGTAGTTGTAGAAGCCACATGGAGCCCAAAAGGTCGTCCGCCCCCCCCCGCTCCCCCCGGCCGGACACGGCCCTCGATTTGTTGTCCCGATGCTAGTCCCGATGCTTGTCCCGATGGGTGTCCCGATGCTTGTCCCGATGCTTGTCCCGATGCTTGTCCCGATGGGTGTCCCGACGGTTGTCCCGATGGTTGTCCCGATGGGTGTCCCGATGGGTGTCCCGATGGGTGTCCCGATGGGTGTCCCGATGGGTGTCCCGATGGGTGTCCCGATGGGTGTCCCGACGGTTGTCCCGATGGTTGTCCCGACGGTTGTCCCGACGGTTGCCCCGATGGTTGTCCCGACGGTTGTCCCGACGGTTGTCTCGATGGTTGTCCCGATGGGTGTCCCGATGGGTGTCCCGATGGTTGTCTTGACGGTTGTCCCGACGGTTGTCCCGACGGTTTTTCCGATGGTTGTCCCGATGGTTGTTTTGATGGGTGTCTAAATGGATGTCTTGAAGGTTGTCCCGGATAGGTGGTTACACAGTGGCAGATGGACAATTAGATTGGTAGATAGGCAGATCGGCAGATATATAGGATAGACATACATTTAAATAGAGAGATAGGTGGATTGCCCCGATGGTTCTCCCGATGTTTGATAGATGGTTCTCCCCGATTAGTTGGATAGATACGAAGATATATTGAGAGGTACATCAATAGATAGGTCCAGGCACGGGCAGGCGCCAGCTTCCTTGCGACCGAGGTCGCAGACAAAGGCGGAGGTATAGGCCCGGGCTCTGCCAGGCCTGCGTGGGTTGATGTTTCGCGAAGTGCCAGGTCTGAATCGAGTCGGTGCGGCGCAGCGGCGGCACCATGACCACTCACCACCATAGATGGACAGATAGGGAAATAGATAGGTAGATAGATGAATATATCAAGAGATCTCTCTCTCTCTCTATACATATATATATATATATATAGATGGATAGATACATATAGGACTGCTTGAGGGATCGACTCGGTAGATAGATAGGTCCGAATGGTAGACGCAAGTGGAATTAGGTGGTGTTGGTTTGCCCGTGCACTCTTTGTTGGGGGTAGGCGGGGCTCATCGCAAATCGACCGCCTCCCCCTTCCCCCCCCCAACCTCCTTATCACCCTAAGGGTGGTCCTATCGGGGTGCCCTTCAATATAGCATAGTTTGTTGTTGCTATGTGTTCAATCTCTCTCTCTCTCTCGCTCTGCCTCTCTGTCTCCCTCTCTCTCTGCTTTTTCTTTTTTTGTTTTTCTCTCTCTCTCTCTCTCTTCTCTTCTCTCTCTCTCTCTTTTGATACTCTCCCTCTCTCTCTCTCTCTCTCTCTCTCTATATATATATATATATCGCTCTCGCTCTCTCTCGATATAGTCTTCGCTCACTTTGTCATTCTCTCTCGCTATCGCTATATCTCTCTCGCCATCTCTCTAGCTTTCTCGCTCCCTCTCTCTCTCTCTTTCTCTCTCTCTTTCTCTGTATCGCCGTATTTTCCTCTGGACCTTTTTTCGTGATCAATCCCTCCTCGCTGCGTATGTACCTACTTCCATCCTTTGTGCTCCTTTTTTGAACAAAGTGTGCATAATTTCCTTTTTGCGGTATACTCGCATATCATCGTTCAGTGCATGGGCTTCGCGTTGTGAATCTCTGCATAATCGGATTCGCGTCGCGCGGATGAGCAGGGGCAAAACGCACGTGAAGTGGCGTGCGTTTTTGCGTTCGGCTTTGGCGGCGGGGTTTGTTCCATGTGCCCCGTCGCAATCGTGACCAGCTGCATGGCAAGGGTGACAGGGGTGATGGTGGTGGTGGTCGTGATGAGGACCTCTGTCTGCGATGTAGCATGTGTTCGATGACGCCCTTTATTGTCACGAACCAGATAGTGAACATACTGATATTGGTCGTCGAGATGGTGGTACTATTGGTGGTGATGGTGGTGGTGATGCTGGTGATGACAATTGCGATTATGATGATGGCGATGATGATGATGATGATGATGATGATGATGATGATGATGATGATGATGATGATGATGATGATGATGATGATGATGATGATGGTGATGGTGATGGTGATGGTGATGGTGATGGTGATGGTGGTGATGATGATGATGATGATGACGATGGCGGCAATGAAGATGGTGGTGAAGATGGTCATGTTCATGACCATGATCAGCATGACCCCGATTGTTTCCATGCTGATGAACCGCACGATGGCGGTGAGCGCATGGATGATGGTCTTGACAAAACTGATCGCGATGATGGTGCAAAGTCGCCCAACGCACGTAGACTCCCAGCGAAGACGTGCTTGGGGGAAGTATCGGGGCTGGCGATGTCATGTATGTTTTTTATCGAGGACGCCTACGGTGAACCACCGCCGCTTCCTCCCCTTTTTAGGGATCGCTTTTGTAGCCAAACGTTGGGCGGGGGCATTGCCACTTTGTTCGGCTAAGTCTTACCCCTGCTGTTATTCCCTACCTAGGCTCTTCCTAGAAGGGTTCTTACTCTCCGAGCTTAAAGGGGCCGGGCAGTGGGGCTCGCCCCGGGCGGTTCCCCCAGGATCCGCCCCGCGGTTCCCCCAGTTACGTCCCCTTAGCTTAGCGTTGCTTATCTCATCTTAGCTTAGCTTAGTTCATCTTAGCTTAGCTTAGCCTAGCCTAGCCTAGCTTATCTTCGCTTAGCTTCGCTTAGCTTAGCTTAGCTTAGCTCAGCTCAGCTCAGCTTAGCTTAGCTTAGCGCCGCGCAGCATTAGCATAGCATAGCACGGCATAGCATAGCATAGCATAGCACAGCGCAGCATAGCATAGCGCAGCATAGCATGGCATAGCATAGCATAGCATAGCATAGCGCAGCATAGCATAGCATGGCTTAGCATAGCTTAACTTAGCATAGCACAGTGCAGCATAGCATAACATAGCATAGTCTAGCATAGCATAGCATAGCATAGCATATCATAGCGCAGCATAGCATAGCATAGCACAGCATAGCGCAGCATAGCATAGCATAGCATAGCATACCATAACGCAGCATACCATATCATATCATAGCCTAGCATAGCGCAGCATAGCATATCATAGCATAGCCTAGCATAGCATAGCGCAGCATACCATATCATAGCATGGCATAGCGCAGCATAGCGTAGCATAGCATAGCGCAGCATAGCATAGCATAGCCTAGCATAACACAGCGCAGCCTAGCATACCCTAGCATAGCATAGCATAGCATAGCGCAGCATAGCGCAGCATAGCGCAGCATAGCATAGCATAGCATATCATATCATAGCATAGCATAGCAAAAGCAAAACCAATGCGAAATTGTAGATGTAGGTGTAGATGTGGATGTAGGTGTAGATGTAGATGTATATGTAGATGTAGGTGTATATGTAGGTGTAGATGTAGATGTATATGTGAGTCTCGCTGTTGATGTAGATGTAGATGCAGGTGTAGATGTTAATGTAGCTGTCGGTGTAGATGCAGATGTTGCTTTCCTAGATGCTCCAACTCCTAGGTAGGGTCGCACTGGGATAATCGAAATCCTTGACAGGGAACACTTGGGAGGAGGAGGAAGAGGAGGAGGAGGAGGAAGAGGAGGAAGAGGAGGAGGAGGAGGAGGGGAGGGAGGATAGTGAGGAGGACGGGGAGGAGGAGGAGGAGGAGGAAAAGGCCTTTGGGAGCCCTCTTGGGGCATCCGGGGGGTTTCACGGGTGCCTCGCGAGGGACTCTGAAAGCCCTTTTGGGGGTCTCTTGGGCTGTCTTGGGAGTCTTTTGGCTCGTCGGACTCCTTCGGAGGCCGTCTTGGGGCCCTGGGGCCATCCTTCGTCCCCTTGGGGGCGCTGCAAGGCCGTCATGGAGACCTCTTGGGCCGTCTTGGGGCCCCCTTGGGGCGCGAGAGGCTTCTTGTCTGGGAATGGGGCTCTCTCCCCGGTTAAGGCGATTTTTTCCCGGGCGGAAGTAAGGAATCGCGTAAAATTCTGAACGCTCTTCCGAAAAAGCTTCTTTTTCCCAACTATCCTGTGGTGCTGGGTCCTCGTTTTGAAGAGACGGTCCCCGCGTCTCCTCCTTCCTCCCTTCCTCCTCCATCCTCCCCCTCCTCCCCCTCCTTCCTCCCTGCGTTTCACTCACCCAGTACAGCGTTTCGTGGCCCCATAGAGAGCTCCACCGAAGGCCCCAATGCCACTGCCCGCATGCGTCACCCACACCCATTTCGGCACACCCCTCACACGTTTCGTGGTCCCATAGGGAGCTCCACCGAAGGCCCCAGTGCCACCGCCCGCATGCGTCACCCACATTCATGTCGGCAAACCCCTCACACGTTTCGTGGCCCCATAGGGGGCTCCACCGGCCACCGCCCGCATGCGTCACCCACACCCATTTCGGCACACCACTCACACGTTTCGTGGCCCCATAGGAGCTCCACCGAAGGCCCCAGTGCTACCGCCCGCATGCGTCACCCACACCAATTTCGGCACACCCCTCACACGTTTCGTGGTCCCGTAGGGAGCTCCGCCAAAGGCCCCTACCGCCCGCGTGCATCACCCACACCCATGTCGGCACACCACTCACACGTTTCGTGGCCCCACAGGGAGCTCCACCGAAGGCCACAGTGCCACCGCCCGCATGCGTCACCAACACCAATTTCGGCACACCCCTCACACGGTCCGTGGACCCATAGGGAGCTCCGCCGAAGGCCCCAGTGCCACCGCCCGCATGCGTCACCCATACCCATTTCGGCACACCCCCTCACACGGTTCGTGGCCCCGTAGGGAGCTCCATCGAAGGGCCCAGTGCCACCGCCCGCATACGTCACCAACACCAATTTCGGCACACCCCTCACACGGTCCGTGGACCCATAGGGAGCTCCGCCGAAGGCCCCAGTGCCACCGCCCGCATGCGTCACCCATACCCATTTCGGCACACCCCCTCACACGGTTCGTGGCCCCGTAGGGAGCTCCATCGAAGGGCCCAGTGCCACCGCCCGCATACGTCACCCACATTGATTTCGGCACACCCCTCACACGGTGCGTGGCCCCATAGGGAGCTCCACCGAAGGCCCCAGTGCCACCGCCCGCATGCATCACCCACACTAATTTCGGCACACCCCTCACACGTTTCGTGATCCCATAGGGAGCTCCACCGAAGGCCCCTACCGCCCGCACGCGTTCGCCCCATAGGGAGCCCCACCGCAGGCACTGGCGCCACTGCCCGCATGCGTCACCCACGCCTATTTCGGCACATCGCTCACATGGTTCGTGGCCCCATAGGGAGCTCCACCGAAGGCGCCAGTGCCACCACCCGCATGCGTCACCCACACCCATTTCGGCACACCTCTCACACGTTCCGTGGCGAGCTCCATCAAAGGCCCCGGTGCCACCGCCCGCACGCGTCACCCACGCACATTCCAGCACACCTCTGACGCGTGTCGTGGCCCCATAGGGAGTTCCACCAAAGGCGCCAGTGTCTGCGTTCGCATGCGCCCACAGCACCCATTTCGGCACACACCTCACACGCTTCGCGGCTCCATAGAGAGCTCCACCGACGGCCCCAATTGCTGCGTTCGCATGCGCCAACCGCACCTCTTTCGGCACACCTCTCACGCGCTTCGTGGCACCATAGGGAGTTCCACCGACGGCCCAAGTGGCTGCTTTCGCCGAAGCCCACCAGACAAATTTGGGCACACCCCTCGCACGTTTCGTGGCCCTATAGGGTCCGAATGCGGTGCATACAACGACGGTACTCACAACTGCATATGGTTGGGTCCTTCGCCAGGCTAATTTGGGTGAGGCCTCCTCACGGGCCGTGAGGACCCAGTCGATTACCAAGTTCCCACACTTCCACGCGAACCCTTAAGGGTTCAACATGAATTTCGCGCGGAAGTGCTCAAATTTCCCAGGGAGCGAACTCTTTGGGATAA
>CAUYUJ010015168.1:346229-348729 GCA_963575745.1 Prorocentrum cordatum
GGAACATCGGGGCATCTTTGGCCGTATTGGCTGTCTTAGTGGCCTTCTTTGGGCCATCTGGGAGATTTCTCTGACCGTCTCGGGGCTACCTTGGAGGCCCCTGGGGACACTTTCAGCTGCCGGAGTCCCGAAAAGGCGAGGAATGCGAACACCATTGAAAAACCGACTGACCGAGCATCCATGACTTTGGAACTCTTTGGGCCATCCTGGATGGCCCTTCGGAGGCCTCTTGCCGTCTTACGCGCATCTGGGTCCGTTTTGAGGCCATGTTGGGCCATCTTGGAGGTATGATGAGGCGTTTGGGGGATTGTTTGGGATGTATTTGGGAGCATCTTGGGCCATACTTGGGCTAGGTTGGAAGCCCCTGAGGCCGCCTTCGGCTGTCGGAACCGAACAAGCGAGAACGCGTTCACCATTGAACAAGCGAATGGAAATTCATGAATTTTGGCTTGCCCTCGTGGGCCTTCTCGAGGCCGTCTTCGGCTCATCCTAGGACGTCTGGACTGTATCGAGGCCATCTCGGGGCTACCGCGGAGGTAGCTTGAGCCGTCTTGGAGGCATCCTGGGGGCAGATTGGGCCATGTTGACCGTCTTGGAGGCCCTTTCCTTCGGCCCATCCCGCTTCCGTGTCGCGGTCGTGGACAATAGGCCTTTTGGAGGGCTTTCGGGGGAGTGCTCTCTCTTTTGGGGCCGTCCTTGAGCCTCTTGCGAGCCTCGAGTCGATAATTCGAGTATGCTATAGTCCTACCAACACAATTCGATGTTGATGAATTTGGCTTCTGTGGTCGGCCCCACAGCCTCCAAGGCGGCCCAGGAGGCGCCAAAGTTGGCTCTAGGACGGGCCTTGGAAGTGTAGGCTCACAGCCACGCTCCCGAGGCCTCTGGAAAAGTAGTGCGGGAAGCTCTGTGAACGTGCGGCCGTGCCCGGGATTTCCGTGAATCTGCGCTCTGGGACCCTGAGAGAGGTTTCATTTCTGACGGCATGGATCCCAGGCAGTGGGTTGTTGCCGTCTCGAAGTGCATTCCATGTGGTGCAGAACGGTATAGAACGGTATTGAAGCCGTCAACTCCAATGCTCGAGAAACTATCCCATCTACCTACCCGCAACTTGTTAGCAAAACTCAGCTGCAGCAGTGACGCGATGACCCGTCTCATGCAGAGACAGAGCTGGTGGGCGATGACGACGATGGTATCGACGACGCGGGCCACAACGGCGGCGGCGGTGGCGATGATGATGAGGATGGTGATGACGATGATCATGATCATGATGATGGTGTTGCTGCCGCTATTGATGATGAGATGATGATAATGACGATGATGATGGTGAGGGTGATAATGATGATGCTGATGATGGTGATGGTGATGTTGCTGGTGATACTGGTGATCATGATGACGACGATGATGATGATGCTTATGATGATGATGACGTTGCTGCTGACAATGATGATGACGATGACGATGATGACGATGATCATAATCAGGATGATGATGATGATGATGATGATGATGATGATGATGATGGTGATGGTGATGGTGATGGTGATGCCGATTATGATGATGATGACGACGACGATGACGATGGTGATGGTGATGGTGATGGTGATGATGAATGTGATGGTTATGATGATGATGGTGGCGTTTCTGCTGCTGATGATGATGACGATGACGATGGTGATGGTGATGGTGATGGTGCTGGTGATACTGGTAATGATGATGGTGATGATGATGATGACGTTGCTGCTGTTGTTGATGATGACGATGTTGATGGTTGATGGTGCTGGTGATGCTGGTGATGATGACAACGACGACGATGATGGTGATGATGACGATGATGATGACGATGACGATGATGGTGATGGTTCTGATGATGACGACGATGATGATTGTGATGGTGATGATAATGACGACGACGATGGTGGTAATGGTTCTGATGGTGATGATTGTGACGATGACGATGACGACGATGATGACGGTGCTGACGATCATGATTATTATGATGATTATGATGATGACGATGATGATTATCATGATGATGATGATGGTGATGGTGATGATGAATGTGGTGATGATGATGATGATGATGATGATGATGGTGGCGTTGCTGCTGCTGCTGATTATGGTGACGATGATGATGTTGATGGTGATGTTGCTGGTGATACTGGTAATGATGATGGTGATGATGATGATGATGTTGACGTTGCTGCTGTTGTTGATGATGATGATGACGATGGTGATGGTTGATGGTGCTGGTGATGCTGGTGATAATGATAACGTCGTCAATGAGTGTGGTGATGATGATGATGATGATGATGATGCCGATGACGATGATGGTGTTTCGTCTGATGATGACGACGATGATGATTGTGATGGTGATGAGAATGACGACGATGATGGTGTGGTTCTGATTGTGATGATTGAGACGATGACGATAACGATGATGATGACGGTGCTGATGATGATGATGACTAGTATTATCATTATGATGATTATGATGATGATG
>CAUYUJ010015169.1:0-21768 GCA_963575745.1 Prorocentrum cordatum
GAGCGCTTGGGAGCGCCAAGGAGCGCTTGGATGCGTCTGGGAGCGCCCGGGAGCGCTTGGGAATGCGCCGGGAGCGCCCGGGAGCGCCTGGGAACGCCTGGGAGCGCCTTGGGAGTGCCAGGGAGCGCTTCGGAACGCGCCGGGAGCGCTTGGCAGCGCCGGGGAGCGCATGGGAGCGCTTGACTGAGAGCGCCTGGGAGCGCTTGGGAGCGCCTGGGAGCGCCAGGGAGCGCCTGGGAGCGCTTGGAACGCATTTGGGAATTGAGGGGCCAACGGCCCTAAACCCTAAAAGGCTTTAGTTTGGGAGGTTGCCGGCCATGCGGCGGGGGGTGGGAAGATGTTGCACCTCCTGCCCCCTTCGCCAAGCTTGCTCGGGTCGGCTAACCGCCCCCCAATCAAGCTTGCCGAAGGGGGGGCAGCATTGCCTGGACTGTCGGCCGCTGCGCTAAGAGAAGCCCTAAACCCTAAACCCTAAACCTTAAACCTTAAATTCCCAAGCACCTCGTTGTGCATCTGCCCACCCACCGCGCATCACCGTCGCCGTCTACGAGAGACAGGGCTTCTCTCAGATGCTTCAGCTGGTTGCCCGACTGGGTCGTCCTGGTAGCCTAGGGCTACCTAACCCCACGCTTGGAGATCTACGATGCAATGATAAACCATGCTTGATCCTCGAAGAATACAACACCCTAAACCCGGGGACCTTTCGTCCTCTGATCGGGTTCTACATGTCTCTGGCACGTAAAAACACGTGTGGGGCGCTCTACGCACTTCTCGGCGCACTTGGGGGCGCCTGGGAGCGCCTGGAAGCGCCTGGGAGCGCCTGGGAGCGCTTCGGAGCGTCTGGGACCGCCAGGGAGCGCTTGGGAGCCACTGGGAGCGCCTGGGAGCGCTGCATGGGGAGCGCCTGGGAGCGCCGGGGAGCGCCTGGGAGCGCCTGGGAGCGCTTGGGAGTGCCCGGGAGCGCCTGGGGTCACCAGGAAGCGCCTGGGAGCGCTTGGAGCGGATTTGGAAATTTAGGGGCCAGCGGCCCTAAACCCTAAAAGGCTTTAGTTTGGGAGGTTGCCGGCCTTGCGGCCGGGGGTGGGAAGATGTTGCACCTCCTGCCCCCTTCGCCAAGCTTGCTTGGGTCGGCGAACCGCCCCCCCAATCAAGCTTGCCGAAGGGGGGGCAGCATTGCCTGAACTGTCGGCCGCTGCGCTAAGAGAAACCCTAAACCCTAAACCCTATATCTAGGGCGAGTCCTACGAATCCTCGCAGCGCCGCTCCCTTCACACTGCTGCTCCACAAACATATTCCCTAGGGGGGGCGTTGATATTTTGAAAGCGATCGCGGGGCGCTGCGCCTTCTCGAAGCGCGCAGCGATGTCATTGTGGCCCGAGCGGTCGGCGCTGTTTCCTTGCGGCATGGGAAAGCGCGGAGGGGTGGTAAAGAAGGCGCGGCCTTGTTGCAGGCAGTATGTGGGCACCAAGATCAAGCGCAACGCGCTGTTCGTTGATCGGTCGCGCGGCGCCGTCCTGTAGCGCAGTGCGCAGCGCTGTCCTTGATGAGAGCGCGGGGCGCTGATTCTTTTCGTTGAACGAAGCACACCACTTGGCCCTCAAGCGCGGCGATTGCCAAGAATGCAATGGTCGTCGCTTTCGTGGGCCTCTTGGACGTCCAGCGGATGTTCAGCTATTTTGAAAGCGCCAGTTGATAATGCCGTTTGTTGCCAAAGGGTTGGGCACGTCCCTGGGTATTTTTCTTGGCCGGGCAAACGCTTTTGGCAAACTCGCGACAAATTGATTGCCGCACTACGCTGATTTGGAATTCCAGAAATAATGATAATTTGGTAGCATGTATAAATTCTGAGCGTTGCTTCGTCTTAAAAGACGAAGCAGGCAATTCAACAACATGAAAACAAAAAGCTGGGATCGCTCCGGGCTGCCCATTGTCTCATGTTTATTTATAATTGTTCAATTAGTAATGTTTTCTTTCCGACGTCGACAAGCACATGAATAATAGACGATAACTAACAAACAACCGCCTTGCATTGTGGCCACGGACTTCTTGTACGCAAGCGACTTAATATTGGTGAGCAGTAGTATGGCAAATTACATAGACTTCTGCACATTGCTATCGAAGAAAGATGTATTTGCCTACGCGTTAGAATAGAAATAAAACAAAACAAATGTCATGTTAATCGAACCCAGCGGGGGTATTGATAATCCGTCTGGGAACCTTCTTGCAGTCGCGTCGGAAAGGTAAAATTTAGTAGACGGATTTGGGAAACGGAAAAACAATCAAAACGATGCAAAGGTATTGGTCGTATGCCGACATACACAAGAAAAGAAAGCTCCAAATCTATAGCGCACTTGTGTTGCCATAAGTTTTTTTTTTTTTTTTTTTTTTTTTTTTTTATATATATATATATATATATAAAAATAAATATAAACCACGGATTTATATGATCAAAACCGACAAACGTCGTCTAGATGGTTTCCTGCGCATTGCTTGTGAGTTTTCAGCGCGGAAGTCTTGGAAATAATATCCTATTCCGGTCTGAGCGCAATTTTGTTTGATCAGGAAACCAAATTGGACAATAATGTTTGCGCTTGCGCCTTGTGAAAAAATAGTGAAAATGCTAGCGTGCGTGCCAAATTTGCGTGAACCCGGGAACTGGGAATTCAACCGCAAATTTGGAAGACCTGATCAAGAATCAAATCGTTGCGTGTGCCATCGCATGGAAGACGTGTGGTTCTAATTTTGCTTCTGTTCCCCCCTTTTTCGCTTTCGGTTTCCCCTTTCCCCTCTTGTTGCCCCCCGTGCCGCGCGCATTTGCCGCGTTTTAGTTTCGTTGAGGCGCATGTGGCGCGTCTGCCCATTTGCATTTTTACGCGCATTTGGCGCGTGCTTGCGCGCGCCCCAATGCAAAAATAAAATCAATGTTGCGTGCCAATGCGCAATGTGGCCATTTGGTTCTTTTGTCTGTCGCGCTTGCAATTGTAGCATTCCGGGTAGGTATTTTTTTCTTTTTTTAAAATGCTATTTCGCGAGAATTCTTGGCCCGATGTAAGGTTGGTATTAGTGATCACGTCTTTCTGGGAATCGGTGAAGATTTGCAGATTTATATTCGTTTAATTTGGCAAACAATCGCAATGTCCCATGATAGTTTCATTTTTCGTGGCAGAATTGAATTTCTTGTTGCAGCAGAAGATGTTTTCAAACATGCAAGGTTTTTTTTTTTAGAGAATTGGAAAAATACCGGTTTAACTAAATATTTGTCCGATTTGTGCGCGTTGTTCTTTGAGTTTCTAAAAAAAACTTGCCTTGTTAAAGCCAACGCGAGACAACAAAAACAACTTATCTTTTTGGTGACGGACACACAGTAAACCTGACAATGGATTGCGCTGTCCATTTCTAAAAACTAAACGCTTCAAACTTTTAATTTTGAGAGTGGCCTCAATACGTATGATGGTGCGGACTACGACGAAATCAAATGTCATGCGTTCGGAACGTTTTTTTTTTTTTTTTTTTTTTTTGTTTCCGACGTTTTGTCTAATGACGACAAACACATCTTGATTTTCATTCAAAATACGTATAAAGAAAGATATGTCAACGCAACATATATTTTGTATTTTTGTTTGAATTATATGCTCTTCATGCAACTCGTTACTGGCAAGATCATGGACAATAATACAATTTGTATAATTGCGGGACGCACGGAACATACATTATAGCTGCAGCATTACCGAAAATCCCCGGATTAACATGGAAGCATCACTACCCGCATGCTGGGAAAAACCTGCACACGGAATCAGCTGCTCAGCGTTGGGTTGGCCATGGCCGTGGTGGCAGCCACAGCCGCGGTTTTCGCGACGTGCTTGTCGCAACGTCCGAATTCGTTTTGAATTTATGTTATGCGGCCCCGGTTGCGGGACCAGCGGTAACGATTTCGTGTTCTTGAGGTCGGACCCGTGGTAATCGCCGTGGTCGCGGCGGAAATGCAAATTATGCCTCTGAAGTAATAATTGCAATCGTTGGCGCCCAAGTTGCGAGGGAAATATTTGTAAATCGCTATTTTTGGGGGGTCGATGTTTTGGTGTCCAACAACGGCTTTTGAATAACTACTTCGGACAACATGCTTTGATGGTTGAGGTGTTCGAAAATTTCGGTTTGGCGAGAAAGACCGCATCATGGGGCATTGGTCTTCGGGTGAAAAGCTGCATTTCTGGAAAATATAGGCTTAGACTTCGGCTTGGCAAATGGGTTTCTCGATGAAACAGACATTCTAAAAATTGACTTAAAGGCTTTTGTTCGTAGTGCAGAGATCTCGGCTCTATCTTATCGGTCATATCGCACATTATCACCGTTACCAATATTATTGCCGCCGCCTCCACCAGCCGGCAAATCCCAGAACCATGGGCGTCATCTGTTCTTGGGTCGTCGGCGATGCCGGAAGGAATGGGCCCGAAACGGCGGCCAAAAATGCGCGGGGGAAAGGAAAACAAACATCAAAAACGGAAAAACAAAAGATCGGAAAAGAAACAAAGAAAACCGGAAGGAGATGAGGGCGGAAAGAAGAAAAGACAGAAAGAAGAGAGGATCGAAAGAAAAGAATATTAAAAAAGGAGAGGAACGAAAGAGGAGAGGAAAATAATACGGACGGGAGGGGCGGGAGAGGACGGCAAAAAGAAAATATGGAAAGAAAAAACGACAAAAAGAAAAGAATATACAAAGAGGAGAAGACAAAAGGAGGAGAGGACGGAAGAATAGAGAGGAGAAGACGGAAAGAAGAGATAACAAAAGGAAAAGAGGACCGAAGGACGAGAAGACGCAAAGCGGAGACGATGGAGGACAGGATGCTAAAAGAGAACGGAAGGATGAGAAGACAAAAAATGACAGAACAAAAACAGAAAACGGGAAGAGAAGACGGAAAGAGAAGAGAACGGACGAACAAAAAAACGAAAGAGAAGAGGACGGAACGAGGCGAGGACGGAAGAAAGAGAGAACCAAACGAGGAGAGGACTGAAGGAAGAGCGGACAAAAAGAAAAAGAAACAACAAGAAAAGACGGAAAGACGAGAAAACAAAAGAAAAAACCGAAAATTACATCAAAACCAAAAACACTAATATTGAAAATAAATCGCCTTCTATTGAAACCGAAAGCCGGTACTGAAACCAAAAACAACGGTATTGAAACCAAATCCTCTGATATCGAAATCAGGCAGCAGAGCCGAATCTTTAAAACGGATGACAATGGTACCGAAATGAGAAACTGAAATTGAATCCCGTGCTCCCCTTTTCTTTTGATTTCCGCTATTGCCCTGTAAAATCGCGTGTGCAATCCCAGCATTATCTTCCCAATGCAATTTAGATTGAATCCCATACCATGGTCAAACATAAGGCACCAATTTGCAATGTTGGTTTATCAACAAATCAAAACACTTTGGCATGAGGAACGTGATCAAACCAACCCTATTGAAAACCTGTTGGGTCAGGAATAGCGCTCGATTTTTTGGCGTTCGCGTTCGCAAATCATTTTGAAAGATTCGCAGCGCCCTCCATAAACAAATTGATAACTCACGTCATCTCTGTTTCAGAAAATCTCCATAACTATGCATGTCAAACATCGTGAACATTGTTGGCTGTTAGCATTGTTCTGACGGTTATTACTGTCGTGGGCGCAGAATCTGAAAAGATTGGCAAAAGTTCGTCGAATGAATAAGTTTAGTGTGGGGATAATTTTGCATTATTGGCCCGTCATCTTCGCATAATCGAATTGTGGGCTGTAACTTTTTACTCTGGCTTACCAGAGCCGAACTGGCGGACTTCTTGCCTTAATTTTCATTCACTATGGCGGCAAGATAACTAGCAACACCTATGCCATAATATTGGAACACTGATGCAAAACCATTAGGTTATTTCGTCCGCTACCGATCATAAATTAGAGCATTTCTCTCAATGCTGATCCTTCGTGCGCCATTTTGTGGTATTGGGTCATCGTTCTGAAGCGACAACGCCCCGCGTTCTTCTCCTCTCCTCTCCTCCTCCCCCTCCTCCCGCACCTCTCACCTCTTACGCCTTTCGCACGTTGCGTCGCCCCATAAAAGCTTAACCAAAAGGACAATTTGCGCGCAATTCCTCCCCCCATTTCGGCGCACCCTTCACACGGTTCATGGCCCCATAGCAGAGCTCCGCCGATAGGGAAATTAGCATGCAATTCGACCTCCGATTTCGTACCCCTCAAACAGTTCGTAGCCCCATAGGGAACCCGAACGAAGGCGCCAATGGTAACATTTACATGTGGTTCCACTCTCATCTCGGTGCACCATTCACACGATCCGTGGCCCCCTAACTAAGCTCAACCGAAAGCCTCAATATTTCAACTCG
The DNA here is from genome assembly GCA_963575745.1 of Prorocentrum cordatum. Classification (NCBI taxonomy): domain Eukaryota; class Dinophyceae; order Prorocentrales; family Prorocentraceae; genus Prorocentrum; species Prorocentrum cordatum. The sequence continues at coordinate 6,369 of CAUYUJ010015169.1, forward strand.
CGCGTAATTCCACCTCCCATTTCGGCACACTCTCCACACGGTTCGTGGCCCCATTGAACTTCTCATTTGGCAATGGGCCGTCTGAAAAGTATGCCGACATGCATAGCATTGCATGCGAATTTCCCCAATGGGAACTTCGGGGGGATTCCTTAGGGGGGCACGAACCGTGAAAGGTGCGCCGACATGGCGAGTGGAACTGCGTGCAAACTGTCCCACTAGGACCATCGGTGGAGTCCGAATGAAACTACGAAGCGTGTGAGAGGTACGCCGGAATCGGGAGTGGAATTGCATGCAAGCTTTCTTCTTGGGGGCTTCGGTGGAAATTCAATGGGAAATTCGCATGTAATTCCGCCCCCCATCTCAGCGTACCCTTCACACGGTCCGTGGCTCCCTAGGAGCTCCACCGAAGGCAAGTGGGAAAATTTATATGCAAATGCACCGATCATTTCGGCGCACTTTTCACACGGTTCGTGGTCCCATGAAGAGTTCCACCGGAAATTCGAATGAGAACATTTGCATGCAATTCCACCTCCTTTTTGGCGCATCTCTCACGCGTTCCGTGGCCTCGTTGGAAGCTACACCTATAGCCAAGTAGGAAAGTTCGTATGTTATTCCATTTCAATTTCGCCGCACCCCTCACACAGTTCGTGGCCCACAAGAAGTTCCCCCGCAGGCCACACTGGGAAAATGCGCAAGCGATTCCACACCTAATTTCGGCACATTTTTTATATGATCCGTGGCCCCATAAATGGGATTCTACCGAAGGCCCCAATTGCAAGGTTCGCATGCATTTGCGCCTCCATTTCGGCTCACCTCTCATCTGTTTCGTAGCCTTATCGGGGGCATTACCGGAGACGATGTACTCAATTATGGTACTCACAGCTGCATTTGGTTGGGTCTTTCGGCCAAACTAATGTTTGATTTGAAATATTGGTGTCTGGTGGTCGTTGTCAGAATGATGCCACACGGTGCGTATTAATGCAGACATTTTGTGTCTGAAAACCCGAGGTCTACAGTTGGGATGAGCCCATTGCCAATTTGCCAGTTCGTGGGCCACGTGTAGCGCAGGCAATTTTGGCCAGCGCAATCATACAATTGCCGAATTCGCAGATCTGCGCCCTCGCGCAGCCAATGTGCCATTTGGGTTGCCACTGGGCCAATTTTTGGAGCATATTTGTGCGAGAAGCGCACGCGACACACACACACACACACGCACACACATATATATAGACATATATATATATATATATATATATATATATATATATATATCTGTGTATATATGTATATATACATACACGTGCATACTTATCTGTACATATATATACATACATTATATATATATATTATACACACCCTGCATTGGACTGTTCCTGAGCCTCACAAGAGAGAGGGTGGCGGTGACACACCATTGACAGCCAGCGACTTTACTTGAAAGTGCATGCGACATTCGTCGAAGGGGTCTGTATATATATATATATATATAGAGAGAGAGAGAGAGAGAGAGAGAGAAAGAGAGAGAGAGAGAGAGAAACAACAAAAAAACACACAAAAATATTCGTCGCGTACGCGCGGCAAATAGATTGGCGCAATTGCTGTGTGGGCCGTGTGGGGCACCACCCTTTTATGGGTTTCTCGTTTTTTAGCTATTGCAAAGGCCTTACGGCCGGTGCCGCCGATCCTGAAGACGACGACGAAGACGAGGAGGAGGAGGAGGATTAAGGTGGAAGGGAGCAGGAGAAGGCGATGTTCCCAATGTGGGCCGAGGGAGTCGTAGCAGAGACAACCAAGGAGCCTTGTGGTCTGCGGCCCTTCCCGCCACCGTGCTGGGGTTGTGGTTGAAAGGCCTCTTGGATGTTTTCGGGCCTGTTGGGGCCTATGTTGGGACTTTTAGGGGTCTCTTGGGGACCTCTTTGGGCCCTTGAGGGGTTATTAGGGCCTTCGAGGGGCTTCTTGGGGCGGGAAACCTTGGGGCTTTTTTGGGCTCCGGGACGCCCAAAGGCGGATACGTATCTGCCCTCCCCCTCCCTCGGGACCTCCCCCGGGACCTCCCCCTGGGACCCCCCCGGGACCCCCACCCCCTCGGCGGGGGAGGGATCAAACGGAAGGGGCTCCCCTTCGACTTGCGTACGACATTGCTACGGTTTTCATTCGCTGGCAGGCTCGAAGAGGAGGTGCAGGGAAAGGAGACGACGGAGACTCAGGGAAAGAGAGCAACGGATGCGTCGACTCAACGCACGCCGACAGGGGGTCCCCGCGCTGACAGGGTCGGCGGATTTCCATGCCACCACGGACGAAGCCCCACCAGCCGAGATACAAGGCGAATAAGTAGACCCAAACGGCCGAAATTGAAACCCTGATAAAGCAAGCCCAAAATGTTCACTAAAAACTTGACGAATGCACAAGGTCATCCGCCAACGTGCCAGCACGCACGCCCGAATGAAGTTTCAACGAATCTTAGTTGAAGCGCGGGCCCAGGGGGCCTTTATGCAGAATGCTGAAAGGCGAGGCCAAGGGTCCAGTGATATTGTGCATTGATCATGGGAAGCGTCATGCGCGATTTGTTCTTGCAAAGCCCTCCTTGTACCTCAGCGGTACTTCACGACGAAACGCTGTGCCCAACACTCATTCAAACACGGCGCACAAAAACGGCGCCCGAAAACGTCGATCGTTGCGAACGAAACATGGAAAACAACACAAGAAGCGGGACCAGAAGAAGGGGATCTATTTACCTATACGATTACCCTTCGGGTGATAAGGAGGTTATGGGGGGGGGAGAGGGGGGGAACCAACATCTGACTCAATCGATCTCACTATCGATCTCACTCAACGGGACACCACGGAACACTTGTCGATCTCACTATCGGTCTCACTATCGATCTCACTCAACGGGACACCACGGGACACCACGGGACACTGGGAACCGACATCGATCTCACGATCGATCTCACTCAACGGGACACCACGGGCCACCACGGGCCACCACGGGACACCGCGGGACACCTCTCGATCTCACTATCGGTCTCACTATCGATCTCACTCAACGGGACACCACGGGACACCACGGGACACCTCGGGACACCACATCGATCTCACTATCGATCTCACTCAACGGGACACCACGGGACACCGAGGGAGGGACACCTCGGTGCACCACATCGATCTCACTATCGGTCTCACCATCGATCTCACTATCGATCTCACTCAACGGGACACCACGGGACGCCTCGGGACATCTGTCGATCTCACTGTCGATCTCACTATGGGTCTCACTCAACAGGACACCACGGGACACCACGGGCCACCACGGGCCACCACTGGACACCGCGGGACACCTCTCGATCTCACTATCGGTCTCACTATCGATCTCACTCAATGGGACACCTTAGGACACCACGGGGCACCGATGGACACCTGTCGATCTAACAATCGACTTCAATATCGATCTCACTCAACGGGACACCACGGGACACCACAGGACACGGCGGGACACCTGTCGATCTCACTATCGATCGCACTCAATGGACCACCACGGGACACCACGGGACACCTCGGGGCACCACATCGATCTCACTATCGATCTCACTCAACGGGACACCACGGGACACCACAAGACACCTCGGGGCACCACATCGATCTCAATATCGATAACGGGACGAGGGGGGGGAACCAACACCAACATCTGACTCAATCGGTCTCACTATCGATCTCACTCAACGGGACACCACGGGACACCACGGGACACTTGTCGATCTCACTATCGATTTCACTATCGATCTCACTCAACGGGACACCACGGGACACCACAAGACACCTCGGGGCACCACATCGATCTCAATATCGATACCTGGACGAGGGGGGGAACCAACACCAACATCTGACTCAATCGGTCTTACTATCGATCTCACTCAACGGGACACCACGGGACACCACGGGACACTTGTCGATCTCACTATCGATCTCACTATCGATCTCACTCAACGGGACACCACGGGACACCACAAGACACATCGGGGCACCACATCGATCTCAATATCGATCCCGGGACTAGGGAGGGGAACCAACACTAACATTTGACTCAATCGGTCTCATTATCGATCTCACTCAACGGGACACCACGGGACACCACGGGACACTTGTCGATCTCACTATCGATCTCACTCAACGGGACACCACGGGACACCACAAGACACATCGGGGCACCACATCGATCTCAATATCGATACCGGGACGAGGGGGGGGAACCAACACCAACATCTGACTCAATCGGTCTCACTATCGATCTCACTCAACGGGACACCACGGGACACCACGGGACACTTGTCGATCTCACTATCGATCTCACTATCGATCTCACTCAACGGGACACCACGGGACACCACAAGACACATCGGGGCACCACATCGATCTCAATATCGATACCGGGACGAGGGGGGGGAACCAACACCAACATCTGACTCAATCGGTCTCACTATCGATCTCACTCACCACGGGACACCACGGGACACTTGTCGATCTCACTATCGATCTCACTATCGATCTCACTCAACGGGACACCACGGGACACCCACAAGACACATCGGGGCACCACATCGATCTCGATCTCACTATCGATACCTGGACGAGGGGGGGGAACCAACACCAACATCTGACTCAATCGGTCACACTATCGATCTCACTCAACGGGACACCACGGGACACCACGGGACACTTGTCGATCTCACTATCGATCTCACTATCGATCTCATTCAACGGGACACCACGGGACACCACAAGATACATCGGGGCACCACATCGATCTCAATATCGAGGGGGGGGGAACCAACACCAACATCTGACTCAATCGGTCTCACTATCGATCTCACTCAACGGGACACCACGGGACACCACGGGACACTTGTCGATCTCACTATCGATCTCACTCAACGGGACACCACGGGACACCACAAGACACATCGGGGCACCACATCGATCTCAATATCGATACCGGGACGAGGGGGGGGAACCAACACCAACATCTGACTCAATCGGTCTCACTATCGATCTCACTCGACGGGACACCACGGGACACCACGGGACACCACGGGACACTTGTCGATCTCACTATCGATCTCACTCAACGGGACACCACGGGACACCATAAGACACATCGGGGCACCACATCGATCTCAATATCGATACCGGGACGAAGGTGGGGAATCAACACCAACATCTGACTCAATCGGTCACACTATCGATCTCACTCAACGGGACACCACGGGACACCACGGGACACTTGTCGATCTCACTATCGATCTCACTCAACGGGACACCACAAGACACCTCGGGGCACCACATCGATCTCAATATCGATACCGGGACGAAGGGGGAGGAACCAACACCAACATCTGACTCAATCGGTCTCACTATCGATCTCACTCAACGGGACACCACGGGACACTTGTCGATCTCACTATCGATCTCACTATCGATCTCACTCAACGCGACACCACGGGACACCACAAGACACATCGGGGCACCACATCGATCTCAATATCGATACCGGGACGAGGGGGGGGAACCAACACCAACATCTGACTCAATCGGTCTCACTATCGATCTCACTCAACGGGACACCACGGGACACCACAAAACACATCGGGGCACCACATCGATCTCAATATCGATACCGGGACGAGGGTGGGGGAACCAACACCAACATCTGACTCAGTCGGTCTCACTATCGATCTCACTCAACGGGACACCACGGGACACTTGTCGATCTCACTATCGATCTCACTCAACGGGACACCACGGGACACCACAAGACACATCGGGGCACCACATCGATCTCAATATCGATACAGGAACGAGGGGGGGGGAACCAACACCAACATCTGACTCAATCGGTCTCACTATCGATCTCACTCAACGGGACATCACGGGACACTTGTCGACTTCACTATCGATCTCACTATCGATCTCACTCAACGGGACACCACGGGACACCACAAGACACATCGGGGCACCACATCGATCTCAATATCGATACCGGGACGAGGGGGGAACCAACACCAACATCTGACTCAATCGGTCTCACTATCGATCTCACTCAACGGGACACCACGGGACACTTGTCGATCTCACTATCGATCTCACTCAACGGGACACCACGGGACACCACAAGACACATCGGGGCACCACATCGATCTCAATATCGATACCGGGACGAGGGGGGAACCAACACCAACATCTGACTCAATCGGTCTCATATCGATCTCACTCAACGGGACACCACGGGACACTTGTCGATCTCACTATCGATCTCACTCAACGGGACACCACGGGACACCACAAGACACATCGGGGCACCACATCGATCTCAATATCGATACCGGGACGAGGGGGAGGAACCAACACACCAACATCTGACTCAATCGGTCTCACTATCGATCTCACTCAACGGGACACCACGGGACACCTCGGGACACTTGTCGATCTCACTATCGATCTCACTCAACGGGACACCACGGGACACCACAAGACACATCGGGGCACCACATCGATCTCAATATCGATACCGGGACGAGGGGGGAACCAACACCAACATCTGACTCAATCGGTCTCACTATCGATCTCACTCAACGGGACACCACGGGACACTTGTCGATCTCATTATCGATCTCACTCAACGGGACACCACGGGACACCACAAGACACATTGGGGCACCACATCGATCTCGATATCGATACCGGGACGAGGGGGGGGAACCAACACCAACATCTGACTCAATCGGTCTCACTATCGATCTCGCTCAACGGGACACCACGGGACACCACGGGACACTTGTCGATCTCACTATCGATCTCACTCAACGGGACACCACGGGACACCACAAGACACATCGGGGCACCACATCGATCTCAATACGATACGGGAGGACGAGGAGGGGGGGGAACCAACACCAACATCTGACTCAATCGGTCTCACTATCGATCTCACTCAACGGGACACCACGGGACACCACGGGACACTTGTCGATCTCACTATCGATCTCACTATCGGTCACACTCAACGGGACACCACGGGACACCACAAGACACATTGGGGCACCACATCGATCTCAATATCGATACTGGGACGAGGGGGGAACCAACACCAACATCTGACTCAATCGGTCTCACTATCGATCTCATTAAAACGGGACACCACGGGACACCACGGCGACACTTGTCGATCTCACTATCGATCTCACTATGGAAGGACACACGGCAGGACCACACCTGGAAACATCGGGGCACCACATCGATCTCAATATCGATACCGGGACGAGGGGGAGGAAAAACAACACCAAACATTTGACTCAATCGGTCTCCTTCCGATCTTCACTCAACGGGACACCACGGGACACCAGGGGACACTTGTCGATCTCACTATCGATCTCACTATCGATCTCACTCAACGGGACACCACGGGACACCACGGGACACTTGTCGATCTCACTATCGATCTCACTATCGATCTCACTAACGCGAGACCACGGGACACCACAAGACACATCGGGGTACCACATCGATCTCAATATCGATACCGGGACGAGGGGGGGGAACCAACACCAACATCTGACTCAATCGGTCTCACTATCGATCTCACTCAACGGGACACCACGGGACACTTGTCGATCTCACCTATCGATCTCACTCAAACGGGACACCAGGGACACACACGGACACATCGGGGCACCACATCGATTCAATATCGATACCGGGGACGAGGGGGGGGAACAACACCCAAAACATCTGACCCAATCGTTCACTATCGATCTCACTCAACGGGACACCACGGGACACACGGGACACTTGTCGAATCTCCCACTATCGATCTCACTACGATCTCACTCAACGGGACAACCACAGGACACCACAAGACACATTCGGGCACCACATCGATCTCAATATCCGATAGAGCGACGAGGGGGGGCAAACCAACACCAACATCTGACTCAATCGGTCTCACTATCGATCTCACTCAACGGGACACCACGGGACACTTGTCGATCTCACTATCGATCTCACTATCGATCTCACTCAACGGGACACCACGGGACACCACAAGACACATCGGGGCACCACATCGATCTCAATATCGATACCGGGACGAGGGGGGGGAACCAACACCAACATCTGACTCAATCGGTCTCACTATCGATCTCACTCAACGGGACACCACGGGACACCACATCGATCTCACTATCGATCTCACTCAACGGGCCATCACGGGACACAGAGGGACACCACGGTGCACAACATCGATCTCAATATCGATCGCACTATCGATCTCATTATCGATCTCACTCAACGGGACACCACGGGACACCCGTCAATCTCACTATCGATCTCACTATCGATCTCACTCAACGGGACGCCACGGGACACCACGGGCCACCACGGGCCACCACGGGACACCGCGGGACACCTCTCGATTTCACTATCGGTGTTTCTATCGATCTCACTATCGACCTCACTCAACGTGACACCTTAGGACACCACGGGGCACCAAGGGACACCTGTCGATCTAACCATCGATCTCACTAACGATCTCAGTCAACGGGACACCACCGGACATCACGGGATACGGCGGGACACCTGTCGATCTCACTATCGATCTCACTATCGATCTCACTTTTTGGGACACCACGGGACACCACGGGATACCTCGGGGCACCATATCGATCTCACTATCGGTCTCACTATCGATCTCACTCGACGGGACACCATAGGACACGACGGGACACCACGGGACACCTGTCGATCTCATTATCGCTCTCACTATCGATCTCACTTTTTGGGACACCACAAAACACATCGGGGCATCACATCGATCTCAATATCGATACCAGGACGCCCGGGACACCCGGGACACCCTGGACACCGCCCCGCTCAACCGGCCACTGGCGGACGGGAAAGGACGCCCAGGACTTCCGGGACACCCCGGCCACCGGTTGCTGGGCACCGGACTTCCGCTCCTACTTCGGCCTAGCTGCAGGGGGATCACGCGCAGCTTCGCCTCGTCCGCACGCACGACACGAGCACGAAACCGAAGCCAATTTTCCAGTGGGGGGTCTCCGTTTCACTGCGATCTCACCCCCCGGGAGGAGGAGGAGGAGGAGGAGGAGGAGGAGGAGGAGGAGGAGGAGGAGGAGGAGGATAATGAGTTAGCAGATGCAATTTCCCAAAGAAGCACTGTTGATGTTTAGGCCTCTCACCTCGGCGCTTGAATGCCCATTGTTTGGGGATGCCCAACATGCAAGTTCAACATATGAACGGGCGCCTTTTGTAGAAGCGATGCTCGGAAAACGCGTTTTAAGCGTGTAATATATATATATATATATATATATATATATATATATATATATATATCAGGTGCGAGGACCCCCCGCTATTTCCAACACGATTGCGACAGACTCGTTTGGACTTGCGAGGCATTGGCGCACGCATTGCGGGTATGTGGTGTATATTTGCACTGTTTTGTGCTGTCTTCGTGCAACAGATCGTCTCTGTCAAGTGCGCATCATGTTTACAGCAGCGATCGCCTTGTACATCTCCTTCTTCCTGGAACGTTCAAGGATAGTATGAGGCCACCGATTCATACACATGCATTCGTACCTCGTGGCAACCAAATTTCAACGAGCCTCGAAACGACACGTTTTGCTCCACTACTCCGATCTGCAAACCAATACAACAAATACATGCCCCACTGGCTTGCGCATGCCCGTTCACTTCCGCAACGCCACTACTGGCCAACTTTGCATCACCACCATGAACGGTCGTCCAGTAAACTAGTGTCGGTGTCGTTGCGTCGCTACGCCCTGTGCTCGATATGTCGAATATAGGAAAAAGCAAACAAATATATACAATGATTGATATTGACAAATTTGTGTACATCTGGCAACTTAGGGTGGCTGGCTTGAATGTTTCGCAACATCACTCAATACGGAACACGTGTGTCAAGAAATTGTCGTTTCTGCTGGTCGGCGCTCGCTCTTTTTGCGAGTCAGCCAAACCAGCGGGATGCCCAAAATACTGCTTAGTGTTTGACCCACTCCCACAATATTGCTATTAAGCCTTTGTCCTGTACATTGGCTTACTCGTGTGCCACGGCGGAAACAAACGTGTGTTGAACGGGTGCTTTCTGCCCAACGTTGAATGCGTTGCAGGAGTACTCAACCCCATCACTTGCAATGAATGCGTAATCGAAGATTGCACGTGCAGTTTGACGCCCGCATTGTATTTCAGGTTTTGAGTAGACGTGCCCACATTTGATATCTGCCACTTTTCTGAAACACGTCTTTCGCCCCAACATCATCGGATTGTCAATCTCCCTACTGGTCTCACTATCGACATATCGGTCTCACAATCGACAACGCTATCTCAGTGTAGGTCTCAATATCTGTTTATCGCTCTCAAGCTTGATCTCACCATCGGTCATTCTGTCAACCCACCAATCTCACCATCAAGCGATTCCACTATCCATCTCACAATCGATCCCACTATCTATGTATCGATCTCTTTATCGACCGGTCTCACTATCGAACGACCTCATACTCGGTCTCATTATCGGTCTCCCGATCGACCGCAATATGCCACTCCATCGGTCACTCTATCAATCTGAAAATCAAACTACAAATCGATGTCACTATTCATCTCACAACCGACCCCAATATCTATCCATCGATCTCTGTATCTATCGACTTATCTATCCATCTATCTACCGATCTCACGGGACAACCATCGGGAGATACGTCGGAACACTATCGGGACACGATCGGGGTACGATCGGAACACAATCGGGACACCCCCAAGCCACCGCCGGCCAACTGGGCGGGGGCAAATTATCATTCGGCCTGGATGCGCCCTGGCAGCGGCGAGTTCATTCCGATCGTCTGCCCACGCAACTTCACCTCGCCTGCCCGCACTCACGACACGAAACCGAAATCGATTTCCAGGTGGGGGGTCTCCGTTTCACTTCGATCTCACCCCCTAACCTCCGATGAATTTATGCCGCAGTTCTTCCCGGCAGCCAATTGCCGAAATCAATGTTACACTAATTACTTACCAGTACAGGTAAACCTGTTGTGTTCTTCATGTTCTTCATGTCGTGTACGTATATATCCTATCTATACCTGCGCGCTTCGGCTGATCAGGGGGCTGTGGGAGAGGGCGACCAACTGATCATTTTTATGGCCAGCCGGGTGCACGGCAAGCGGTGATTGATGCGCACGCGGGTAAGGAGCGCACCTTTGGGAGCAAACTGGACAGAGTGCAGAGGTCAAGGCACATGCAGCGAATCCAGGGTGCCGGCGGCAGAGGCGGTGAGACGGCGGGGCCGCGGGCAAAACTCCGCGCCACACTGCAAGACCAGCACCTGGATCAACGACAGCGGCTCGATAAGCTCGACCCGGGGGACAAGTAAGGGACCAAACTCTATACACCGACGCTCTTTCTGGCCCTGTACTGCAATTTGCAACCAAGAAAGCGGATCCTTGTGTCTACGGGATCCTGGTGTATACATGTTTCGTTAGACGGGGAAACACGTATACACCACACCACCCCGACGTAGCCCCCGACCCTCAAAGAGTCCTGGGATTAGAACAGCCCGCAACTGGTAATGTATATGCTCCGGTTTCTGACGAAGTGCTTCCCAAAACAACGGCGAAGACCGCTCGCCTCTCGCGCTCGACCGCACTGGCACACCACGCCAGCGTGCCCACTCGCCCACCCATGGTCGTGCTCTTCTGTACCACCGCATTTTTTATAACCCCATCATCATCATCACCATCATCATCATCATCATCATCATCATCATCACGACCAGTGGCAACCGAGGGAACACGGTGGCAATCTGAACGGTCGCCGCTCGGGAGGCGAGCGCAGTGCCTCGCCTCTGGGGAGGAGAAAGAGCAAGACAGGGTGATAGGGGCGGAGGAGAGGTGGACGAGGAGGTCTGTTCATTTCACAGCGCAATGGTGAAGGGAGGATGGGGCTGGATGCAACACGATGACTATCTCAACGGCGCAGTCGTGACGCCACCAAACTACCTGAAACAGAATGGAGCATACCTCAGGCTACTGTGCACTTGACTGGAACCGAAGCGCCGCACTGCGCAAAGGGGCTGTCCTGTGAGCGCAGTCTTATATAATCGGTCAGCTTGCGACGGCAGGCATATCTGGATCTGAACATCGATCGGCGGCGAGCGAGGGGGGGAAATGCGAAGGGGCGGGCTTTCTCAGAAGGCTCGGTTGTCCCCTGGCCTTCTGAAACATTTTCCAAGCCGCCCCGGAAGACGCAGCAGCTCCTCAGGAGGCGCGAGGGCTTCTGAGAAGTCCCGCCACCTTCCGAGAAGGCCCCTCTCCTTCTCACTCCCCCCCCACTCACTCGCCGCCGAGAACACAATCCAAGGTCGGAACAAACGGCGCGGCGACATAGTAGGAGGAGGAGGGAGGGAGGGAGGGAGGGAGGGGGAGGGAGGGAGGGAGGGAGGAGGGAGGGAGGGAGGGAGGGAGGGAGGGAGGGAGGGAGGGGAGGAGGAGGAGGAGGAGGAGGAGGAGGAGGAGGAGGAGGAGGAGGAGGAGGAGGAGGAGGAGGAGGAGGAGGAGGAGGAGGAGAAGAAGGGGGAGGTAGGGAGGGATGAGGAGGAGGAGGACGAGGAGGAGGAGGAGGAGGAGGAGGAGGAGGAGGAGGAGGAGGAGGAGGAGATGCTCCTCGATGGTCCCTGCCGAGAGAACGTGCACACGCCCGAGCGAAACCCCAGGCGAGGAGAGCGGGCCGGGCTCGCAGCAGCCACGTCCGCGGCCAGGACCCGCCGCCGGGGGCGAGCGCTCGAACTCTTGCCACGGAGGTGGCCCCTCTCCGCGCCGTGGCGCGCGAAGCGCCCCCGGCCTCCTCCGCCACAGCCCTCCTCTCTGGCCCTCCTCTACAGTCACCGGCCTGACCTAAGGAACGATCAATGAGGAACGAAGGCCCTTTTCATCCCAAGGAATAACGCATAAAGAACAATACATAATACATAACGCATAAGGAACTGTAAATAACGCATGTAAACCTAAGGGACGACCGAGCCCCTTTTGAAAATTAAAGAGAGAGCGTGATCCACCGCCGCTTTACTGTGGAAAATTGCCAACCTTTTCCTCCGGAGCCCGGGGGTCGCCCCCCCCCCCCTCCGAAAACCCCCCCACCCCCCCCCCCCCGCTGGAACCCTCCCCCCCCCCCCCCCCCCACCCCCCCCCACCCCCCCCCCCCATCCCCCCCGGCAAAACCCCCCCCTCCCCTAACCCCTCCCCCCCCCCCCCTCTCGGCTCGGAAAACCTGGGGGGGGTCACTACCGGTTCGAAACCCCTCCCCCCCCCCCCTCCGGATCCGGAAAACCGGGGGGGGTCACTACCGGTTCGAACCCCTCCCCCCCCCCAAACTCCCTACCCTCCGGATCCGGAAAACGGAGGGGGTCACTACCGGTTCGAAACCCCCCCCCCCCCCCTACTCACCGCCAGCAAACGACTCCCGGTCCCCACCACCGTCCGCATCACATCCCCCACTGGTGTTCCCAGCACCACTGTCCTCACCACCACTGTCCCCACTGGTTCCACCACCGCCCCTACTGTCTCCACCAGTGCCCCCACCACTGTCGCACTGTCCCCGCTGTCCCCAGAACTGTTCCCACCACGGTTCCACTCTCCCCACCGTCTCCACGGCCCCAACCACTGCCCGACTATCCCCACTGTCCCCACTGTCCCACTGACTCCTCCGCTGTCCCACTGAGCTGTCCCACTGTTCCCACCACTGTCCCCACTGTCCCCACCACTGTCCCCACTGTACCTCTGTCCCATTGTCCCACCGCCGTCCTCGCCACCGCCTTCACCACTGTCCCCACCACCATTGTACCCTCCACTGTCCCACTGTTTCCACCTCATTCCCATTGTCCCCACACCACTGTCCCCACCACCACCGTCACCACCACTGTCCACTGTCCCCCCCTGTTCCCACCATTGTCCCCACCACTGTCCCCACCGCTACCGTCCCCACCAGTGTCCCACTGTCCCACTGTCCCCACCACTGTCCCGCTATCCCCTCACCACTGTCCCCACCAACACCGTCCCCACCACTGTCCGCACCCCCACTCGGTTTTTGAGGGGGGGGGGGTTCGAACCGGCAGCGACCCCCCTCCCGGTTTTCGAGGGGGGGGGGGGAGAGGGGTTCGAGCCGGTAGTGACCCCCCCCCTTTTCATGATGAGTGGGGGGGGGGGGGGGAGGGGTTCGAACCGGTAGTGACCCCCCCCGGTTTTCCGCCAGCAGCGGTAGAACACGCTCTTTCAAATTAAGTGTTCCTTATTCAGGCCGCTCACTGTAGAAGAATAAACAACGATATAAGCATCAACTAACTTTTGGCGCTCCGCGCGGACTTCTCGGATCGGCACTCGAGCCCCTCCCTGGCGCGCGGGGCGCGCCAGGGGCGGCGCCAGAGGCGCCGCCAGGGGGGGCCCGTGCGCCGATCCGAGAAATCCGCACGGAGCGCCAACAGTTTACATTCGTGGCGTTGTCTCTTCTCCGATCCTCCTCGCAGGAGGGCGAGGGGGAGTGGCGACAGCTCCCTGGGGGTGACGCATGTCTCCGAACGCACAACGGCTAGCGCCGCGTGTGGGCACGTGCTGCACAGGACGCGGAAGCTAACGCATCAGGAATTGGCCTGGCAATCTGCTTCATCTTATTGTAATCGGTCCTCTGCCCCCCTTTCTCGCTCCCTCGACGGGAGCCGGGCCCGTCCACGCGGACCGGCATTTCCTGGAAGACGCGTCCGCTTGCGACACGGCGGGCGACCATGTGCCCAGGGGGAGGAGGAGGAGGAGGAGGAGGAAGGAGGAGGAGGAGGAGGAGGAGGCAGGAGGACGGAGGAGGAGGAGAGGAGGAGGGAGGAGGAGGAGGAGGAGGAGGAGGAGGAGGAGGAGGAGGAGGAGGAGGAGGAGGAGGAGGAGTGAGGAGGAGGAGGAGGAGACACGCGGAGGAGGGAGGAGGAGGAGGAGGAGGAAGGGGAGTGGGGAGCAGGCTCGAGGGGGAGGAGGAGGGAGAGGAGAGGAGGAGGAGGCCAGGAGGAGGAGGAGGAGGAGAGGAGGAGGAGGAGGAGGAGGAGGAGGGAGGAGGAGGAGGAGGAGGCGGCGGAGAAAGAGGGCGCGGAGGAGGAGGAGAAGGAGGAGGAGGAGGCCAGGCCTGGGCGCGAAACGCTGGTTGAGCGACGGAGGAACACCGCCTCGTGCACGACGCGGCGGCCCCAACCCGGCGGCGCACCAGCGACCGTGCAGTCGACCTTTGCTTCCTGCGTCGCTCGTGTGCCTAAGCCTTTGCCTCCTCCTCCTCCTCCTCCTCCTCCTCC
>CAUYUJ010015169.1:21868-34368 GCA_963575745.1 Prorocentrum cordatum
CGAAACCGCGGGGGGGGCGCCGCGCGCAACTCCGCGAGACGTCCGCAGGAGCTCCCGCAACGTGACTGGACAACAAGCATGCTTCTGACGTGCAAATGCGTCGGGTTGCGCACATGCCACTGCACCGACCCTGCAGACGTGCTGCAGCGAATTTTTGCGTGGACTTCTGTCGCCCCCCAAAAAAACACGAAACGGCGAGCGAAGTACCGAGTGGACTTCACGTGGATTTGTGCAGCCTTCCTTCCTGGCCAGGAACATCCGCACGAAACTCACTTCGACATCCGGAACGACATCCTCCAGGACAATCCGGGTCCATCCCCTGGCTTCCCGAGCGAAGTCCGCCCTGCGATGCTGGCGCCATGACACGGGCAGGCCCCCCGGGGAGCCTCAGCTGGCCTCCGCATGCCCCCTGCAAGTAGTCCTGACGCTGGCTTCACCAATCCCACCGAGTTCTCAACACCCCAACCCTGGGGCGCGGAGCGCCCCAGGGGCGCCGCCAGAGGCGGCGCCAGGGTGCTTCTGAAGGGGCCCAAGGACGCACAAATCAATAGACGTACAGATCCCATGACTCTCCAGCTTGCCCCACATTTTCTCGGCGCTGGTCTTGCCCCCAGCCTTTCCTGGGAGTCGACGATCAATTGTGTCTGTGTGTGTTTCCCCCCCTCTCGGGACTACTCGGGGGTCCTGTTTAAGCCAGCTGGGACTACCTGCAGGGGCCTGTTGAGGCCAAACGGGACCATGGGGGGGAGCTGTTTGTGCGCAGCCCGCAGCCTTACCTTTAGGTCGGGCATGTTGTCCTACAGGTGGATTTTGGAAGAACAAGTAAACATAGTCAAATAATGATACTCCAACAAAGTCAGAAACAAAATAACAGAAAAATCGTCCCTGGACGATTTTGTTGACTATTCTCGGATCTTCCTCCTGTAGAGGGACGTGCCCGACATAACCTTACCAGCATCTCGCAGGCGTTCATCGCCCCGCTCCAGCGGGCGAGTGCAGGGGCAGTGCAGTATGGCACTGCGGGTGCGAACACGTCTGGCAAAAAACAGGCCCTCGATGGGCGCGTCGCAGAGGATGGCAAGTGGGCCAAGGCCACAGGTCTCGATCGGTCCATGCTCCGCAGAAGGTGGAAACCTCGACCAAAACAAAAACAGTTCTTGCAGCTGCGCTGGCTTGTAATTACACCGATGCCGTCCACGTGCAACAGGCAGACACTGATGGGCGACGGTCGCCGACGAGTGCGGGGTCAAAGAGCCCACGCACAAGGCCGCGGCCCCGCCCCCTTCCCTTCGCCACACTCCTCTCGAGATCTCCTCTGCTCGTCCGTCCACCTCCCTCCCCCCTCCCTCGTCGGTCTCCCCTTCCAACCCTGCATCCCTTTCCTCAGCCTCCTCATCCTTTTCATGTTGGGCAAACTTGGATCACCTGTGATCGTAGCGACTGCATGGTAAAACAACGTCATAGCGCGAGTGAGCAGGAACCCCGTGAGCAACACCACCGCCCCGAAGCGGGCTGAACGTCGACGGAGGGGCGAAAGGGCCCCCACCCCTCCTGCCGTTCCTTCTCCTCCCGTCTCCTCAGCCCTCCGGCCCCAGACAGCCGCCGTCGTGATTCTTGCCACAGCGTCGACCCCCAGAGATCTGGACCCCTTCCCCGGGACCAGGCTTTTATCTCGAGTCGTTTCTCGACGGTCCTGGGGCCCGGCAAGGGCCCCCAGAGGCTGAAAACCGTCCTCCATGTGCCGCCCACAATCCTCTCCCCATCCTCCGTCTCTTTCTCCGCTGTGTGTACTCGCCTGGCGGATTGTTAATATGTGGTGGGGCCGGGCGAGGTCACAAAAAGAGTCCCCACAACCCCCCCCATCCCTGGTGCGTCGTCCCTCCGCCTCCCCTCCCTCCCACTCCCAACCTCGGCGCCCTTGCCGTCGCTCGGACGTCTATTCCACGCGCACTGTTCGGTGTCGTGCGTGTTCTGGTTGGCCCGATGGTCGAGGACGCTCCTCGATGGTCCTCGCCGAGAGAAACACTTCACACGTACGTGCGATGCCAAGGCGCAGGGCGACTCGAGACAACGGGCTCTCAAACTCGGGGGCGTCCAAGAGGGGAGCGTCCAAGGGGGGGGGGAAACATGGCCGGCGGCATGTGCGCGGCCCAGGAGGGGGGGGCAGGGACGTATTGAAATAAGAAGTGGCGCCATGAAATCTGGGGACGTACCATGGCCCCCGCCATGATATCCCCCCCCCGTAATCTTAGGTCGGCCATGTCCTCCTACAGGCGGATTTCGGACGAAAGCTGGAAAATAGCAGCAACAACAACAACAACAAACAACTAAACAATAGTTATAACTAGTAGAAACAATCATCCCCAGACGAATTTGTTGACTGTCTTTGAAGATCCCTCCTGTAGAGGAACATGCCCGACTCAACCCCAGTCATCACCCCCCTCTTGGCCGCTCCAAAGATGCACTGATCGGGTGCCCAGCAAGAATTAGGCCCGGGCAGCACCGGCGCACGGCGCACGTGCAGGCGCCCTCCAGGGGGGGAGGGGTGGCTCTCGCCCTGGGCCCCCGCGCGCGGCGGACCACTGCACGGAGGGAGCACTGGACAAAAGGAACCCGCATACTGCAGGTTCGTGCCGTGTCGACCCTGGCGTTGGTTCCTGACACCGCGCTGGATCGTTCAACCTTGAACGATCGGCCGTCTCCGCAACGTCCGATCGTTCAACATCGACCGATTCTGGGCCGCCGTCGGCGTTCAACCTTGAACGTCGGCGGCGGGGTCGCCGCCGGTCGACACGACGCGAACCTACCGTACGCAGAGCAAGAGCCCACGGCCCGGAAGCCGGTGGAGCTCCCGTCGTGGATCGGCCCTGGTCCTGGCCCCCCTGGCCGCCCCCGACAGGCTCGGCCCGCCAGAGCCCCCTCCCGGCGGGCCCGCCTGCGCCCGCCCGCCCTCCCGAGGACCAGCTGCCCGCTGCCTCAGCTCGCCCTCCCTCCTCCGTCGCCCTCCGTCCTCCTCCCTCCGTCCTCCCTCCTCCTCCTCCTCCTCCTCCTCCTCCTCCTCCTCCTCCTCCTCCTCCTCCTCCTCCTCCTCCGTCCTCCTCGTCCTCCTTGTCCTCCTTGTCCTCCATGTCCTCCTCGTCCTCGTCGTCGTCGTCGTCGTCGTCGTCCTCCTCCTCCTCCTCCTCCCCCTCCTCCTCCTCCTCCGTCCTCCTATGCTCGAGCCCAAGAAGTCGGGAGACAGGGCCTTGGCCCTCATCGCGTGGCTCATCCGCTGCTGGCAGATGCTGACGCGCCCGCAGGTGGAGGAATGGGTCACCTCGGCATCGCGGCACTGGGACTCAGCCCTGAAAGGGTCATCCTGCTTGCGGGAGGCCCTGGCTAGGGCACTCCAGGATGAGGCAGCTCACGCTCTTGCCATGTCCTCGGCAGTGAGCCTCGCTGACATTGCCAGATTTTACGATTCTCTCGTTCCTGAGTCTGTGGCTTCAGCGTGCGTGAACCTCAACTTCCCCAAGAGGATCCTGGCGCTCGAACTGCAGATACATTGTGTCCCACGAATTTTGAGACAACAAGGAGCCTACGGGCTCGCGTGCCAGGCGGACGTGTCCCTCCTGGCGGGCTCGCGCCACGCTAACAACCTGGCGCGAGCAGTGGTGTACAGGGTGCTGGAGACCGTCACGAGGGCAGAGCCTAGAGCGATGCCAAGGGCCTGGTTCGATGACATCAGCACCTCGGCCTACGGCAGCCCCGCGGCGGTCGAAGGCATCATAGTTACGACGACGATGAAGCTAGCCCACAGCCTGAAGCGAGAAGGCCTGGAGCTCGCAGACAAGAGTGTTATTTTCAGTTCTGATTGGAAGATGACAAAGCGGATCACATCAAAGTTGAAGAAAGTCGGAGTGGATATTACCCCAGCTGGAGAAGCACGAGATCTTGGCATCGATAGATCTTCAAAAGGAGTTACCCGCAGGGCTACCCACACGACAAGACGGAAGAAAGCATTTTCACGTATGGTGACATTGGGCAGAAAGTTGCGGAAACTGCGGCGAGAAAAGAGATTTCATATGCTTAACCAAGGTGCAATGCCAGCGCTCTTGTACGGGGCAAAGGCACATGGTGAACCCCCTTCAGCAATTACACAGGCGCGCCGACGCTACATGTCAGGGATTGCTAGAGCCAGACCAGGACGATGCACCACGTCATTCCTCAGCTTGGTCGGCAAGGACCCCGCCCTCGAGTTCCCTCGGGCACAGTTGCGCGCGTGGTTCGACCTCTACGCGCACCGCCCTGACCTGAGGAAGATGATCGCCAAAGCCTGGGGCAAGATATATGCCAGACTCAGGATTGCCCCAAAGCAGCATCGTTGGCGACAGAGGCGTGGAGTCATTGGTTCCCTGATCCTGACCTTGTGGGAGGCCAACTGGGACCCCAAGCTGGCCACACGCTGGAGAGACCCTCGTGGTGACGATTGGGAAATGGCGGAGGACGCAGCTGAAAAAGACCCCTCCACCATCATCGATGCCATCGTCGAGGACATCGAGAAGGCCTTGTGGCAGAAGGCGGCAGCACACCACAACGGCAAGGGCATGGAGGACGGAGTCGACACCACCGACGCGCGGCGGCACCTGGCCAGGCTGAGGAAGCAGGACAGGCTCCCCGAGGCCAACGCCCTGCTCACCGCCATGACGGCGGGCACCTGGACGCCTGCACGCAGGTTCGACCTCTACGGCGACCTCGCTGGCACGGGCAACTGCAGCTGCGGTGTTAGAGCTGACGACCTCCACCGCATATGGGGACAGTGCTCGGACAGGGTGATCCACCCTGCCTTTGAGAAGTCAGAGCACCTGGTCACCATGGCGCTGGCGGGTGCGGAGCACACTCCGTGCTTCTGGCTGCGGGGCTTGCCACCAACCTCGTGGACGACGCCGCCGCCGTGCGAGACGCCCTACACGGAGGAGAGGTTCGGCGAGCTGGGACACAAAAAAAAAACAAAAACAAATGGAAAACAAAAAAAAACAAAAAAAAAAAAAACCAAAAAAAAAAAAAAAAAAAAAAGAACAAAACCTGAAACCAACACCAAAAAAAGAAAACACGGAAAAAAAAAAAGAAAGAACAAAAACACACAACAAAAACAATAAAAAAAACAAAAAACCCAAACACAAAAAAAAAAAAAACAAAAACAAAAGATAAAACAAACAAAGTAAACCGAAAAAAAAAACAAAAAAAAAACAACAAACAAAAAAGACAAACCCAAACAAAAGAAAAAAAAAAAAAAAAAAACAAACAAAAAAAAAAAAAAAGAAAACATTTAAAAAAAAAACAAAAAAAAAAAGAAACAAATAAAGTGCCCCCCATCGAGGCGCCCTGGTGGCGGCCCCTCATCACCTGCGGAGACGGCAGCGGCGGCGACGAGTCGGACGACGCCCGCTACCGCAGGTGCGGCTGGGGATGGGTGGCCTTGGATGTCTCTTCCCCCGACCTCCCGAGTGTCAGAGGAGGTGCATTCGCCCCGCTCGCTGGTCACAGACAAACAAATAATCGTGCCGAGTTCTCGGCATTCGTTTCTGCGATGTTGAACACAAGAGGTCAGTTGCACTATTGGACGGACTCAGAAGTCTTGTATAAGGGATGGATGAAAGGTCGCCACACCCGCCCAGCCAGTTGGAGCTCGATGGGAGATCTGTGGACAGAAATAGGAGCAGCCTTGAATGACAGAGGAGACAGCAGGGTGGAAGTCTTCTGGATGAACAGTCACCTCAGCCTACAAGAGAGCATGAGAAAAGGAGTACCATTCTATGCCTGGTGTGGTAATGAAGCGGCAGATGAGCTTGCGAAAAAAGGAGCTGAGCAACACCAGATTTCACCTGCTCGCCTTTCGTGCTATAAGTGGGCTGTCGCCGTCTCCGCTTTAGTTCGTGGCAGGATAATTCGTGCTACTTTAAACGCGTTTGAGCATGAAAACAGAGAGCCCTCGGCCAGGACTGTTCGGAGAATCGAGAAACGTTCTCGTCCCGACGCCCTCCAGGCCGCCCAGCTGAAGTCGTCTCACACTCTCTGTAACATGCAGGCGCGGTGGTGTTGTTTAGATTGTCGCACGTCGGTCAGTAAATTAGCATGTAAACAAGTCATGAGTGAATGGATTTCCCGAGAGTGCCCAGGCCCGCCTTCCAACCAGCCGCGCCCCACCCAGCTCGCCCTGGGGACCAGGAGCGGCCATGCATCCCACGAGCTCGCCTTCCACGAGCCGTACTGGATCTGCATAAGGTGCGGGTGTCGGGCTTTGGAGGGCAGGGGACACCTCAGAGGCCTCTCGGAAGTTTGCTCACCTCCTTCGAAAATGGGGAGTTGGGTTATGTCTCGCGTGTTTCAAGGGAGGCCACTCAAATGAAGTCCTCCTGAGAGCCCCACCAATCCAGACACCGTCTGATCGGGAAAGCCCTTGGAAAGTCCTCCTCCGTCCTCCTCCGTCCTCCGCCCCTCCGTCCCTCCAGTCCTCTGCCCTCCCGCCCGGTGTCCGCCGCCACTCCACACGCCCTGCGCCATCCTCCGTCCTGTGTCTCGCGTCCTCGTCCGTCCTCCCAGCCCCCACCGCCGACAGGCGGTCTCGCCTTATGTTGTCCCCATCCCACTCAAGGACCACATCCCAGAAATAATTTCGAGCACCCAGAAAAGTGTCAGAAGAGTGTCCAAACAGTGTCGAAACAGTGTCGGGCGATTGTCTCCCAGGGCCCGACACGTGAAATCCCTTGAGTTTCGGTACTTTGTTTGGCCGCTCGAAATTCTTCCTGGTGGCCAACGCTAAAGTAGGTTGGAAGATCATAACTCTCGTCAGTTGCTTTCCACCATCGGAGCCCCCCCCAGCGGTAATCAGGAGTGTCCGCTCCGCCTTTTTTCCGAGGACGGCCTCAGAGCTACCGATGTCGCGCCGCCGATGCATCGACGGCCACACTATACTGCCTCGCTGTTTCAACCTCCTCTTCCTGCGTACCCTTCCGTCCGCCCCTCTCCCTTTCCCTTCCGCCCTGTCCTCCTGTCCCTCCTCATTCCGCCCTCTCCCTCCGCCCGCCTTCTCCTCCTCTCCCTCACCCCTCCCTAGCAGGCGTGCTGGGATGCGCGCCTCGAGGGGCAATAATTCGCGGGGCAGGGCGCCACATGTGGCTCGAGGGAACCCGGCCCCTCCTCGAAAGGAAGAACAAACACTGCCCAAGCACAAACTCTCGGGAGTCGACACGGATTTAATGAATCTGCGCTGGACCCCCCTCCATCCATGGCGCGCGGAGCGCGCCAGGGACGGCGCCGGAGACGCCGCCAGGGGTTCTAATGCAGCTCCAGGAAACCCGCGCGGAGCTCTGACAGCTTGCGTGTGTGCACATCTTGTCTTCTTCGATCCTTGCCCATCGTCTTAGGTCGGGCATGCCCACCTACAGACGGAATTGTAGAGGGACATGCCCGACTCACCCCTCGTCCTCTCTCTCGGCGGCGAGTCCGGGGGGAAGTGAGATGGGGTGGGCCCTCACAGCAGGCTCGGAAGCCCCCCCGGCCTTCGGAGAGAAGTCCTCGGGACCTCCCTCGAAGGCACGGAGGCCTCCTCGGGAGGCCGGAGGGCTTCTGAGACGACCCCGCCGCCTTCCGACAGGGCCTCCTCAGGCCTCGGACACCTGGTGGCGCTTTGGAGTCCCGAAACGGTGCGGTGACAGACCGTGCGGTGACCTCGAAATCCTCCAAGACCTCACCGCACGGTCCGTCACCGCACGGTCTTGGGACCCTGGAGGCCCCTGTCGCCCGAGACATCCTCGGAGAACGACCCGAGTCCCCAAACCGTGCGGTGACCCCGAATCCCCACCGACTCACCGCACGGTGCGGTCACCGCCCCGTTTGGGGGCCCCCGAGGCGTGTGGGCCATAGCTCGGCTCGCCGGTGGCCGCTCGGGGCGATCCGGGCACCCCCGGAACGACCTCGGCGAGGCGCAGCGGCCGGAGCGCGCCCCGAGGCTGGACGACCGCCGAGCACCGACGAGCACATCCGAAGACCCCGCACCTCGAGCCCGAAGCAGCCCCCCCCTCCACCTCCTTCTCGCCTCCCCCCCGCCCTCGAGCCCGAAACCTGCACCTGCCCCTCGGCCGCTGCTCGCCGTGCGTGCCTCTCCTCTCCCCCTCTTGCCGTTGCCCCTCGCTTGCCGCCGACTCTCTGGCAGAGAGGCGGCGGGAGCGGGGGAGGCCCCCCCCCCCCCCGCCTCTGCCCAGCTCCCGCCGCCTCGCCCTCTCGCGCGCCCTTCGCCCCTCGCCTCCCCCACGGCCACCGCCATCCGCCGTGTGCCCCGGCTCTCGCCCTCGCGCTCCCCGCCCACTTCAGATCCGTCCTCCTCCGCTGGAGCCCCCGCGGGAGGAGGAGGAGGAGGAGGAGGAGGAGGAGGAGGAGGAGGAGGAGGAGGAGGAGGAGAAGGAGGAGGAGGAGGTAGAGGAGGACGTGCAGGCATCTTCCTCCTGGAATCCTTGCCCCCTCGTTCCTCTCTCCTTCACTTCGCCCTCCCAACTACGGCGCGCCTCCTTCTCTCCACCCGCCTCTTTCCTGTACCATGTCTCCTCCTGCTCCTATTCCTCCTCCACCTCCTCCCTCCTCCTCTTCCTCCTCCTCCTCCTCCTCCTCCGCCTTCTCCTTCTCCTCCTCATCCTCTGTCAATGCCGCCCTCATCTGCTCCTGGGCAAACTAAAGATACCGATATTGCTACTCCCCAGACCTCCCCCCGGGTGCGCTCTGACCAGAATTGCGGGGCGAATCCAGCTGTGGCGACGAGGGCCTCCCAGGAGGACCAAAAAGGCGAAACAGAGGCAACAGTAGAGGTAGCGGTGCCTTGTCCCAATCAATGTTCCTCCTCCTCCTCCTCCTCCTCCTCCTCCTCCTCCTGATCGTTTCTCACTCCTCATATTCCTCCTCCTCCTCCACCTTGCCTTGCCTGCAAATGTAGTGCTCGTCGCCGCCACCGCGGCGACCACGGTGCGGCATCAGGGCATGGGCATCGCGCCTGGCGCATGCGTGTCCTTCGCGGGAGGCGGGAGGACGAGGATCAGCAGGAGGAAGACAAAGGAGTGGGGAGGAGGCAATAGGAGGAGAAGGAGGAGGAGGAGGAGGGGGATGAAGAGGGAGGAGGGAGGATAAAGAGGAGTAGGATGCGGAGGAGGACGAGGAGGGGGAAAGAGGAGGAGGGGGAAGGAAGGGACGATGAGAGCCGGAGGAGCAAGAGGAGCAGGGAGGGAGCGGGAGACACGGCAGGAGGTGGGAGCGGGAGGGGCAATAGGAAGATGAGGAGGAGAGAATATGTGGTGATATTGAGCAGCGAGAGGGAGGAGTGAGGAGGAAGGACGTTTGAAGAGGAGCGGAGAGGAGGCGGCGGAGGAGGAGGCATAGTATTAAGATCGGTGGTGGGGGGGGTGAATGGGGCTTACATTAGACGATGAACAAGTAAGATGATGTGGACCAGGTGTAGCAGCAGGGGGAAGGATGTAAATGGAGCTGGGGCTCTGCGGAGCAGAAGCAAGACAAGAGCACGAGGATGTCGAGGGGGGATGGGAAGTGTGAGGGGGAGCAGCGTGAGGAGAAAGAGGGGAGAACAGGAAAATGGAGGGAGGACGGGGAGGCAAGTGTGAAGCGGGATGGGGCGAGAGAAGAGGATCAGCGGGAGAGGCATGACAGGGGGGGAGGAAGACGGGCGGAGAGCCGAACGAGAACTGAGGCGGACGAGGAAGCCGAGGATGAAAGTCCAGGAGGAGTCGAAGCGCAGGAGAGGTACACAGTCAACCCGCATGAAAAGGACGGGCAGCCTTCCCCAAGGGGTAACCTTGGGTCGGGCATGTCCTCCTACAGGCGGATTTTGAACGAAGGAAGAATACAGTCAAAAGATGTTCAAACATATGAAACAATAAAGAAAAGCATCCCCTAAACATTTTTGGGGCTATTTTTGAACAGTCCCCCTGTAGAGGGACACGCCAGACTTAAGGGTAACCTTGCAGCCTTGCCCCTTAGGCCCATCATTGGCCACCTTCGCTGGCCGAGCCCCGCTCGAGAATTGTCGGAATGGCCTTCCAAGGCATCTACATCCTCATCGCGCATCCTCACTTGGGGCGCGCAGGAAAAAAATACTAATACTATATGTATTTCTTGGGGGCGCGCGTCTGACCCGAACATATAGTATACCTATCTCGCCGTGTATATATATATATATATATATATATCGTTTCCCGAGCGGTGTGGTGAGAACGTGCCCGCCACGACGCACGTACTATGGGATTTCTCGGTGCGTGCGTCGCCCCCGGGGGGGCGACACACAAATAAGTATGTTGGGGTGCCGCCGATTACTGTGCGGGTTGACTGCAGGATGAAGGACGAGGCGTGGAGTGGAGTGGGGTGGAGCCCGCTGCGGATGCAAGTTGGCGTTCTGACTGGCCACTTCGGAAGCAGCTCCGAAGACGAGGCACGGGCTGGGGGAGGAAAGGCAGCAGATGCCGGAACCACTCCTGACTGCTCCGAAAAGCGGGCCCCTGGCCCCGCCCCGGACCGTGACTCGCCTCCTGTGCTGGTGCGCGCCGGGTCGGCTTCGCGCGTGCGGAAGAGAACGCGCATATTTACGACCACCCGCAGCGCGAGGGACGAGGAGCGGGTCGGCGACTCCGAAGGGTGTGGTCTGCAAAGGGCGCGGTTCGCAAGCCGCATTTTGGGGTGGGCGGGCGAGGACCTTGGCAGCGCCCACCGCCGCGCCCCGAGAACCCGACGAGGACAACGCTGTGCCCCCGAAAGCTTCAACGACGCAAATCGCGTATTACACCCCAACGTAACCACACCCAGGGCACCTGGAACCCTGACGTCATGATTTTCTCATGACGTCGGCCCCCAAATGTCTGGACCTCTTCCCTGGGACCGGTTTCTCATCCTGAAACGGTGTTTGACAGTCCTGGGGCCCAAGAAGGGCCCCAAAAGGCCGGAAATATCGAAACGCACTTCGCACAAATTCCTGTGTGCGTGGTTTGCCGCCGAGCCCTCGCCAACGCCGCTCAGCCGCTCCCACCCTGCCTGGTACGAGGTCATGCTCCCCGGGCCTGTGGACACGGACCCCATGAACTCCCTCGCGCTGCGAATACCTGCGAGCGGAAAGCCCGCCTGCTCGGTGTCCCGCATCAGGGCGACCGCCTCCGACAGCCTCAGGTCACGCTGCCCAGCATCGTCGAAGTGTTCCCCGAGCGTCCGCAAATTGCCCAGGTCCGACTGCACCTCCGTCTTGAACTCGGCCAGGCGGCCGACCGCGATCTTCTGCACGAGTACATCCTCGCCACGAATGACCGCGATTCCGATCAGGTCGAAGCTGGTCCCACCGGTTCTCCTCGTCCATGAGGCTGGCGCCCAGCACCTCGCCGAATTTGGCGAACTTCGGCTCCGCCGCGACCCAGACCATCCTCTCCACGACGCCCACCTGCCCGACGCCCAGGAGCTGACCCTGCAACTTCGCGCGCCTGCGGAAGGAGGCCAGGGCGGGGCCTGCAATCGGGTCGCGGGGGTAAACCTGGCCTGCCACATGGGCGGGGAAAGCAGCCCGCCTCTCCAAGACCTCGTGCCTGACGTCCATCAGCTTCAGTCGGACGAGGTCATGGTCTGGCGTCAAACATATCCAGATATCTTCAATCACGCGATACAGTAGCACTCGGTGGTACCAGAAGAAGCCGTTCGGGTCGTCCTCGTACCTCGCGAGGATCTGAGGATCGCCGATGTCGAGCGTCAGGACAGCAGCCATATCGGCGACTGGGCGTCAAAGTTTCTCGGGCGGCCGCCTCTGTCACAGGCTGGCTCTCGCTTCCCCACGCGGCGCCCAGAGGGGGCCCCCTCGGCGCGAGCGCGGCCGGCGGCCCGGCAGCGCCGGCAGGCGCCCGCCAGGAGGCCCACCTGCCCCGCGCCAGACGTCGCCACGCCGAGCAGCACCAGCCGGGCCAGCAACAGACAGCGCAGCGCCCAGACTTCCGCCTGGAGGCCGATGCTGCGACGCAGCTCCGCGTCGCAGGAGCAGCGGCCCGCCTCCTCGCCGCAGTGGCCCGGATGGGGTCGCAGCCGCCCACGCCAGCGCGACAGGAGTGCCAGCCCCGCTCCAGGACCAGCAGGCGCTCCATGCCGCGCCCCACGCTGCGAGCACCGTCGCCCACAGCGGAGGCGGCCCGCCATCCATGCGCGGCGGGCCGCAGCGAGGGGGCGTCTCGGGCTTGAGCCACTGCGGTAGCGGTGAGGCACGCAGTGGCTTAGCATTTGGCAGGACGGGCGAGGAGGAACCTCAGGGGTATTCACGTCTACGACGATACAGGACCTGGGAGACAGCTCGTGCTGTCGATCTGCTCAATCGGCCATCGGTCTCGGACAGCGCGCCCACGTTAGGTCGGGCATGCCCACCTTCAGGGGGTTCTTGGACGAAAACAAAGAAAAATCCCAACACACCCAAGAATGATCAAACAATGTCCTCCAAAATC
>CAUYUJ010015169.1:39368-46868 GCA_963575745.1 Prorocentrum cordatum
GGCACTCGCAGCTCCATCCCAGGCCACAGCAACGGGCTCGAAGCCCACGCGTGGCCTGACGTGTCTTTCAAAGCCAGGGGGGGGGGGGCTGCGGGGGCGAGGCGAGGAAGGGCTACGCAGGCCCGAGGAGGGAGGGGGGGGATCCGCCTCCCCTTGGACGCTCTCCTGGCCACGCGTGGGGGACACCGTCTGAGGGCGCGCCGAGCGAAACGAGTCCGAGGGGGGGCGAGATCGCACGGCAGCGCCGAAGCTGCTGCCCTCATTCGTCGGCATCTGCCCTTCATTGTCAGCCTGGGCGCGCGCAGCGTGCCAGGAGGAGTGACAGCGGAGGGGCGCCGAGGGATGGCGGCAGCAGCACGCAAACGAGCAGGGCAGGCAAGCACAGAGAGACGACGACGGGTCCTTTCTAGCTTCGAGCCCTTCCTACAAAACTCGCATCTCCAAATGCTGCGATGGGGAACATGGGTGAAAACATGGCGCAGATGAACCGATTTCTCCTTGGGCTCCAGAGGGGCCGTGGCTCGCCGAGGGCGCCGACAGGCTTTCTTGCGCGGCCGAGTGTCAACCCGCTGCTCGCCAAAGAAAGGCCCCAGGGCAGTAGTACTCCATCGCAGGATGCGAGTGTAATGTTGGTGGCCAAGCTTCATAGCTTTGACCTGCGTTCTGGGGATGGAGTGGAGGTCTCTGCCATTGCGCGCAGCAAGGTCGGCCCGCCGGTTGCCTCGGGCATCGGTGATCTGGCCCTGCTGGTGTCCTTTAACTAGGGTAACTCGCACATCAGACCCCACCTCGCCCAGGTCAGACATCTTGGCCCATATGCTTTCCCAAAGGTCGACGTTTAGACGCCGAGGCGAGCAGCGCCATCGGGCTCCAAGGGCAAGGCCGTCAACCAGGCCTTTGAAGTCGGTGTGCACACAAACGGGGGGGAGGCAAACCTGGAGGACCTGCAGGAAAGCGAAAAGCTCGGCCCTGGGCGAGGATCGTATGGGGCCTGGGAGAGCCCCAAAAACAAGAATGTCAACCCCTGGAGGCGGCTCACTCAACTGACAGAAACCCCAGCCTGCACGTGTGGCCCCAAGCCAGTACCACATACGCTGACACGCACCATCCGTGCACACGTTTCCTGTGATATCTTGCGGGTCGCCATATTGGATGTGCCAGTGACCAGTGTTGCCCCGTGGTGGTAGCGATGGGAAGCATGAGCGAGAGACGAGTCCTGCCGACCATACCATAGAGTCACGCACTTGCCTAGGGAATCCCTCCGTGCGAATGTAAGACATATGTAGCTGACGCTGTGTATGTAGTGCTGGACACTCGTGCACAATATGATACAAATCACATGATGCCGCCGTGCACCGAGGGCATGTGTCCGCGTCCCTGTATCCCCACTTCGCAAGCCTTGATGGGCTCCAAAGACCGTCTTCCGGACACGCACGTAAGAGGCCTGCTTCTTTAAGGGAGGGCTTCCACTTGTCAGCAAAAGGGTTGGGTCCAACAGGGGGCGGGGTCGGGCATGCATCGTCCTCATGATCGGGATCGCCTTGCTCGTCCTCTTTCCCTGAGTCGCCGCCCTCGTGTAGTTCAACCTTGGATAGGATCTGCAATATCGGCTCGATCCAGTATCCAATAGGCCCCCGAGGAATGGCATCGTGTCCTGGGAGAGGTGGCCGTCGGGCCCACTTTTCCTATAGTCGTCGCACTCCAGCATCTCTAGCAAGCTGACGGATGGTGGACGGCGCCTCATCACGAACGTTGATCCGAACCCCTAGGTCCGTCTTCCAAACGGTGCTGCTGATAGTGGCCCCACCGAGCTCTCGCAGTGCAAGCGCTGTGGCACCAACGGGACCCGACACGTGCCGCCACGGGTGGGGAGAGTGATAGATCTTCTGGATCTGGCGAAGCCATGCTGACTGCAAGACACCATGGGGCACCTGCGGATCGCGAAACAGGAGGGACCACTGGTACAACGGCGCGACCCAGGCCTCCACCTGGGGGCCAGTGAAAATAAACCCCTGGAGGCATGATGTAATCCAACACGATGTGCTGGAGCCTGGGGCGTGCCACACACCTCGCTGTGCCTGCCGCATTTGTTCGACAAGTCGTGGGGGGGCTCCGTGCACGCCTAGCCCATAGGTCAAGGCTGGTGGGAGAGCCTGCCTGTGGAAACGACTGAGGAGGGACCAGCTCTGTGCAGTGAGATAAAGCACGGTCGACGACTGGCCACACCCCTCACACGTTGTCGGAGCCTACTGTCGCGTACTGGGCGTCCCGAGACCTCGATCCCAAGAACCTCCAATGCGTCCACGTAGACGTACCCAAGATCCCGTAGTTGATAGGCCACATGTTTTCCCAACGCAGGGATGGAGCTAGTGAGCCTCGTCCTGTGGGCAGCTGGAGGGAGCCCTAGGGCCTTAAGTAGTTGCACCAATAGCCGTAGGACCCGCTGGGAACATGAACCGATGTGTCGTAGCACGCCATATATATATATAGACTGGAATGCCGTCCGCATACACGTCGATGCTACGCGGTATGTCCATAGTGCTGCGTGTGAGGTGATCGAAGGGGGCAATCATGATACACGGCAACGCGGACATGGCCACCGAGCATCCTGGCAATACACCACACTGCGCATACACGACATCCGACTAGCAATTGTCCCATACCAAACGTCGGCTGCACATGTATATCCTAAATGCGAGGAAGAGCAGTGGCCCAGGAAAGCCTTGCTGGACCCCCGCACGCAGCAGCCACAGCCACGGCACTTTGTCAAAGCGCTTTGCTACATCAACGATCGCATGCACTGATGCCTGCGATTCTGGTCGCAGAAGTCCACCTGCCTCTGCTGTTGCCATCACGCGAGCTGCAACGTCCGTCGTTGATCGCTGCGAGCCAAGTGCAAGATACTGGCGATCTAGACGGGACGCCCACGCCCTGACCCAAGCTAGTCGGGCGTGGGCCCATACTCGATAGGTGGATGGGAGCAACGCAATAGGTCGGTACCCACCCGTCGGTTTGCCCAGTAGAATGATGTGTACGCGTCTAGTGCACGTGGGCCACGTCCCAAAGGCCTCACATAGATGTAGTAGATCCCAAGACAGCCAGGGCCCCGTTGGAGGCCAACGCCCAATGTCGAGGTCTGCGCTGATCAGGCCCAAGGGCCGTGCGTCCCGAGAAACTCCGTGCCGCTTGCCGAAGGGCTTCGACGCTCAAGGGAGGCATACGTGGACCAGCCTGACATAGGCCGCGCATTTCGACGATGAGGTCACCATCGCCATCGTCATGAACGCTCTGGGTGAGGAGGGGGGGTTCGCCGTCACATCCTTCCCACACGTCCTTCCAAGACTGTCGCTGGACCAGACATATGTCCCCAGGGGTGCTGGAGGGACCCTAAGGCGGTGTCAACCTGTGAAATCGTCCAACCACGGGGTTTCGACCAACGGTGTATGGGTCCTGATCGCTGCCTCAAGTGCTGTCGGATCCATTTTGTGAAAGAGCGAGCCCGAGCCGTAGCCATCCTTCTTTCGATGACTGCAGCAGCCCGTCCTAGGTAGGACGACCGTCGCCCGAGCAAATGATGCTGCAGGGTAGGCTGCTGGGCGGCTGTGCGTAGTAGATACGTAGGTACAGCTGTGACGGGAGGGGAGATGTGCTTCCTCATCCTGCCTTCCTTACCTTCTTGAGCGAGGAAGGAGTAGAGGTGCGCCCATGCCTGCGTGACCTGGTGAGGTCGTCTCACATGGGCCAGCTGAACATCGCTGACGCGCAACTGTAGTAGGCGTAGGGCACGGGCCTCGGCGGACGCAGCAGGCTGGTGCCTCGCCAGGGCTCCTCCTGCCGTGGTGCGCATGTGCCTCGGCGCAGCTCCTCGCCCTGTGCGCCTTAAATCATTGGGCGGCAAGCTAAATAATGGGAGCAACTCCGCCTCCACTTCACGATGCAAGTTCGTGCATATGTTGTCCAACCGCGTGGGGTGGTCGTCACAAGGTCCTAACCGATGTTGAGAGTCGCCCCTCATGAGTTCCATCCAAGATGGCCCAGGGTCCCCACGCAAGACAGTGCACTGTGGTTCGCCATCGGCATCCTCCAAGTCCTTGCGCAGGGATGCCGTGGGCTGGTGTGGGAAAGGCTTGGGTCCTCGGAATACTCGAATGGTTTGGGCGCGAGCCTGTGGTCCCAAGGAGGTCTCCACAACGTAGTGATTGCGCGGCGGAAATTGTGATGCCCGCAAGGGCTGGGATAGCACACTGGCCAGGCAATCACTGAGTACGAAATAATCCAAATCCGAGACATTCCCCGTGGCAGGATCCCGAAATGCACCGTTGGACGTACCCACAACGCGGGCCCGAAGTCGCATGGGCTACTCAGAGCCGTCGAGCATGGCAGGGGACATGTTCCAATCCCCACCCAAGAGAAAAAGGGGGCCCATAGTGCGACAGCAGGGCCCCGAGGTCTTTTAGGATCTGTGCATTGCGTCCTGCCAGGCGACGCCCTTGTTCGAGATGCACGGATGCAGCGACAAAGCCATGCCCCAGACCGCCCTGGATCATGGTTGCAACCACGTGTGCTGGCGCTAGCACGGGAGTGCTGATACATGGGGTGGGTACAGTTGCGCCAATCTGCTTGCGTACAAAGATGCCGGCTCCCCCACAGGGGCCGCCATCTGGGCCTGTTACAGCTTCTGTAAGAAATGATTTCCAGCCATTGTTGATGGACCACTCCTGGGCGCGCTTGACCTGGTCGTTTCTCAGCTTCAACTCCTGAGCGAAGACGAGGTGCGCGCCGTTGCAGTTGGCCAGGTAGTCCTGAACCTGCGGCCAACCACTGCCGTTGAAGGTGGCGACCTTGAAGTCCCTCCTGCGAGCGCCACGAGGTGCGCGACGCGGTCTCGTGGATGCCGAGGTCGGCGGCACCGTCGACTGTAGGGCCGTAGTATTATTGATCCCGCCATTGGACTGTGTCGAACCAGATAGTGAGCCGTCGTGAAAGCCGCTGTGGTTGTCCGCATGCTGAGAGCACCCTGCTGCGACACTAGTGACGCACCCAGGGGCATCGACCGCCCCTTCGTCAAGGGCCCTGGGCGTGACTCGAGCGAGCGTGGGAGACTCACGCAGCTTCAGCCCCAAGGGGGAAGCCGCCTGCCCGTCGGCAGCCACGCTCGTCGGATTTAGCCCCGCAGCAACATGCCTCGCATCGTAGTGAGTGTCGTTGCGACGGACCACGGCCTGAGAGCCCCCTGCTGCGACACTAGTGGCACTCCCAGGGGCATCGACCACCCCTTCGTCAAGGGCCCTGGGCGTGACTCGAGCGAGCGTGGGGGGAACCTCACACAGCTTCACCCTCGAGGGGAAGCCGCCTGCCCGTCGGCAGCCACGCTCGTCGGAGTTAGCCCCGCAGCAACATGCCTCGCGCCGTAGTGCATGTCGCTGTGATGGCCCACATCCTGAGCACACCCTGCTGCGACACTAGTGACACTCCCAAGGGCGTCGACCACCCCTTCGTCAAGGGCCCTGGGGGTGACTCGAGCAAGCGCGGGGGGAACCTCGCACGGCTTCAGCCTCAAGAGGGAAACCGCCTGCCCGTCGGCAGCCACGCTCATCGGATTTAGCCCCGCAGCAACATGTCTCGTGGATGGATGCGTGCCCGAGGTAGGGGCGTGGCTCCCCTGATCGACCTCACTGTTACCCGATCTCACCGCCGCGTATCTCGAGTCTCGCACGCGTCGTTCAACAACAAGGCGTCGCATAGGGATGAGGGAGACCTCCGCCGCCATTGCAGTACTGCGTCGAACTTGTATGAGTGCTGCGGCATCTTCAGGGGCAGGAGGGTGCACGTCATCCTCGGTATCGGGGAAAGGTGGGTGCTCCAGGTCTTGTGGTGGTGGAGGCCCTTCTGGTGCGGCAATTGCCGATGAAACTAATGTGCTGCCACCTGCCAGTAAGGTGCGCTGGTGTAGGATATTGACTATCGAGGCTCCAAAGGCACGGTGAGCTTCGATGAGCCTGGTACCTGCATGCACTCCCTCCTGTTCGTGCATGTACTGGGCCTGGGCCGGTAGGGGTCGTGCCTCTCGCAGCTGTAGGAGGAGTTGCCTCGCCTCAGTATACCAGGAGTCAGGGTTCGCCAAGTGCGTGGCTAGGGCCAACAATACCTGCGCATTGTGGTCAGCAGCGTCACGCCAGGCGGTCTCACAGTAGGCGACGGCCATGTCGTGTATGGCTGCCCCAGTTGGCACCATCTCCCGAAGCTGGGGTATAAGCCTGATCATGAGCTCGGCGTATGGTACACGCCACCAAGTCCAGCCCTCGTGCGCCATGGTCACATCTTGCCAAGATACCGTGTCCGCACTCCACCGCTCGGCGTAGGCGTTGAGATGCGTGCAGAAGGTCTGAGATGCGTCAGCCGGACAATGTAGGAGCAAAGTGTCCACGAGCGAGTGCCGCTGCAAGCCGCGATAACCGACGGAGTCGCCATCCGCCTGAACAGCCAAAACTGCAGGGTCCTCGCTCGGGGCCGTTAGCATATGTGAGGGCGTAGACATAGACTCCACAGAACCGTTGTCAAGGCCATTCATGGAGGAGCTGACCGCCATCGGATCACGTACCTGGTGTGCTGGTAGGCTGGCCACGAGCATCTCGTTGTGCGGCGGTGCCTCCCAAATCTTGATCGATGGCTGCGTCCCAAGGGTGGGCGCCGCCTGAGTGCACACTGCCAGGAATACGAGGCATGGCAACTTCCATGGGCGCGCCAAGCACAGGGGCAGCATCATGAGGCTCTGCGTGCGGCTCTGCGCCTGGGCCACAAGGGACGACGGCACGCCTATGTAATTCAAAGGCGCGCTGGAGCTCCACAAGGTGCGTGCTGAGCGACTGGAGGAGCATGTGTGGGTTGCCAGCGGCCATGGCGCGTGGTGCCGCGGCGACCACTCCTTGCAGTCGGCCCATGGCCTCCTCCAGGCTGCCGACCGTTGAGTCGCCAGGTGAGGTTGCCCTGATGGCTGCACGCGCCGTGGCGACTTCTGCTTGAATGGCGGCCAACTCCGCGGCGGCAGTAGTGAACTCCATCTGCTTCGCTGTGATCTGTTCCTGCAGCGTGTCGACCTGCGTCTTGAGGTCGTTGTGCTCACGAAGCTTAGAGGCTTGGCGGTCCAAAGCACGGCGAAGCATGTCATCAGGAGTCCGAGCAGCACGTTCACGTTCTTCTGCACCTGCCAGCTGCTTTTTGGCTGAGAGCACCACCTCGGAGTCCTCAGGAAGCTGCAGACGGCGCAGAGCGGCAAGGGCCTTACGCGCACGGGCGACGTCATCGTGCTCACCTTGACCTCCTGTGGAGGTGCTCTCGGCGTCCTGGGGCGGGACGCTGCTGGGGGGGCCGCGCGACTGCCTGCTGCCCGATTGGGCGCGCCGCTTGGCACCAGGCGGTTCGGCGCCAGACGGGTCAGGCCGCCCGAGCTTGTCCCTGCCGCACATGTAGCAGCGCTCGTTCTACTGAAAGTTTGTGCGA
>CAUYUJ010015169.1:49368-58735 GCA_963575745.1 Prorocentrum cordatum
GGCGTCTTGGTGGTTTGGTGGTGGGCCAGGTGCGTACGTGCGTGATGGCGGTGGTGGTGGTGGCGGTGGTGTGTGTGTGTGTCTGTGTGTGCGTGTGTGTGTGCGTGTATGTGTGTGTGTGTGCGTGCGTGCGTGTGTGTCTGTGTGTGCGCGCGTGTGATGTGGTGTGACGCGGTGTAGCGTGGTGGTGGTGGGTGGGGTAGTGCGGTGGTGGTGGCGGTGCGCGGTGGTGGTGCGCGTGAGTGCGTGCGTGCGTTGGTGGGTGGAAGTGGCGGTGGGTGTGCGTGCGGCGGGGCGGGGCGTGGTGCGGCGCGGCGGTGGCGGGCGGATGGGCGCGCGAGAAAGAGGCCCGCGCTGGGGCGAGAACGCCATCCTGAACGACGGAGGCAAAACACCCATCCGAAAATGAGCCCACGCTGCAGCGGGAGCACGATTCGGAACGATTCGGGAGCAGAAATGAGGCCGGCGCCTCCGCGAGAGCAGCATTTTGGAAAAAAAAACGCAGGCGAAAACCCAACTCCCGGGAATCCTGTGCGTAAAAAAACAATGCGCGGGGGGGGGTCGAATATTCCCTGGACGCCATCAGGGGAAGAGGGAGAGTAGTATTCATATTGAGTAATTGTAGAAGAAGGAGGAGGGAAAGGTCAAAACATCTTACGGTTCAAAGGCATGGCTCGCAAACTTTTGGCGGCCTCGTGGGCCCCCCCTCGGCCCCCCAAACTAACGGGGATTTTCCGCCCCCCGAAGGCATGCCGACCCTCCCTTCGCGATTTCTGTTCCCAACCCTCCCTTGGTCGGGTTCTCGATTTGAATAGAGCAGTGGGGTGCCCACTCCCTTCTCCTCCTCTTCCCGCCCTCTGTCCCCCTCTCGCCCGTCTCAAGCACAGGTGGGCCAAGGCTCCGTACCCGTTTGGGCTCAACGAGTCATGTTCCGCCTAGCTCTGCGCCTCCACGTCGGCGCCTGAGGGGTACCGGGTCTGCCACGCCGCGTCGCGCGCAGCCGATCCCGGTGGCTAAGCAGAGCGAATTCGGGCATTCATGCAGGGAGTCTTTCTGCGGTGTTGCAGCATGCTGTCTGTCATCCTCGGGCTTTTCGAGTGCACCGAGCAGCAGCGTGAGCGTGGTAGTTACCAGCAGCACGACTTCCAACAGTGCTTTTCGGAGCAGTGCGACATCCGCACCAGGCATCTTCAGCTTCAAAGCGTTTACCTCCCAGTGCCGCTTGGGGAGGGTATGGCAGTTTCTGGAGGTGCGCTGCAGTTGCTTTTGCTGTATCATCTGTCGTCATCAGCTTTATTGCGTGTATCTCCCAATCCCTCCAGGGGAGGGTATGACAATGTTTCTGGTGGCGCGGTGCTATTGCTTCTGCTATCTGGTGATGTCGCAAATTGGCTCCTGGGCATTTTGTGGAATTGTCTTTGTTCACAATGTTGGCGGGAAGTCGCTCTCAATACGCTTTCTTGTCGGGATGGGAGTGGCTTTCTTACACCACGCGGTCCCATCGGGCATTGTCAACTATCATGCTGGAGTGGACTAGCGTGGTTGTTTGTGCTTGTGCCGAATGGTCATTTTTCCCCGTTCACCGTGCAGAGTGTCACGGAGAGGTCTGTTTACAGGCTGGTGTTATTCGGGTTGTTGTCGTGGGGAGTTCCATCAATGCCACACAATTGTGTTACAGGTGGTGCAACCGTGCTGAGGGACATGATCTATATGGCCTTCAAGGGAGGCAGTGGGCGAGGCAATTCTGGAGGTAGCGAGCTCGGCATTATAAAGTCTTGCAGTTGAGGTTCTTCTGCGAGTTCTGCCAGGCTTGCCCGTTGACCACGTATAGGGCCGTATCGTGCTTAATCCTACCTGTCTAGTCGCTGTCAATGTGTGGGCTGTATTTGAGATATGGTGAAGGTCTTGGTTTCCTTTTCTGAAGCTACTGTGCCATCAGGTCCGCCTTCGCTTTCAACCTGTTCCTCGTCTTCCTTGAGGAGCTCAGGGGGCGGCATTGTATTGTGACGCTTCGCGTCTGTTCCGATTCCGATTCCCCCTCTCGCCCGTTAGCACCTGCCTGCACCTACCGCCTGCCTGCTGAAAGACCGCAGCGGGGCCCCACGCAAGCCAACACGGTACCTCGCCATCCCTGGCCATTCCTGGGGGGCTGCGAGGCGTGAAGCTGTCGCCCCTTTCAAGGGCTGCTAGGGGAGCCATCACAATGGGGCCCCACGCGAATTCAAACGGGACCTCGCACTCCCTGGGAGGCTGCAAAGAGTGAAACTGTCGGCACTTTCGAGGGCTGCTGGGGGAGCCCGCACAATGGGGCCACACGCAGACACAAACGGAACCTCAAACCAATTGAGCTGGGAAGACTCATAGAATCCAGCCGCCAGAACTGATTTTTGAATCGTCTACCACCACGGGCAACCTTCCTGCCGTCGTCGTCGTCGCCGACTACAGCAGGCCTACGCAGCAACCCCCCCTCCGTAGGACATCCGCAATGAGTCGTCGTCGTCGCCGTCGTCGTAATCATCCTCGTTCTCGTCCTCGTACTCGTCCTCGTCGTCGTCGTCGCCTACGGCGGGTCCGCGAAACGCCCCCCCCCACGCCACCCCCACAGGGCATCCCCACTGCGTCGTCGTCGTCGCCGTCGCCGTAATCATCCTCGTTCTCGTCCTCGTACTCGTCCTCGTCGTCGTCGTCGCCTACGGCGGGCCCGCGAAACGCCCCCCCCACGCCACCCCCACAGGGCATCCCCACTGCGTCGTCGTCGTCGCCGTCGCCGTCCGTCCGTCGTCGTCGTCCTCGCCCTCGTCCTCGTCCTCATCATCATCCTCGTCCTCGTCGTCGTCATCGTCGTCGTCGTCATCGTCCTCATCCTCGTCGTCGTTGTTATCGTTGTCGTCGTCGGCCACAGGGGGCATACACTTCCCCCCCATACAGCATCCGCAGTGCGTCATCGTAGTCGCCGTCGGTGTCCGTCGTTGTCGACGTCGTCGTCGTCCTCGTCGTCGTCGACTACAGCTGGCCTGCGCAGCCCCACATAAGGCATCCGCAGTGCGTCGTCGTCGTCGGCGCCATCGTCCGTCGTCCTCGCCCTCGTAATCGTCCTTACCCTCGTTCTCGTCATCGTCCCGTCGTCGTTGTCCTCGTCGTCGTCGACTACAGCTGGCCTGCGCAACCCCACATAAGGCATCCGCAGTGCGTCGTCGTCGTCGGCGCCATCGTCCGTCGTCCTCGCCCTCGTAATCGTCCTTACCCTCGTCCTCGTCATCGTCCCGTCGTCGTCGTCCTCGTCGTCGTCGACTACAGCTGGCCTGCGCAGCCCCACATAAGGCATCCGCAGTGCGTCGTCGTCGTCGGCGCCATCGTCCGTCGTCCTCGCCCACGTAATCGTCCTTACCCTCGTCCTCGTCTTCGTCCCGTCGTCGTTGTCCTCGTCGTCGTCGGCTATAGCTGGCCTGCGCAGCCCCACATAAGGCATCCGCAGTGCGTCGTCGTCGTTGGCGCCATCGTCCGTCGTCCTCGCCCTCGTCCTCGTCATCGTCCCGTCGTCGTCTGTCGTCGACTACAGCTGGCCTGCGCAGCCCCACATAAGGCATCCGCAAAGCGTCGTCGTCGTCGGCGCCATCGTCCGTCGTCCTCGCCCTCGTAATCGTCCTTACCCTCGTCCTCGTCATCGTCTCGTCGTCGACGTCGTCCTCGTCGTCGTCGACTACAGCTGGCCTGCGCAGCCCCACATAAGGCATCCGCAGTGCGTCGTCGTCGTCGGCGCCATCGTCCGTCGTCCTCGCCCTCGTAATCGTCCTTACCATCGTCCTCGTCATCGTCTCGTCGTCGTCGTCGTCCTCGTCGTCGTCGGCTACAGCTGGCCTGCGCAGCCCCACATAAGGCATCCGCAGTGCGTCGTCGTCGTCGTCGGCGCCATCGTCCGTCGTCCTCGCCCTCGTAATCGTCCTTACCCTCGTCATCATCCTGTCGTCGTCGTTCTCGCCCTCGTCGACTACAGCTGGCCTGCGCAGCCCCACATAAGGCACCCGCAGTGCGTCGTCGTCGTCAACGCCATCGTCCGTCGTCCTCGCCCTCGTAATCGTCCTTACCCTCGTCCTCGTCATCGTCTCGTCGTCGTCGTCCTTGCCGTCGTCGACTACAGCTGGCCTGCGCAGCCCTAGATAAAGCATCCGCAGTGCGTCGTCGTCGTCGGCGCCATCGTCCGTCGTCATCGCCCTCGTAATCGTCCTTACCCTCGTCCTCGTCATCGTCTCATCGTCGTCGTCCTCGTCGTCGTCGACTACAGCTGGCCTGCGCAGCCCCACATAAGGCATCCGCAGTGCGTCGTCGTCGTCGGCGCCGTCGTCGTTGGCTCCATCGTCCGTCGTCATCGCCCTCGTAATCGTCCTTACCCTCGTCCTCGTCATCGTCTCGTCGTCGTCGTCGTCCTGGCCGTCGTCGACTACAGCTGGCCTGCGCAGCCCCACATAAGGCATCCGCAGTGCGTCGTCGTCGTCGGCGCCATCGTCCGTCGTCCTCGCCCTCGTAATCGTCCTTACCCTCGTCCTCGTCATCGTCTCGTCGTCGTCGTCGTCCTGGCCGTCGTCGACTACAGCTGGCCTGCGCAGCCCCACATAAGGCATCCGCAGTGCGTCGTCGTCGTCGGCGCCATCGTCCGTCGTCCTCGCCCTCGTAATCGTCCTTACCCTCGTCCTCGTCATCGTCTCGTCGTCGTCGTCGTCCTCGTCGTCGTCGACTACAGCTGGCCTGCGCAGCCCCACATAAGGCATCCGCAGTGCGTCGTCGTCGTTGGCGCCATCGTCCGTCGTCCTCGCCCTCGTAATCGTCCTTACCCTCGTCCTCGTCATCGTCTCGTCGTCGTTTTCGTCGTCGTCGACTACAGTTGGCCTGCGCAACCCCACATAAGGCATCCGCAGTGCGTCGTCGTCGTCGGCGCCATCGTCCGTCGTCCTCGCCCCCGTAATCGTCCTTACCCTCGTCCTCGTCATCGTCTCGTCGTCGTCGTTGTCGTCGTCGTCGTCGTCGTTTTCGTCGTCGTTTTTCTGGTCGGCGCAGTCGCCCTCACGAACGACCGCGGCGACAGGGAGAAGGAGGGGTAGGAGGAGGAGGAGAAGGAGGAGGAGGAGGAGGAGGAGGAGGAGGGGAGAAGGAGGAGGAGGAAGAGGACATCAGTGGTGGGTGGCAACTGACGTTTCTGATTGAAGGTGGTGGCACATGTGTGTCTTGACGTGGAGGTATGTGTCACCACCCCCTACGGCCGTCTCCGTTGGCCGAAGGGCCGTAGGAGGGTCCTCGGCCCGCTCCAGGGCCTATTGACGGCAGGTTGACTGGTGGGAGCTGGAGCCCTCGCAGCCCCATTGATGGAAGCTGCGACGACACTCACCGACGAGGCCTATTGACGATCCTCGCCGAGGGGAAGGACAAGACGGAGGCGGTCATCCCGAGTGACGATGCTGTCCGCGATGCCTCCCACTCCTGACTGACGATGCCGTCCGCGATGCCCCCCACTCCTACAGTGGGATTCCTGCAACTGGGGGTCCCAAGCCAGCATGCACAATTTCGACTCCGAGACTGATTCTCCCTCGCACGATATTTATCCCATGTTGTGGGATAGATGCTGGGGGGAACGGGCGGGGGGCACAGGATTGACGTAGGTAGCCCCGCTGTGCTTCACCCAGAGAGAGCTGGACCACAGCAGCAGAACCCGAAAGCGTAAACACGGCCGAACCGAACCCCACGAGAGCGCACCAGGGGCAGACGCGCAATTACCAACGCACGCACCATTGGTGACTACCTACCAGACCACCCCAACCCAACCCGAAGACCCGAATTTCGGGTTGGGGGGGGTAAGGGTTCCACACGAGTTTTTTCGATGTTTCCCGACACCCCCCCCACTGGAAATCGAGGGTAAATCTGAGCCTTCGGGTTGGGTTGGGGTGGTTTGGTGGGTGGTGAATTGGGAGGGAAGGCCCGTGCGACGAAACTGCGGACGACGCCATGTGGTGACGTCGCCCGGCAGGACCTCGGTGGCCCGGAGGAGGCCCCCGCAACCATTCGTAGGTCACTGACCAGATGTGGTGGCGTTCCTCCTCCTCGTCCTCCTCCTCCTCCTCGTCCTCCTCGTCCTCCTCGTCCTCGTCCTCGTCCTCGTCCTCGTCCTCCTCCTCCTCCTCCTCCTCCTCCTGTCCTAGGCCCCCG
This sequence comes from Prorocentrum cordatum, assembly GCA_963575745.1. Lineage (NCBI taxonomy): Eukaryota > Dinophyceae > Prorocentrales > Prorocentraceae > Prorocentrum > Prorocentrum cordatum. Next base: position 55,564 of record CAUYUJ010015169.1, read on the forward strand.
GAGGCCTGCTGAGGTCACCCGCGGGGGGTTCCCACGGCCTGCCTCCCCGCCTCGGGAGACGAGGAGGAGGAGGAGGTGGAAGAGCAGCGGAACGGACCACGCGGCCACGATCCTTGAGGGTCCTGAAGCGGGATCCTGAGAAAAGGTCACCTGGACCCTGCCGCACTGCGGGGTGGGGGCGGGGTGGGGGCCCAAGAAAGCGGAAGGGGAACCGGAAGGGACAGGGGAAGGGGCCGGAGCGGGGAAAGGGGGAGAACAAACACGACGGGGAAAGGGCACACCGAATTCATGAATTCCAATTTTTTGTATTGTTAAAGACCGAGAATCCTTGAAGTAAACATTCTGGGTAGGTTGGCGGGGGACCGGCATGACCACATGAGTGCCATTACGGCACGGGTCGCACCGTCACCCTTAAGTAATTACTACAAATAAGAAGAATAATACTAAGACTAATAATAATAATCGTAATAATAATAATAATAATCATATTAATAATAATAATAATGATGATTATTTTTAGTAGTATAATTATTATTATTTTTTTTTTAAAAAAAAAAGAAGAAGAAGGAAAGGCATACGACCGCACGAGTGCCACTACGGCACGGGTCGAGTCGTCACTCTTGGGGCACAAGGTGGGGGTGGCTCAATTGCCAAAAAGTGAAAGTTTACTGGCACTTGCAGGCACAATCAGCGGGCAGGGGAGTAAATCCCGTTCACGGCCCAATGGAGGATATGAGTGGTGGGTGGCAATTGACGCCTCTGATGGAAAGCGGTGGCACATGTGTGTCTTGGCTACGGCCGTCTTCGTTGGCTGAAGGGCTGTAGGGGGGTCCTCGGCCCCCTCCAGGGCCTATTGACGGCGGCAAAATGGAAGGTTGACTGGTGGGAGCGGGAAGCGCCGCAGCCCGATCGATGGAAGCTGCGAAGTGTGGAGGAGGAGGAGGAGGAGGAGGAGGAGGAGGAGCAGGAAGCGGAGGAAGTGGACTGCTCATTGGACTGCTCAAGTGGTGAAGGACCCCTCGGGGCCGAAACCGCCCCACCGCGAGCGCTACCACCACGAGGGGCCTCAGGGCCAACACAATCGGGGTCGGCAGGCCGGCGCCCCAGGGGGAGCACGCCGTGCATGCTCGTCCGTGCCACCTGGCCCCCGGCCGCCCCTCCCTGGCCCGCGCCCAGGGGGGGCGCCGTGCGGGCCGGGCCGGCGCGGCGGCACTGCGTGCCCCCCGAGGCCCTGCCCCAGCTCCGGGCAAGCCCCGCGGCCCCCCACCCTCGGGCGGCCTGCCGAAGGCGGGACAAGCCACCAGAGCGGTCGGGCGGGCTAGGCGGGCTCGGCCTGCGCAGGAGCCCGCTGGCAACCCGCGGGTTCCAGCGCGGCCCAGGGGGGGAGGCAGGGAGGAGCAGCAGAGGGGTGAGGGCTAATGGGAAAGGCGCCTCGCCCATCAGCGGCAAGGCAACCTCCCAGGCGCGGCCCCTCTGCCAGGCTGGGGTCCGGCGCACGGCGCGCTCCGAGGCGGGGGAGGAGGACAGGAGCGAAGGAAAGCAACGACAAGGAGGAGGAGGAGGAGGAGGAGGAGGAGGAGGAGGAGGAGGAGGAGGAGGGAGGAGGAGGAGGAGGAGGGGGAGGGGGAGGAGGAGGAGGAGGAGGGCGGAGGAGGAGGGAGGAGGAGGAGGAGGAGGAGGAGGTAGGAGGAGGAGAGGAGGAGGAGGAGGAGGAGGAGGAGGAGGAGGAGGGGAGGAGGAGGAGGAGGAGGAGAGAGGAGAGAGGAGGAGGAGGAGGAGGAGGAGGAGGAGGAGGAGGAGGAGGAGGAGGAGGAGGAGGAGGAGAAAACGTGGAGGAGAGCAGCAAGGTGGGCAGGGGGCAGGAGAGAGGCGGCATCGGGGGCGAGGATCCCCCAGCCGGAGGAGGATGCAGAGGAGAAAACGCGGAGGAGAGCAGCAAGGAGGGCAGGGGGCAGGAGAAAGGCGGCATCGGGGGCGAGGCTGTTTCGGGGCAGTCGGGCGGGCAGGGCAGGCAGGGCAGGCGGCCTCGGCGCGAGGGGCCCCGGCCCATCCCCCCAGCCCCGCACCACCCCAAACCACCGCGCGGGGCTGCTTCGGGGCAGTCGGGATCGGGAGGGCAGCCCCACGCCCCTCCTGGGCAGAGGAGGTGGATGAGGTCAGCGACGAAACGGGGGACGAGGAGGGAGGCTGCGGGGAAGGAGGGAGGGACGGATGTGGAGGAGAAGGGCGAAGGGCGAGGGGAGCGGGCGGAGGACGACCAAGGAAGTGGGCAGTTGACTATACATATATATATATATAGAGATATCGTGTTATGCGATTGCGAAGCACTGATTGTTGAATACATTGCTGCAGTAAAATCAGGTTGCTGAATCGTTGCGTAACTTGTGTTCGATTGAATTGACTTGCTTCTTGACATGTAGTGGAACACACACACACACACACCAGTTACCCGAGACGTGCCCAGCCCCTTTTCACCACGAGAAGCGAAGCGAATATTTGCATGAACGTACATCGCCAGATATGCAAGATCTGCGCTGCCCTCATCTCCGCCGCGCCTCCCACGAGCCGACCAAAGTGGCGATATCTGTGCACTTCGTAGCCTGCCACGGAGAAGCGAGGTCTCGAATAGATCCGCGTGACCCCGACGACGCTGGACCCCCCAAGAGCCACCGAAAGTGGTGATAGTTGCGCAGTTCGCAGCCTCCCAAGGAGCAGCGAAATCTCGTCTGGGTGCGCGTGGCCCCCGACTCCACTGGACCTCCCAGGAGCTTACGGAAGTGGTGACAATTCCGCAGTTCGCAGCCACCCAAGGAGCAGCGAGGTCTCGTCTGGGTGCGCGTGGTCCCCGACTCCGCTGGACCTCCCAAGAGCCAACGAAAGTGGCGACATTTGCACAGTTCGCAACCCTCCCAGGGAGCTTCGAGGTCCCGCCTGGGTCCGTTTGCTCCGCTGCTCCCGCCGTGTCTTCCAGGAGCCCACGAAAATGGCGACATCTGCGCAATTCGCAGACCCCCAGGAACTACGAAGTCCAACCCCGGTAAGTTTACTCCGCTACTCCGCTGTGCCTCCCAGGAGCCCACGAAAGTGGCGACAGTTGCGGAGTTCGCAGCCTCCCAAGGGGGCTTTGAGGTTCTGCCTAGGTCCGTTTACTCCGCTGCACCGCCGCGCACCC
>CAUYUJ010015169.1:58835-86335 GCA_963575745.1 Prorocentrum cordatum
GCTCCTCCTCGTCCTCCTCCTCCTCGTCCTCCTCCTCACATCCTACGACTCCACCTCCTCCTCCTCCTCCTCCTCCTCCTCCTCCTCCTCCTCCTCCTCCTCTTCCTCCTCCTCCTCCTCCTGCTCCCTTGCGCGCCGGTCAGTGTGGACCCCTCCAGGTCCTGGGACCAATGTTGAAAGAATTTGGACTGGGTGGGAGAGCCGCCGTTGTCTCAACAGGCCCTCCTCCACGAGGAGGAAGATGTGAGGGAGGAGGAGGAGGAGGAGGAGGAGAAGGAGGAAGAGGAGAAGGAGGAAGAGGAGGAGGAGGAGGAGGGAGAAAAGACAGTTTCAGCCCAGCGTAGAAGAGGAGGAGACGGAGGACGACGCAAGGAGGGAGACAGAGGAGGATAGAGACGCTGCCATCACCCGATTGGAATAGGTGCGGCGTGAACACGAAGATAAGATTGGGAATGTAAAAGAGAGGGGGAGGATAAGGAGGATGAGGATGTGGAGGAGGCTTGCAGGGCGCGGGCGCTGGGCTCGTGTCGACTCCTGGTCCTGTTCCGCTGAAGATTGCGTCGCGTCGCCCCAGCCCCGGCCGAACTCGCGGGACTCAAGACCAGCTGCCAGCCCTCGCCTTTGCCCCGGTCATAGGCTTGGTGGAGCTTCTCGGGGCCCTCCAGCGTGGTCTTAAGCAGGCCGACGATCTGGAGCTTCGCGCCGCCGATGCCGCCCACCTGGCAGCCCAGGAAGTTGGAGCCCCCGCCCTCCCCCCCACTGCATCGCATTCAGGAGCGAGTCCAACGCGCGAGCGCTCGCGCCGAAGCGGGAAAGCTTGCCCACCGACGCCGCGCCCTTCTCAATCTTCTTGGCGCCATGTCCTGCCCCATGGCCTGCTCCTCGTCACCGGGTAGGTCGCTGCTCCGAAGTCCCCGTCATGCTACCAGCTGGCAGCGATCCCGACAACGTGCTTTTCCTCCCCGCCACGGGCTCCAAGTGGGGATGGCAGAGGCAAGGCCTGCTTTGCCCCTGCCACTGCGGCCGCTGGGCTCCGCTCCACGTCTGGATGCGGAATAGAGCCTTCATGTGGTGCGCTGCGCCCGCCCTCCAGCGATTCGACTGGCCTGGGTCTTAGTGGGCCCCGGAAACGGCAGGGCCGTTTTTTCACAATTTCCGGAAAAAAAAGTGCCCCCTGAAGATGGAAACGGCAAAGAAACAAGCGGAAACGGCAACAAAAACGGCTCCAGGATTGGAACCGGAGCGGGAACCCGTAAAAGAACGGCGACGGAACCGGGAAAACAACGTTACGGCGTTGGAACTGGCAAAAAAACGGCAGAACGGAACCGGTAAAAAAAAGGGCCCTGTCGTTTCCAGGGCCCACTAAGGACTGGGTGCCGCGCCAGAGGCCCCACTCCAGCTGGGCTGAGGTGGCTCAATGCTCGGATGCGGCAGACCAGCCGTCTCCATTTTCCTCGGGGCAGAAGAGTGCGGCACCTGTCGACGCGGAGGCCGTGCCCGCAGATCGCCTCCGGTGTCCCGGCGGCACTGCTGCGCCCGCTGCCATACCCACACGGGGTCGAGCCGCGTTTCGCAAAGGCCGCGCGACGGCTGCGCTTTCGGCGCTGCGAATCCCAAGTTCGGCCACTCACCGTCTACCTCGCTGCCTTGCCAGAAAACCTCGGATCTGGATGCGCCGTCATCCATCTCCTGACTGGCCGACCGCTGTAATGCCATGCTAAAACCGCCGCGACAGCTTGACTCCGAGGGCGCGAAGAGCTCCATCCAGCTTTCGCTTGGCCTGCTCCTTCTCCTCTGGGGGCTCCTCGGAAGGCTGCGGCAGCCGCGGCGAACTCGGCCTACTTCTTCTCGTAATCCTCGCTGTCCACGCGGCTGAGGAGGTCCATGTTGACGTCCTCGCCATCGCCACCGTCAGCTGGGACGTCTTCAGCTGCGCCGCCAGCGGGGTGAATCGCAGCACCATCAGCAACAGGTGCAGCAGCCGCGGCCTCCACGCGACGGCGCTCCTCGGTCTGAGCCTGCACGCGCTTGGAGATGGAGAGAGAGCCTCCTGCGCCTCCTGGCTGTCTCGCACCGCGTCGCACAGCCCTTCACAGACCGCCTGAACTGGGTCGTCGAACTCGCTGGCCCGGAGCTAGACGAGATTCCCCCCCCCCTTGCGTTCCTCGCGCTCGCGATCGCAGAGCTTCATCATCTCCAGCGCCCTCTGCTGCTCCGTGACGCTGTCAGCCTTGGCCCCGAGCTTGGCGATCTTCTTGCGCAACCCTTCCACGCGTCATCGCTGGCCCTGGGCGGTGGGCTGCGGTTGCCTCCGCTTGCTCCACACTGGAGGTGTCGAGCCCCTGTTGCTGCATGACGGCAAATACATCCTTGAAGGTGACTCCTCCATGATCTGGCGCCGCAGCTTTGTCGGCTGTGCCCTTCGGCCAGCCGCCGACGCCTGCTGACTGGGTTGCTTGAACCATGGCGGCGTCGCAGGCGCTGGTTCACCCTTGAGCTGCGCCAGCTGGGCGCGCATCCTATGCAGCAGGCGCATTTGCTTGGAGTGCACTGGCGGTCCGTTGGCCCATGCTCCCCGCGGCTGTGGCCCGCCCACGCTGCGCGAACGAGCCGAGGTCGAGGGGGCCTGCTGCTGCTGTTGCTGCAACTCCGCGGCTGCTTGCCGGGCTGCGCTGACCACTCTCTGAGAGGCAGGCTCGGAGCAGCGCCTGCACCTGATCCAGGAGGCGGAAGATGAGGATGAGGATGAGGATGGGGAGGAGCAGGATGCCAGCCAACAGAAGGGGGGGCATCAGTACTCGACGATCACCACAAGGCGATATGCAGGAGGAGGGGGGCGAGGGCACTGGCGGGAAGAGAGGACGATGATGACTTTGACAATGGTGATGCTGAAGATGATGATGGTGATGATGGTGATGGTGATGATGATGGTGATGATGGTGGTGACAATGGTGATGGAGAGCGTGAGTCTGGTGATGATGATGATGGTGATGGTGAAGAAGACGACAATGATGATGCTGATGGTGATGCTGCCGATGATGATGGTGACGATGATGGTGATGCTGCTGATGATGACGATGATGATGATTGTGAGTATGATGATGATGATGTTGCTGATGATGATGATGATGATGATGATGACGATGATGATGATGATAATGCTGATGATGATGATGATGATGATGATGATGATGATGATGATGCTGACGATGGCAATAGTGATGGTGATGATGACAGTGGTGGTGGTGGTGGTGGTGGTGTTGAGGAGGAGGAGGAGGAGGAGGAGGAGGAGGAGGAGGAGGAGGAGGAATCACACAGTTAGGCTGAGGAGCCTCGCGAGGAGGGCGCAGCGAGGGCAGGGACGGCAAGCAAAGGGCAGGACGGCGCCGGGGCTCGAGAGCGGAGGAGGAGGCCCGGCGAGCTTGGAGCGGCTGGGCCGCGAGAGGGTCGGCCAGGAGCTGCGCCCGCTCAGAACGGCAGGGGGAGTCCTTCTGAGGTGAAGAGGATAACGACGACAACGACAACGACGACGATGACCATGGCGACGACGACGACGACGACGACGGCGGCGACGGTGATGACGGTCATGACGGTACTGAGGACGGTGAGGACAGCGGCGACGCTTGCAGAACGCTGAGCGCGTCATCGGCATCGTCATCATCGAGGGCTGCGCCACGTGTGCGCGGCGCGCCCGTGGGGGACATGGGAAAGGGGGTGGCCTTCTCAGAAGGCTCCGAAGCCCGCTGGCCTTCCGAGAACTTTTCTAAGCCTTTCCCGGAGACGCAGAACACCTCGCAGGAGGAGGAGGGGGGAGGAGGAGGAGGAGGAGGAGGAGGGGGGGGGGGAGGAGGAGGAGGAGGAGGAGGAGGAGGAGGAGGAGGAGGAGGAGGAGGAGGAGGAGGAGGAGGAGGAGGAGGAGGAGGAGGAGGAGGAGGCGCCAGGGCTTCTGAGAAAAGTCGCGCCGCCTTCCGAGGAGGCCCTCTCTCCTTCTCGCTTCTCCCCCTCGCTCGCCGCCGAGGCTGCACACCCGAAACGACCCTGGCCAAGCCAATCCATTGAAAGGCAACTACTGGGAGGTCTTCGTCGGAAGGACTGAAGAGAATTGAGCCCGAGTGCGCCTGAGTGCGCCGCGGATGAAGCGGGATCTAACTGGATCAAGCGGGATTCAGCGGGATTCAGCCGGTTTAAACGGGATTGCCCATCTGTCGGAAGAAGTAAGTCGAAACATAAAGTAGGAAGGCGTTGAAAATAGATTGGGTTCCGTCCGCCCCCTAAGAAGGACGGAAAAGGTGAAGCCACTGGATCATTGAAATAGGAAGGCGCTTAAAGTAGATTGGAATCTAGGAATCCAAAAATACCTACTTTCAACGACCGATGGGTAAGCCGACTTGAGCCGGACCTGGGACCAGGGCAAGGCCTGAAGTTTGCCCCCCCAGGAGCTGCCTCCGAAACGCCTTGGCCTGGCTGGGGCGCCGAGGCCTGCAGGAGGCGGAGACGCCGCCGCGTGCGGAGCGGGGCCGAGAGCCGGGCGTGGTGCCTCCTCCTCGTCCTCCTCGCGAGGGTGAGTCGAACCTCGACCTCATCCTGCTCGCCCTCGTCCTCCTCGTCCTCCTCGTCCTCCTCGTCCTCCTCCTCCTCCTCATCCTCTTTCCTCTTCGTGATCCTCGTCCTCCTCCCAATGGTGGGCAGAGCCTCAACTGCCTCATCCCTCCCACTGCTGCCTCCCTACCCTCGGAGGGGGCCGATTGTACACCCAGAGGCAGGGCTCGACCTAAACGGTGCTTTCCGTCTTCGTTTAGTCTTCGTGTTCCATCGTTCGGTCTTCCTTCCGCCTCTGCTGCAAAACGAACCCCAGACGAAGACAACCCACGAACTTGTCAAACCACGGTCTCGCTAGAGGCCTCCTTGAGAGAGACGCGCTGAGATAAGAAGAGGGGCCTCGAAGTCTGGGGATCTACCATGGCCATGATATCCACCCATTCCCGCCCCAGTCATCCCCCCCTCTTGGCTTATGTCTGGCATGTCCTCCTACAGGTGGAGTGTGGACGAAACATGAAAAGCAGCCAACGAAGATCCAAACGCAGTCAAACACTGTCCAAAAATAGTCCCCCTTACTCGAGGTTTAACTATGTCTTGAAGACCAATCCTGTAGAGGGACACGCCCGACTCAACACCCTTGGCCGCTGCACTCGTGCACCCGTCGGGGGCCCAGGATCGGCCTGGGTTGAGCAGGGCCCGACAATCCCGGCATTCCTATAGTCATACCACGACATGTTCTTAGAACCCACACGTGTTCTAAGAACAGAAGCTATGTTCTTAGAACATAAACCCGATGTGATAAAACAAGGCAGTCCCAGCCAGACATGTTCTGAGAACACTTCGTGGGAACCACAACAAGTTCTTAGAACACTATTTGGTAGTGCTATAGGGCGAGCCGGGACGCTTCGCCACTGCTTAACTGGGCCACATCGGCGCGCGTGCACGGCAGACGCCCTCCAAGGGGGGGAGGGCGGGTGGCTCTCGGCCGGGCCCCCCTCCGCGCGGCGGGCCTCCGTGATCTCCTGCAGGCCTCGGCGCCTGCAAGCCCCGAGGCTCTCCACGGATCCCCGTGTGCGCCGTGTGTCCCGGCCTCGGGGGGTCGGCGTCAGGAAAAGTCAGGAAGAAACCCTAAGATCTGGACGTTGCAACTTTTGCACACTGGGCGGCTTCGCCATGTCTTTTCATCACTCGGGGGGTCTGTCCGAGAAAAATCGGCGGCGGATAAACCTCCCTTTAGCACACCTCCCTTTATCAAGGGTGCGTAAGACCCGGGTACAGGGGACCCGGAAATCCCCGACGATGTCGTCAAAAAAATGACGAGGCCGAGCCTGCATTTTGACGAGGCCTCCCACTGCAGACATCCCACGAAACTCCTCCTCGTCAAAATCCGAGGCGCGGTCGTGAAAAAACGATGGCGAACCCGAGTCCTGGCAAACCCGGGTCTTACGCTCCCCCGACTTTAGTGAATCTGGCCTGGGGCCGAAACCGACGGACCTGGGCCCGCAAAGATAGCGGCGGCGACGCTCTCTCGCGAACCGAGAACGGCCGATTCGCGAATCGACGCGTCAGGATAGGAGGTCTGTCAACCTCCGATCTTCGTGTCTCAGTGCGTCCCTGGCTCCCCCCCCCCCCCGCGGACCGCGCACGTGCCTCGGGCCCTGCTCTGCGACGACCCCCCCCCCTCGCCATCGCTCGGACGTCGTCCACTCCCCGTGCACGCGTTGCGATGTCGCGCGTGCATGCTGCGCCGCCAGAATTTGACCATATCCACTGCTGCTGGGTCGTGTTGCGAGGACTCGGGGAGCGGCGGATATGGATATCTGCCCGCTCACGCGGGCGGGCAGATATCCATATCCACTGCTCCTCGAGATTCCAGGGCACGACTCCGAAGCGGTGGATGTGGACATATTCTGGCGGTGGACATGCTGCTCACACGTTCGCCGCGGCCGCCCACCGCGCTCCGGCCCTGCGCGCCTGGCTGCTGCTGCCCCCGCCGGCTGCTCGTCGACCTCTTGGGCGTCTGAGCGTCCCGTCTTCCTCTCGGCCGTCCCGCCCCCCCCTCTCTGCTCGTCGGCCGATTCGCTGGTTGGTGCGCCTATCCAGCTTTTCGCTGGAGCGGAGTTCGCCGCTTCGCCGCTGACAGAAAAAAAACATACAGTGCGGGCGCGGCCGCAAGAAACCCTCGCAAGAAACCCGACCCTGAGAACCCGTGCGTGACGTGCACCTGAGGGGAAACCTGGAGCACCCTGAACGAAGCAGCTCCTTCAACGGCTGCGGGAAGTCACCGCGCAGCGCGAGGAGCGAAGAAACCCAGGATACCCTGCCGAAAAGCATATGGCTTCTTGATGCGCGCACCCACTGTAGACTCTTCACAGGCTGACCCAAGGCGCAGATGGAAACAAGAAGAAACGCCCGAGCGATGCCAGGCCCCTCATGGACGCCCCTCGCGCGCACGCCCGTCGAAGGCGTGCCCCTCTCCCCGCCGGGCCAAGAGGGTAAGGTCGGGCGTGTACTCCTACGGGCGGAGTTGACGAGAAATTGAATATAGCCAGCAAGATGCCCAACCATATTAAAATACAAACAACAACAAAAAACTGAAGATCGTCCACTGACTATTTTTGTTTACTGTTCTTGAACCTTCCTCCTGTGGAGGGACCTGCCCGTCTTGAACCTTGCTCCTGTGGAGGGACCTGCCCGACCTAACACGAGGGCGTGTGCGCCGAGCTTCCTGGGGGCCCGGGACTGGCCTGGCGCCGGGTTGCGTGCACGCGTGCACAGCTGCCGCCTCCCGAAGGGGGGAGGGCGGGAGCGGTGGGATGGGAGGAGGAGGCTCCGGCGGGGCTCCCCCTCGGGAGGAGGACGAGGAGGGCGAGGACGAGGAGGGCGAGGAGGGCGAGGACGAGGAGGGCGAGGGAGGACGAGGCGGACGAGGAGGGAGGACGAGGAGGACGAGGAGGACGAGGGCGAGGAGGACGAGGTCGAGGCGCGGCTACCCTTCGGGAGGAGGGCGGGGAAGAGGGTACGGCCGGCTCTCGAGCCCGGCTCCGCACGCGGCGGGTCCCCGTCGCCTGCAGGCCTCGGCTCCTGTCATCGGTTTCCGCCTCTCCCTCGCCAAGACCCATGTGCTCCCGGTGGCCCGTGGGTGCAGAAGCTCTGCCTCCGTCCTCTTCGCTTCACGGACCTCTCAGAACTGCCACCGCGCTCCTCCTCATCATGAACCTCCTCCTCCTCCTCATCATGAACCTCCTCCTCCTCCTCCTCCTCCTCGTCCTCCTCCTCCTCCTCCTCCTCCTCCTCCTCCTCCTCCCCCTCCCCCTCCTCCTCCCCCCCCTCCTCCTCCTCCTCCTCCTCCTCCCTCCTCCTCCTCCTCCTCCTCCTCCCGTCCTCCTGCTCCTCCTCCTGCTTCCTCCTCCTCGTCGTCGTCGTCGTCCTCCTCCTCCTCCTCCTCCTCCTCCTCCTCCTCCTCCTCCTCCTCCTCCTCCCCCTCGTGAAGTTCGACACGCGCGCAGAGTTCTGGGCCACCCAAGGGCGGCGGTTTCCCCGCGGCCTAGTCGGTGCACTCACGGCAGCCTGCGCGGGTCCAGCCCCCGACAGCACCTCATGCACAGTGGTCCCCAACATACGAAAGCCCTCTTCTGCGATCGCTCGTCAGCTCTGTCGTTCGCTCGCCCCCTGCTCCTCTCGGGAATGGACCAGGGCTGAACCTAAACGGTGTTTTTCGTTTTCGTTTTGCTTTCGAAACGAAAGCGGCCCACGAAATCACCAAAAACACCGTTTAGGTCCAGCCCTGGAATGGACAGACAGAGCCCCCTTGGCAAAACGTGGTTTAGTGAAAACGACCTCAGGCCCATACCTGGCGGGCGCAAGCCTGGAAAATGACGGCCGCGGAGCCCTCTCGAGAAACCGAAAACGGACAAATCACTAATCGACGTGTCAGGGTTGGGGTTCTTTCCAACCCTGCCCCTCCTATTCCTCGACCACTCCCCCCACCCTCCCCGCCTCCTCATCAGAAAGCCGAAAGCGTGCAGAGCACGGTCGGGCCTAGGCCAAACACACAGCCTTCAAACACACGAGGCCCTCCGCCGGCCAAGCCTTACAGAACATCCAAGGGTACCCTCCCCAGGGTGCACACGAACATCCAACACGCACGAAGAACATAAGGCCACCCTCCCCGAAACGACCTCGACCTTGTTAACTACTTCGGCCCGACTGTACCAGACCTTCAGTGCACGGAGCCCGTCAGATCCTCACGAGGACGCCCGCATGCTGCCCACCAGCCCCGAAGGCGGAGCGCGCGCGAACGCCACGACGGGGGGACGACCCCGCACGCGGCCCGCCCCCATTCCTCGGAGTTCGACTCCAGTTGGCTCGTCATGCGCTCGATCCTCTGCCCGATCCTCTTGACCTCGTGCTCCATGCTGGCGATCATGACGTCGCCGAGGAGGAGGAGGAGGACGACGACGAGGAGGAGGGAGAAAAACAGCACGAGCAGGAGAAGAGGAGGGGGAAAGGAAACAGACGAGGGCGAAGAGGCACGTCGCTGCCGTTCTTGAGCTTCGTCTCGCACACCCGGATGAACTCCTCGACGCTGACGAGGGTGCCGGCGCCCTTGACCATCTGCAGGGTCTTGAAGACCTTCCTCGCCTCCTTGAAATCAAGCTGGAGGGTCTGAAACAGGGCCTTGACAGGCTCGCTGTTGCGGTGTTTGCTCACGACGTCCCAGTTGAATCTGCAACCATCTTCGGTGCCGTGCTCTGCCATCTTCTCTAAGACAAAATCCTTGAACCGTCCAACCTTATCGTCCGAGTACGCGTCCTGTATGGTCAAGTCGACCATTTCCTCGTTGTCTCTGTCCCCTACCTTCACTGCGGCGTCGACAAACATCCCAGTGAGAACGTTGAGGAGGGCCACGATGAAAAAGATTATGTATAGCATGAACATCCTACGGAAGGGCTTTACAACATCGTGCATGGGGCGGGGGAAGTACGCGCAAAACGGCACTGACAATCCGCTGTGGTGGAAGGCCCGATGGCTCATACAAATGTGAGCGTTGAAAATGGTCATTCTATCTCGTTCCGACAACTCATCGGGCCAAGACCAGCCCGACCCCCCAGCCTCCATATCATAAACCTTAATGGTGCCACAGCTTCATATTGGAAGCGCAACGCACTCCCATCTGACGCACGGAATGCGCTCGCGCACGGTCCCGCTTCCGACCACCTCGCGGAGGGGAAATCACGCGAACCGAGCACGACTGGGGAGGCGGAGTTTCAGAAAATCCTTGCGCTGTGCCATGTGTGGTCAGATACCTGATGAAAAGCGGCGAACACGAAACGTGCGCTGCGCCGACACAACACTCGCACCCTCTGGCAACAATCATCCCCAGCGCCCGAAGGACGTCACTACAACGAAAGCTAGGACGGGGCACGCTCAACTTTTAACTTCGCCTGGCGTCGCACACGGGAAGATAGGAGCAGGGCGAGTCGCGTGCAGAGAGACCGCAACCAGACGTTGCAGGTGGTGGGCTGCGCTGGGCAAATCGGCGTGCCACTTTGCGACAGGAGGAAGGGCGCCGCAATGCAAAACGACGGAGCGAACGAGCGAACACCGCTGCGGACAAGCGTCAGGGCCTAGCTCAGACCAGGTGGGTGGGGCCGCGGCCTCTGGATTCTCGCGTGTCTGGACACATGCAATGAGAGATATCTAAACATGGGAGGTTCAGAGCGAAGAGGCTGATGAGGAGGACAATGAGGAGGCGGGGGAGGAAATTCTTGATGTCGGTTCACGCGCGTGGGTCGTCTCGACTTCTCGGGGTTGGTCCTGTTTTCCGTTCGTGTAGCATGACCCAACCCTTGAGGCGATAGAACCTCATGAGATATTACGCGCGTCGTGTGGCGCGCTGTCAATCGACCCAAAGTTCCATCGGATCTACGTTGGCGCTGTCTGTCGCCCTCGCTGTGCCGGTCAAGTGTAAGGGAGTGCGTCGTTCTTTGGCGGGCTGCTATCCGCATCGTCGCCGATGCTGTTTGCGCAGGGAGCCGTGTTTGTTGCCGTTTCGGGCCGCCGTGTGTTCGCCGTCTCCACTGTCAAGCGACGCTTTCTCGGAAACGGTGCGAAAACGGCCCTGCCGTTCCCGGGTTCCCCCCCCTTATAAGACGGAGGAGGAGGAGGAGGAGGAGGAGGAGGAGGAGGAGGAGGAGGAGGAGGAGGAGCCAGACCTCCTCACGCCGTGAGAGACAAGTCACCACGGCAAGTGGCCCGCTCGCTGCGGGGGGAGGCCCTCGCGCGGGCCCCGGGGGACCTTCCGGGGAGGACTCGGGAGGAAGAGCTGGCCTTAGGTCGGGCATGTCCCCGTGCAGGCAGATTTTGGGCGAAAAACTGAAAACGGTCAACAAATATTCAAAAATAGTCAAGAATCGTCAACGAATCGTCCCCGGACTATTTTTTGACTATCTTCGAACATTCATCCTGTAGAGGGACAGGCCCGACTTAAAGCTGGCCCCGCAGACCTCCAGGGCCCCACGCCTTCTTGTCGAGCTCCAGACCTCGGAGGTCTGGGCCGCCGTCGGCGCCGTCGTCGGCCACCAGCTCGGGACCCGGAACAACCTCACGCTGTGAAAAAATCACCACGGGAGGTTTTTCTCTATTGTCGGCCTCTGGGGATCTCTGCCGGGCCCTGGGACTTGGAGGGTGAGGGGGCTGAATGGCCCATGCATGCTCAATATATCGCTCATGTATGTGATCGGGTACAATTGGCATCCAATGTTGGCGGTTATGGACGGCCAGTCGTTCGTGCCCGCGCGTTGCCCGCGCGGGCAACCGCGCCGTCCATCCATTATCGTTCATGCGTGCGGGCGTTCTTGCATATCGCGCATGGGGCGCGAAGTGCAGTGCAAGTCTGCCTTGATTGTGCGATTGGTGATCGCGTAGGTTCCCAAACGATCACTTGTCGACCGCTGAGGCGGATTTGGAATGGGTCCCGCAATTCCCCCAACATGCGAATTCACATGTTCCTTTATCCCAACATGCAAATTCACATTCTGGCCCTTTCATACAGATTCCTAAACAAAATTCAACAATGTGAATTCACAGCTTCCTTTTTCCCGAAATCCCACCAGTCCTCTGGGCGTCGGTGGTTTAGAGCGTTTCCTCTTCCACTCCTCCTTCTTCCCCTTCGGGGAGGGGTTTACCCCTCCCCCTACCCCCTCCGCATGGACCTGGACGGGGGGGTCGCGAGGTGTCAGGGCGTCCAAAACGGCCTCGGCGAGGAAGCCAAATCATAGGTTTTACCAGGGTTTCGGCCCCATTTTGGCCTCCTGGGGAGGGGACCCTAATTGACTTTCCCCTCTTGTTTGATCGATCTCCTCCAAGATGGCGCCCAGGAGGCCCCAAGAGGTCCCAAGATGGCCCCAAGATGGCCCCATGATGACCCCAAGAGGCCCCCAGGAGGCCCCAAGAGGACCCCAAGTGGCCCCAATAGGCCTCCCCGAGGCACCCAGGACGCCCAAAAGTCCCTCAGGACGGCCCTCTACTCGCCTGGGCGTCGTTTCTGGATGGGCCGGTGAGGATACGCGAAGCGTCTGGAATTTGAATTCACATGTTGCTTTTCCCCACAATGTGAATTTACATTTTGCCATGGCCCTCAAGATCCCCCAAACTGAGGCGCAGTGTTCCGTTGGCTGGGCAGATTTTGGCACTCACCCCGCCGCTTTTATTCAAACTTTCTCTTTTTGCGCCCTCAGCGCACGTTGCCCTCGCCGCCTTGCCCCAGCCCCCCGATTCCTTGCTTCGTTTACCCTCAAGTCTCGCGCATGGGTGCAGACGGGGAGCTTCAAGTGGTTCCCTCGCCGAACACAGCAATCGAAGATATATCGCCCATGAGCGGCGCATAGAGACACCAGTGCCGGGACCCTGCGCCCGACCCCCACATTCACCCTCCAAGGGACTGTAAAACAACGACTCGGGATGAAAAGCCGGTCCCGGGGGAAGGGGTCGAGACATTTTTGGGTTCGACGTTGTGAAAGAAACACGACGTCGGGGGTCTGATGAAGGCCAACAGAGAAGGATCAGATATGAGGACTGGGCGAGGGGTGGGAAGGCGGAGGCGCAATGATCCAGCGGTGGGGGACGAAAGTGGGGGCAGAGGACGAGGAGGAGGAGGAGGAGGAGGAAGAGGACTAGGGAAGGGGGGATCATTGTGGAGCACTGCGTCCAATAGAACAGGTTGAAGCTGGAAGCGCTCGCCACGCGAATCGGCTGCGCCAAGTCGGCCCAGTCGTTGCCTCCCGTGGTCGCCTAGAAGGAGGGAGGGGAGGGCAGAGGACGAAGCGGGACGGACTGCTCTATGGTGCCCTACGAGATTATGATGTCCCAATGTGTTCGAGGAGGTCGGAGGCTATGCTTATCATAGGCGGAGCAGGGAAGATGGGAATGAGGAATGAGGAAGAGGAAACGCAACTAGTTACATTAGGACCTCTTTCGAACTGGTCCGAGGAGGTTTCTTTCAACTGCTTCTTACACCACAGAAATTATGCCATACACCGCATAGCGTACACCACACAGCTTCCGACAAACTGCCTACCCCATATCAATTACATCACGTAGCTTGTAGCCCATATCGCACATCATTTACAACGCACCACAAGACATACACCACACAGTCCATCACGTCGCTATCTAGCACCACGTGCATCGCACATCCAAATTGCGCGAGCCTATTGTTTGGGGCCTGAACGAAACACAACAACATACTACGGCAGGTTCGTGTCGTGCCGACCCCAGCGTTGGTTTTTGGCACCGCAGGGATCGTTAAACCTTGAACGATCGGCCGCTGCCGCAACGTCCGATCGTTCAACATCGATCGATTCTGGGTCGCCAGCGGCGTTCAACCTTGAACGCCCACGCTGGGGTCGCCGCTGGGTCGACACGACGCAAACCTACCGTAGACTTGCAAGCGAAGACCTTACATGCTCGAACGGCCTGGCATCACACGGGCACGGGGCGAACCCGCCCGCGCCCACCCGGCGCCCACAGGCCACACACCAAGCGCCCACGGGCGGGCACTCACCGGGCACCCCTGAGTACAAGCGACGCGTGGGAACCGAGGCCGCGCTAACGGCGATGCTGGTTAACGGCGAGGTTGGGAATCTGGTGTTTGTGACACCGAGCTCGCGCAGAACAAATGGTAGGAAATCACGAGCCACACTTTCCTGCATGTCAACATGTGCAAGTGCATCGAGCGAAAACGACGCAGCGAATTGCAGGAAAGCGCGAACCACGCGTTCCTACAACTGGTTTGGCCACGGACCACGCCTTCCTACAATCGGATGTTCTACCTCCCTGTTAGCTAACACACCGTTAGCGCGTCCACGGGGGAGGACATGAATGCGCAAGGAACACGAGCAAGAACACGAGGGGGGCGACGACACGGACGGGCTGGCGAGGACGGAAAGCCGTACGCACTCTTCTCGCGTGGGCGCGGCGAGGCACCCCCAGGAACGCCACCCCTGGCGGACGGCGGCAATGAGGAGAGAGGAGGGGGGGGCGAACGGGCGAGAGCGACTGTGGCCAAGAAACGCGGCTGGGTGAACAAGAGGGTACCGATACCGCTGCTCACGGACCCGCCCATGGTGCAGTCAGCTGCGGCGACGAGGGCTCTCTAGGACGAGCAGCGAAGTCGGTATGTCTTCCACGATGGTTTCCCCCAGGGCCGTAGGCGACCCGAGGAGGAGAAGGCGAGGAGGGGGATGAGGAGGAGGAGGAGGAGGAGGAGGAAGAAGAGGAAGAGGGGGAGGAGGAGGAAGAGGAGGAGGAGGGGGATGAGGAGGAGGAGGAGGAGGAGGAGGAGGAGGAGGAGGAGGAGGAGGAGGAGGAGAGGAGGGAGGAGGAGGAGGAGGAGGAGGAGGAGAAGAAGGAGGAGGAGGAGGAGGAGGAGGAGGAGGAGGAGGACGTGTCGCCTAAGGTCTTCAGAGAATCCCTCCATGTCTCCCTCGTCTGAACGGCAAGCGCCGGGGGGGGGGCCTTTTCAATCCGGTGCCACATCCTCGGAGGGCTTCGGCGGGGCAGGGCCGTGAGCGCGAGCCGCGGCCCTGCGGTAGACGCGCCTGGGTTGTCTCCCTCCGCGCGCTCGGCCTTCGTGGGGCACCCCCGAGAGCCGAGGGCCGGCACGCGGCGCGCGCCGGCGGGCGCGGAGGCTTGAAAAAGATGCGGGCCCGCCTGCCTGGAGGAGGCGGGAAAAAAGGAGGGGGGGTGGGAGGTGAGGGAGGGGGGGAGGGAGGGAGGGAGGGGGAAGAAGGAGGGAGAGAGGGAGGGAAGGGAAGCAAGGGAAGGGGGGGGGGGAGAAGTGAGGTAGGGAAGGAGGGAAGCGGGTGAAGGAAGGGAAGCAAAGGAGGGGGGCAGTAGGGGAAGCAAGGGGGAGGTAGGGAAGGAGGAGGGGGGGAAGTAAGGGAGGGGGGGGAGGGAGGGAGGGAGGGGGAAGAAGGAGGGAGAGGGGGAGGGAGGCAAGCTAGGTGCGCTCGCGTCATATCTGACATCCTACCCCTCCCTCCCATCCCTTACCATGGCGTAGATCCCCTCTCTACTCGGACAGTCGGATGTCGAGCAGGGCAATGATCCCGAAAGGGTACGCGATGCATTGTAGAGCACGGCATAGCATGGCGTAGAAGAGCACCGCAAAGCGTAGCATCAACCTAGCATTGCATTGCATGCCGTGGCATGGCACGGGAAATGTCGCCAGCGCTGCAGCGGAGGCACGAGTCGGAACGAGCGGAAGCGCGGAAATGAGGCCATCGCTGCAGCGGGAGCACGATTCGGAACGAGCGGAAGCACGGAAATGAGGCCAGCGCTGCAGCGGGAGCACGGTTCGGAATGAGCGGGGCCGGAAAATGAGGCCGGCGCCTCAGCGAGAGCAACATTTTGGAAACAAATGCAGGCGAAAACCCAACTCCGGGGAATCCTGTGTGTAAAAAACCGTACGCGGGGGGGGGGGGGGGGGGGCTAACACTTTCAGGCCGTCATCAGGGGAAGAGGGAGAGTAGTACTCAGATTGAAAAATTGATTGTGGAAACAAGGGAGGGGCCTGTGGGTGGCGGCTCCCCGGAGGGGCCTGTGGTTCGAGCCTCTGGTGGGTGGCGGCTCCCCGGAGGGGCGTACGCCCCGCTGCGTATGCGCCGCCATCCCCCGAGGGGCGCCCACGCCGCGGGGAGGAAGGGAGCCGCGGAGGGGACGGGGGACGCGTGTGGGGAGGAGGACGAGGAGAGCGAGGGAGGTGGAGGGGGAGGGGGAGGGGGAGGAGGAACAGGGGGAGACGGTGGAGGGGGAGGAGAGGAGGGAGGAGGAGGAGGAGGAGGAGGAGGAGGAGGAGGAGGAGGAGGAGGAGGAGGAGGAGGAGGAGGAGGAGGAGGAGGAGGAGAGGGAGGAAGGGAGGAGGCGGCGGAGGAAGGAGAGGAGAGAGGAGGAGGAGGAGGAGGGAGGAAGCGGAGGAGGAGGAGAGGAGGAGGAGGAGGAGGAGGGAGGAGTGAGGAGGAGAGGAGGGGAGGATGAGGAAGGAGGAGGAGGAGGAGGAGGAGGAGGAGGAGGAGGAGGAAGGAGGCGCGAGGAGGGGAGGAGGAGGAGGAGGAGGAGGAGGAGGAGGAGGGAGGAGGAGGAGGAAGGAAGGGGGGAGGGAGGAGAGGGAGAGGAGAGGAGGAGGAGGCGGAGGAGGAGGAAGGAGGAGGAGGAGGAGGAGTGAGGAGGAGGAGGAGGAGGGGGAGGAGAGGGAGGAGGAGGAGGAGGAGGAGGAGGGAGGAGGAGGAGGAGGGAGGAGGAGGAGGAGGAGGAGGAGGAGGAGGAGGAGGGGGAGGAGAGAGGAGGAGGAGGGAGGAGGAGGAGGAGGAGGAGGAGGGAGGAGGAGGAGGAGGAGGGGCGGAGGAGGGGGAGGAGGCGGAGGAGGAGGAGGAGGAGGAGGAGGAGGAGAGGAGGAGGAGGATGAGGAGGAGGAGGAGGAGGAGGAGGAGGAGGGAAGAGGGAGGAGGAGGAGGAAGAGGAGGAGGAGGAGGAGGAGGAGGAGGAGGAGGAGGAGGAGGAGGAGGAGGAGGAGGAGGGGGAGGAGAGGGAGGAGGAGAAGAAGGAGGAGGAGGAGGAGAAGGAGTAATGCAAACCCCAAATGCATCAAATATTATGTAATGAGCCCGCCCTCATAGGCCCCTACAAATATTCACTTCCACTGAAAGAAATGCCCCATTGGAAGACAACATCTTGAAAATCCGGATGCCTCCCAAATTCCAAAACACCATCATGTCTGGGACTCCAACGAACACAACAAATCAACGCAACTGATGTTCCCTGCCTGTCCGACATCGTGCCGAAACATTGTTTTTGGCATGTTAACCATGCGAACCCTTGAAACGGCTGTAAACGCTAAAACAACACGCGCAACATAACGGCGAAAACCGCTCTTTGGAACGGGACCGCCATCCATCCGTGAAACTGCTGCAAACTTCTATCACGGATGTGCGCGGCGCTGAAGCGAAAACCACAATTTGAAAACGGCCCGCCCTCCATCTGTGAAACTGTTGGATTGTTTTTCTAATTCGAGGTAATACATAATGGTAGAAGTAAAGCCTCACGCGCAACGCCTGGCACGCCCTTTCGACCAGCCTCAGGGTACGACAGGGAGGAGCTAGTTATAAGGAAATGGAATGGGGAAGAACGAGGGGGAAGACCGTTGCGAACCCAAGACTCATCAATGGCCCTCGCCGAGATGGTCCTCGCCGGGACTGTTTTGTTTAGGAAGCCAGGGTGGCACAAAACTGAGATCGGTCTACAATCCCAAAAGGAATGCTGAGGGGCCAACTGACGGATAAACCTGCAGGGGGCGGGTGCAAGAAGACGCGCCAAGGTAGCAAACCCGCCTGCTCGAAAAAGCCTCGCGGGTATGCCGCCGCCCTGGTTGGTCACTGCGCAATGATCTCGCACCGCATCTTCCCCTAAAAACACAAAGTGTCAAACCATGTGGCACCATACGTTGCGCCAACGGCAAGACTGATTAAATATTGAACGATCGATCAAAATGCAAAACCTCCGATGATGCGAACAGACACGCCAGAATAGTAAGCCCGGCTGCTTGAATCTGCCTCGCCGGTATGCCGCTACCCTGGTTGGTCGCTGCGCAGAGCTTTGCCAGCGGCTGACTTCCCAAATGCCAGCAAACATATAAATGACGTTCGCCGTATGTGACATGTCAGGCTCGCCGCCACGTGCACGGTGCGGCAGCCTGCCCTAGCGAGCATGCCGTAGCTGCGCCACTGTGCTCCACACCCCCCTGGGAGAACCCATCGCACCGACAGTCTCTCGAGACTTACGCCACGAAAGTTGTCGACGCCACGCTGTTTGTTCTCGACGCGACAAATGTTACAACGCCGACACAGCAAACCCGCGGCAGGCCCTGCGCCCCGCGCCCGAGTGGACGACGCCGGCGCCGCGGCGAACCCACGGCGAATCCACCGCGCCCGAGGCGGCGTTTGCTCTTGCGCCCACGGCGCCCTCTCAAAGACGGAAAGTCGCGCGTCGGAACAAACGGCGCGGCGACATAGATGCAGATATTCCCTCCGATGCGTGTACCTCAAGGAGGGTGGCGGTGTATAAAGTCGCTGGCTCTCAAGGCTAAAAGCAGGTTGGAACATCATAGGTCTCGTCTTGAGGAAAGCCCCCGCGTCCAGGCTCCGTTCTCCCCCAGGACCCGTTTCCCCCGAGTTGTCGTGTTTATGCGATTTGATGTTTCCCTGGGTATACAGTCAGCCCGTATCATAAGGATGCGCGGCAAGGATGCAAGGGCCTTGGAGGCCCATGTTACCGAAAGTCGCTGAGGATGTGCCGAAATTGCAATCCGTACTATGCGGGCTGACTAGATCCCTAAACCACTCCGGCATCGAACAAAATCGAACCCCCGACACCAAAAACAAATGCATCGTGTCTCTGACTCCTCCTGCAACTCCTGCAGCTGCAGCTGCTATGGCTCTTATCTGTTCTGCTGCTGCTGCTGCTGCTGGTCCGCCTCCTCCTTCTCCTCCTCGCACTCTTTGCCCCCTGGGTAGGTTCCCAACCCGTCCACCTCCCTCGTGGGGGGCACGTGGAGAGGGGGGGGGGGGGTGGAAAAAGCGGTGACCGAGGGCTGGACCTGAGGATCCGATCTCGCGCATGCTCCTGCTGACTCCTTCCTCCTCCTCCTCCTCCTCCTCCTCCTGCCTCCTCCTCCTCCTCCTCCTCCTCCTCCTCCTCCTACTTCCCTTTCTCCCCGTCCACCTCCGCGACCTGTGGCGCAGGCTAAAATGATTACCGCTGCACCGCGGTTCCAACCTCGATCACTTCCCCGAGGGATCTTAGTTGCTGAATGAGGCAATGAGGTTTTGCGTAGAATCCATGAGCCCGACAGCGATGCAGAATAATGACAGCAGCATCAGAAACCCATGCCAAATGGTGCGCCCAAAGCCAGAAGGCTTGGCCTTGACCGCCTTGCGAATCATCCAGCCGAAGATTATTGGACTCACCACTCCAAGTACTGGGCCGCAAATGCTGGCGAACAAATTGAACACGAGGCTGAACTCCGTGATCAAAAGTGGGACTCCTATGGTGAACGCCACAACAAGAGTGCGCATTACGTAGTTCATGGTGGTTCCCACCTTCATGTTCTCTTTCCCGTAGGTCGTTCCCTGAAAGGCGAGAAAAACAGGTGCCAAAATCAGCGGGTAGCTGATGATCAGATTTACCACCACACAAAACGACATAGCTGTCGGCAAGATGATCCTCTCGCTGCCGGTCCAGTCTTTAGGCTTCAGAGTTTGAGCCTCCTCCCAATTCGCGGGATGGTATGTTAGAGAGTCCACTAAATTAGACTGGATGAAATTCCCGTAAGCATGGTACCCCATCACCATGACGCCGATGTACAGTGCCGTGACAATGATGATTGCAGACCTGAAGGACCTCATGAGGCGTTGCTTCTCTTTCATCTCGTCCATGATCGACGGTACATTGGCGATGCAAGCAAATGCACCAAATACTGTGGCTGTCAAACTCCCAAGCGACAGGAGGCCACCGGCTGGCCACATGTTGTGGAGCTCTTTCAAATCCTGTTCTGGCCATTCCTCCCAGACTTTCATGTCCATGATGCTGCAAGACACGATTATGATGCATGACCCGAACGCGGACGCGACACCAAGCGGCGTTAACTTCGCAATCGCGCTGACGTCTCGCATCATAGCCAAAAACCAGAGCAGCGGGGCAAGAAGGAGGACCCAGATACGGTAGCTTAGGGAAACGACAGGCGCCAGAATGTTCTGCACGTTCTGGCCCATTAGAATCACGAAGCCGCAGCTTCCGCCCACGAACCAAATTACCTCAGGGCAAGCAGAGACACAAGGATAGTGGGACGTACCGACCCCTAGTGGGAAAAGGGAGAATTGGGGAGGGCAAGAGGAAGAGGCGGGCAATGAAAGATCCGATGATAACTATCACTGTGCTCTGGCTGCCCTGAAGACCAGAAAAAATCGTATCAATTTCTCGCCAGCTGGGCCATAAGCCGCGCGACCGAAATCTTCGTAGGTATGGATATACGTGCTCGAGAACTTCAAGCCGCGACCGACAACGATATTGTTGGCCATCGTACTTCGGAAGAAGGCACTGCCAGCCTCCATCGTAGCGGCCGCAGTCACGAACATGAGGACAACGCAGAAAACCAGTTCGCCTGCCACTGGCAGCTGAGGTAATGCCATTATACCCGCGCCGATGATCGCCGTGATGAGGCTCATGGTTGCTTCCGTCGACGTGATGCCATGGTCCTCCCGGTGACAATCAGATGGATGACAACCCGCCCTCTAGTC
The DNA here is from genome assembly GCA_963575745.1 of Prorocentrum cordatum. Taxonomy (NCBI): domain Eukaryota; class Dinophyceae; order Prorocentrales; family Prorocentraceae; genus Prorocentrum; species Prorocentrum cordatum. Next base: position 79,229 of record CAUYUJ010015169.1, read on the forward strand.
GCCTCCTTCTCCCGCCCCACTCGTCATCCACATCCTCCGTCACAACCTCCGCGTCCGCCTCCGCCCCCACACAACCTCTGCCTCTGTCTCCAATTCCTCCTCCTCCTCCTCCTGCTCCTTGAAACATCTCCGTCGAACCACCAGACATGTCGGTATCTCGGATCGGAGAGGGGTGGACTTCCTGTGGTCATGGGTGCGGAGTGTCGGACCCTGGGGAAGGCTCCCATTCGAGCGGGTCAGACAACGCGCAACAGTAGCCCCCCTCAGGGCCCACCCTATGGGTATGGATGTGTGCGCTGTTCCTTCGTCAATCATGATCCCATCGACGACCTGGAGGACGAGATGGAAGAACCAAGAGGTACTGCATCTGAGCACGCTCGGGGGCTCAGACGTTGTACGCCGGAATTTGGAAGGGCCCAAAGAAAGGTCGCAAGAAAGGGTGCCCCATGGGTTGTACGGCTGCAGGTGCCCCGGTGGGTTGGCTGCACGACTCGAAGTATCCCTGACTCCAGCGAGCGAGCGCGAAGGGTCACGTTCATGATGGACGGGCAGATCTTCCTCGCCAGGGAAAAAGCACAAGACAACTAGGGACAGGCAGCTCGGCATACTTTGGCGCAGGTTCTGACGCCTGTGACAGGCGAGATCGTGGCGAATACTTACAAAAGGGCAGCGCGACATGCTAGGCAAGCTTGGAGGGCTACCGATTACATTGGCAACCACCGCAGCAGCAGGATCGATGAAGGATACCCACAAGTACCTCTCCGAGGAGGAGTGCATGAAGAACAACGACGGGTGCATCACGACAAGTGACGGGTGCTTGCCCCCTCAAGAGCATCGGAAGTGGGTGAAGGGATGGCGAGCTCACCATGATCGTGCAGAGGAGCTTCAGCATCGATTGGACGCCCTACGACACAAGGCCAAGCATCTGCTGGGTACCAGGCCGTTCGATGCTCGATATCATGTGAGGCTATGCTGATCAACTTTCCATCAAGCACCAGCTTAGGTGCGGACAATGGGCGCCAGATCAATTGAAGGCAGTCAGTCCGCAATGCCCACATCGTCGTCTGATGCTCCTGACCCTATGTGATCGCGGATGACTTGGCCACATCAAGTGATGCCGTTGTGGCATGCCCTACCCCCCAAGGCGGACGAACAACTTGCGGGAGAAGAGCTCCCCATAGGTCCGCTGCCCATGCTGAGACGGGTTCGGGGAGAGGCGACATAAAATACTCTGACTGAATGGTCCGATCGTTGTGCAAAGCTCTGGGATGCATCAAGCCGCGCACGGCCTAACAATCGGCCGTGATCACCCACGCCCTGGACCAGTGCGGGGCGAACTTTGATGAAGCGAGCTAGTCGCGTCATTATGCCAGGACGTTGGTTAATGTTCGGATCTGCTGGACATGTCTCCACGCCAGCAATTCCACGGGTGGGTGTTTTCCTGCAGTTGAGCTGCACATGTGCACCACCTGCTATGAGTCCCAGACTGGCCAGAGTAAGCAATGTCTGCAGCTACCTGACCAGTTTTGACAATGGTATTGTCCATGGGTGCGGAAAAAGGCTGACCACTGCGTGCTTGCTCCAAGTGTCCCTGTCATTGATCAGGTACATAGTGATGTTCCGATTGCACGTCTGCGCCAGCCTGTTGATGGCATATCCGTGCAGGTGCCTCGTTCAGCCTGTTCCGGGGTTACCTGGAGGCCTGCCCCAAGATCTCGGGGAACTCCACAACCCTGGTCATTGACCCCAAGGGCGCTGACATGGTATATGCGCCCCTGGGGATAATGAGTGTCACCACCAAGCGTAGTAGGACCATGAAGGACCTGTGAACCGGCAGCACCATGGGAAACTCGCGAACGCAAGCTGTGGACACAGAGCGCGGACGCATTGGAAGACTGAAGGCCGAGATCCCACAGCGCAGAGCTCAGGCTGGCTCTGGCGGACCTTGCTGGCTCTGGGAAAAAAAAGACGGGTCACGTCCATGGTGATGCTGCTGGTGTACGAGGAAGGGTATTGGATTTATGTTGCTCCCATCGAGCACCTAGAAATAATTTCGAGCACCCACGAAAGTCCCGAAAAGATGTCGAACGAGTATCGCCTCCCAGGGCCCGACGCGTGAAAACTTTCCAAATTCGGTGCTTTCCGGGTGCTCAAATTTTGTCATGCGATCACGGCTAAAACAGGTCGGAATCTTATACGAAGGAACCATTGGATGAGGAATCCAAGGTCTGGAAGCCACTGGAACACCACATGCGGCTTGACCATGGACACCACACGGCCTGAAACTTCTGGAAACATTCCTTGGCGGACGCGCCCGCCGCAAGAGGGGGGGGGGCCCTTGGGGCATCTGTGTCAAGCGGCAGTCCAATGAGCGGCCCACCATCTGGGTTAGCAGCCCCTCATGGGGGGTCGGCGGACGCGGCATTTTCCGCGAGCGGGCTCAAACACCCGGGCAAGATGGTGGCAGCGACAGACCCGATGGGGGCCACGATCCTCACCCTGCGGTCCCTTGGCTGGGTTGGGATTGAACCAGATCGGTGGAAGGACCCAGACGACTTCAAGCCCGCTCCGGCGGGGGATACCACTGAGTTGCGCAAAGCCCTTGTCGACTCAGTATTTCGTCTGGTATGGGCCCAGACTGGCTGGCACTCTGAAGGAGGCAGCTTGACTGAGGGTGCCTCACAACCCTTCGCGTGCATCCCCGAATCATTCCGGATTGAATTCCAACGTGGGTCTGTTACTGTAGAGATGGTCATGAAACACAAGTTGAAACACATATTATGACGATCTGTGCATATGCGGTCTGGCGAATCGGGGCGGCATCAACGCGACGCCAAAGGGGGGTCGTGGACTCGAAGTTCGGGCGCACGATTACCCATATCATGAAGTTCTGCGACCGGTCACTGTGTTCTGGGGGGTGCACGGACACGCAAAACACTGTTCAGCTAAGCGTTAGCTGGCGCCCGCCTCAAACTCATGCCCCTTTCCCTCCTCCTCCCAATATCCCTTCGCTGTGGCCCCACCCTCCTCATGCCCCTCCGACTACCCGCAGTCCTCATCAGGCCCCTCGTCCACATTGTCACCCCCCCATGTGCCGATTCATGTCATTCCTCGTCGTCCTCTTCCGCCGGATGAATTCCCCCATCGGCCACGTGCTTGCCCTCCTCCCATTCTCTGCACGCCCGAATGCAGATCATGCCCCCTCCTTCTGCCCCCCCCGCCTGCCTCGTCCTCGTGATGCTGACACCGATCATGCAGCTCCTCATGGGCCCACTTCCTCCCGTTTCGTCCAGTCCCGTTCATCCCCGGCCCCTTGGCCACCCCTCCTATCGAACCTCTTCGTTCCCACAACCCACCATACCCACCCCCCCGCGCCTTTTGTACTCCCAGACCACGGCTTCCCGCTGGACCAGCCGGGCGACCCGCGGAAACTCTCGCCCAGTGACCACTCCAGCGAGCGGCGCGCAACAAATGCACAGTTAGAGTCACGAGCTGTGTATTTCGACCGCGTACGACGCCCCCCTGGACCAGCCAAAAGAGAAACGTGAAAGTTCCCGCCCAATCAACACCACATGCGAGGGGCACACTCCAAATACACAAATGGGAACAAGATCTGTGTACACAGATCACACCACGATCTGTGTAGACACTGGTCCCACACACGAAAATACACAGTTGAAGACACAAAATACACAGATCACATTTTGATCTGTGTATTTTGAACATGTAAGCGCTCGCCACCTCGAGGATGCCCCGACTCTGCCAACCCAGAACCGAAGACAACATGCCCAGCTAGGGGGGGATGCCAATGCACACTTCCCCAGCCCAGGGCGCCCCCGAATGAGCTGCAAATGCACGTTTCCCTGGCCCGAGGCGGCCACGGTGAATCGCGGCACCAAAGCGGCCCCCAACGGCTCGAAGGCGTCCCAAGAGGCCTCGAATGACCCCAAAGAAAGCCGCACAACAATCCGAGAACACGAGGGGTGTCACATGTCATGGACATCTTAACAGTCAAAGCTCCACGCGTCGCCATACAAACCGCTGCACTGGCAAGGGTGCGGGCCTTGCCGCAGGCACCTATACATTTACATGTAAGCAATGAGACTGCGCTCGGCGGCCGTGCCGCCCGCGTTTGGAGTGCGCCCCGAACGCTCGCATTGGCAATCCCTTCTGTTTGGTTGCGCCGCTGTGCTCGGATATCGAAAAGGCGATATACCGCTGATGCGGGCACGCGGCGCCAGGGACTTCACTTGTCGAACAAGGAGGGAAGACGAGGTAGGACGACGAACGGTGGAGCAGGGAGGCAAAGGTGAACGAGGAATAATGAGGGAGGTGGAAAGGGGCGCCCCCCCGCCCGAACCGCGGACGCTTGCGATACCATCCAAGGGGGGGAAGAAAGGAAGGGGAACGGAGCGAGGGCGACGACGACGACGACGGGAAGCAAGCTGTCCTGTGTCCGCATATAGCCATATGTTTGCGATTCGGGTGCGCGCGCTTTCTTCGAAACGCGTCAAGTCCGACCCACATTGAATCCACTAATTCCTCCAAACTGTGTAAACACCCAGTCCTCTGTACCCCCTCCAGGAGACGAGTATGCAATTACAAAGGAGCTGGGACCCTAGAGGGAATGCTCGTGCCACGGTTTAGAATTAAGATCGGCAGAGACGCGTTGGGTTCAGCACGGACGGGCTGTAGGACCAGTGCGATTTACCAGGCCCAGACAGCACACGGCACAGCGTACATGAGTGTCCGTATAGTGCACAACCTGATACCCCTGGATCGCTCGAGCCAAAGAGCTCTGTGAGCGAACGTGTAAGAGACCTGGATGACGGCATCCAAACATAAAAGGGAAACCAGAAGACATCGATACCGATACTCCCCAGACCTCGCCTGGGGTGCGTTCGGATCGAGGCAAACATCCAGCCGTGCCGACGAGGGCCTCCCAGGAGGCCCAACGGGCGAAAACGAGGGAAGGGCAGCAATATCGGTACCTGCTCCTCCTCTAACCCATTACCTGAATCCCCAGAGCCCCCCGACTTCGTGAAGTTTCCCCCCGACCCGAGTCGTTTCTGTTGACGGCCCTGGGGCCCTGGCGAGGGCAGAACGCGAGGGGGTCTGGGCCCATGCATTGCAACCACATCCCTCGGCGATGCGGGTCCATCCTCCGACCCCATACTTTACATTGAGGGCCTAGATCCTCCTCCTCCTCCGCCTCCTCCTCCTCCTCCTCTCCTCCTGCTCCTCCTCCCCCTCCTCCTCCTCCTCCTCCCACTCCTCCTCCTCATCATCCTCCTCCTCATCCTCCTCCTTCTCCCCCTCCCCTCCCCCCCCTCTCCTCCTCCTCCCCCCCTCCCCCTTCCTCTCCTCCTCCCTCCTCCTCCTCCTCCTCCTCCTCCTCCTCCTCCTCCCTCCTCCTCCTCCTCATCCTCCTCCTCTCCTTCTCCTCCTCCTCCTCCTCCTCCTCACCTCCTCCTCCCCCCCTGATGCGCTGGACCCCTGCTGCGGAATCGATGACGCATCTTTGGCTTACTCTCCTCCTCCTCCTCCTCCTCCTCCTCCTCCTCCTCCTCCTCCTCCTCCTCCTCCTGTTGCTCCAGCTTGCGGGGGCCCCAGGAGGGGGTGGCGTGCTGGGGCCCTGGTGCGGCGTGCCCCCCTCCCTGGGCCAACCCGGGGCCTCTCGGGGATGCCTCTATGGGCACTCCTCCTCGGGGCCTCCCGGGGGGGTGGGGCCCTCCTTGGGGCCTGCCGCAGGACCTCCCTGGAAGCCTCCGGGGGCCGCCTCTGGACGGAGGGCTCGCAGCTCAGAGATCCAGTGCATTGACAAAAATCAAGACGGAGGCTTTCCTATGTTTTCGGCCTCTAGGGGCCCTCGCCCCGGGGCGGTCGCAAAACGACTCAGGATGAAAAGCCGGTCCTGTGGGGAATGGGTCGAGACTTCCGAGGACCCCGCACTGAAAAAAATACGGCATCGGATCTCTGGGAATGGCCGCTCGGGCTCCCCCTCTGGGGCCCATCTTGGCGACCTCTTGGGGCCCTGCGGAGAGCTATGGCCCCGCATTGAACAAAAACACGGCATCGGATCTCTGGGAATAGCGGCTCGGGCTCCCCCTCTGGGGCCCATCTTGGCGACCTCTTGGGGCCCTGCGGAGACCTCCGGGAGACAGGCGCGGAGGAGCCCGGGCGGTTTGGTGCTGTGCCGTAATCGTCCTCCTGCTCCTCCCAACCCGCCCGCCAAACCCCTCCCCCCACGTCCCTCCCTTTCCTCTTCCGACCCCCTCCCTTCACAACTACACGATATGAATACTGCTACTCTCCTCTCTCCCCTAATGACGTCCGGAAGATGTTCGGCACCCCTCCTCGTACTGTTTTAAACACAGGATTCCCAGAAGACGGTTTTCGCTTGGGATTAGTTTAAAAATGCTGCTTCGCTGCAGCGGTGGCCTCATGTTCGGGCTTCCGCTGCTCGTTCCGAATCGTGCTCCCGCTGCAGCGCTGGCCTCATTTCCGCGCTTCTGCTCGTTCCGAATCGTGCTCCCGCTACAGCGCTGGCGTCATTATTTCCAGTGCCATGCCACGGCATGCAATGAAATGCAATGTAATGTTCCACTGTGCGGTGCCATGCCTTCTGCAATGCTACGATATGCGATGCTTGACTACGCAGTACCACGCCATGCTATGCGATACTACGAATTGATCTTCAACACCATGCTATGCCATGTTGTGTTATGTGCCGCTGTGCGATGCCATTATTTGCGTTGCAATGCTTTTGGTATGCAATTCTTCACTACGCGCCACGCCATGCTATGACATACTACGCTCTGCCGTGCTCTTCTACGCCCTGCTATGCCGTGCTCTATGATGCATCGCGCACCCTCTCGGGATCATTGCTTTGCTCGACATCTGACTGTGCGAATAGAGAGGAGATCTACGCCATGGTAAGGGATGGGAGGGAGGGTAGGACGTCAGATATGACGCGAGCGCACCTAGCTTGCCCTCCACCCCGCTCTCCTCCCCCATCGCTCATCTCCTCCCCCTCCCTCCCTCCCCCCCCTCCCCCTCCCCCTCCCATTCCCCCTCTTCTTCCTTCTCCTCCTCCTCCTCCACCTC
>CAUYUJ010015169.1:91335-93060 GCA_963575745.1 Prorocentrum cordatum
CCTTAGAAAGGGGGGCCCTGAAAACGACACGGCATTTTTCGCCACTGTAATTCTTCAGTGTATTACCGTGCCGGGCGACATCTTCTTGACGTTTCTGGCGCCGATGTTCTACGACCAGCTCTGAACCACTTTCGAACCGGCTACGAACGCCCTTCGGATCCCAAGACTGCCCGCACCGTTTCGGCGAATAGTTTCTCTCACCGTTTCGGTGGAACGCTTCGTTGCAATTCTCATGATCAGGATGAAGATGGTGTCTCTCTCAACCATTATGTTGTTTCTGGGCCCGCGTATTGAAAAGACAGCTCCCAGCGTCTCCTCTCCTCCTCCTCCTCCTCCGCCTCCTCCTCCTCCTCCTCCTCCTCCTCCCTCACTCCCTCCCTCCCTCCCTCCCTCCCTGCCTCCCTCCCGCCCTCCCTCCCTCCCTCCCTCCCTCCCTCCCTCCTCCCACCCCAGTGGCGCCGTCCGCATGGGTCCGCGCCGCAAATTTTGGCGCACACACACACACACCCCTCACACGCATCTTAGCCCCATAGGGAGCTCCATCAAAGGCCCCAGTGGCGCCGTCCGCATGGGTCCGCGCCGCCCACATTTCGGCTCACCCCTCGTACGCTTCTTGGCCCCATAGGGAGCTTCACCCAAGGCTCCAGCGGCTGCGGCCGCATGCGTCCCCGCAACCCATTTCGGCACACCCCTCACTCGCTTCGTGGCCCCATTCGGAGCTCCACCTAAGGCCCACTGGCCCGAAAGCTCCGACGGCTACGGCGGCATGCGTCCCCGCACACTAATTTTGGCACACCCTCAACCGTTTCGTGGCCCCATTGGGAGCTTCACCCAAAGCCCCAGCGGCTGCGGCCCCACGCGCCCTCCGCAACCCATGTCGGCACATCCCTCACACGCTTCGTGGCCCCATAGGGAGCTCCACCTAAGGCCCCAGCGACTGCGGCACATCCTTCACACGCTTCGTGACTCCATGGGAAGCCCCACGTAGGGCCCCAGTGGCTTCGGCCGCATGCATCCCCGCCACCAATCTCGGCAAACCCCTTCACACGTGTCATGTTATAACCGCAGTAAACAATTAAGACCCCCCCAGGGTTATCGTTAGCACCGCACCGTAACAAGTGGCACGTGTGCCATGGCTCTTGCACAAAAAGGAAGGGGGAGGAGGAGGATGTGGAGGAGGAGGGGGGGGGAGAGGATGCCAGACATCGCAGAAGGAGTGAACAAAACAGGGCCGCAAGAGGGGCTCCAGAGGGCGAGCGCGAGGAGACTCCAAGGGCCGTCCCCCGCAAGATGGCTTCAAAGACCTTTGACGGGTTCCCAGGAAGCCTCCAAACACCCATTTCGTAATGTCCCGGATCCCCAGTTTCTTGTTGCTGCTGCAACCAGAATTGCAATTTCGTAATGACCCAGATCCCCGATGTCCTAAGCGTTTTGTGGCGCTCGTGTGTTACTTCGCGAGGGCGGAAAGAAAATGGGCGGGGCGGAAGGAAACCATACGGAGAAGGCCCCGCTGAGGCCGCGGGGAACACTGGGGGGAAGGGGCGAAAGGGGCGCACCGGGGCAGGAAAGACATTGGCCGGGCACTGGGGCCGCGGGGCACTGGACGGGCGCTGGAACCGTGGGGGCGCTGAGACGGTGTCCGGGAAGGGGCGGAGCACGGAGGGGCTGCGGTGCCGAAATAAAGTGGGCGGGGCGGAGGGGGCGCTGGGCGAGCGCTGGAGCCGT
>CAUYUJ010015169.1:93160-115660 GCA_963575745.1 Prorocentrum cordatum
GGGGGTGTGCGGTGCCGAAATAAAGTGGTCGTGGCGGAGGGGGTACTGGGCGGGCGCTGGAGCCGCGGGGGTGCGCTGAGACGGCGCGGACGAGGGGGCGGAGCGGGGGAGGGGTGCGGTGCCGAAATAAAGTGGTCGTGGCGGAGGGGGCGCTGGGCGGGCGCTGGAGCCGCGGGGGGGCGCTGAGACGGCGCGGGTGAGGGGGCGGAGCGGGGGGGGGGGTGCCGGGCCGAAATAAAGTTGGCGGGGCGAGGGGGGCACTGGGCGGGCGCTGGAGCCGCGCGGGAGCGCTGAGACGGCGCGGGGGAGGGGGCGGAGCGGGGAGGGGGGGTGCGGTGCCGAAATAAAGTGGTCGTGGCGGAGGGGGCATTGGGCGGGCGCTGGAGCCGCGGGGTGGCGCTGAGACGGCGCGGGGGAGGGGGCGGACCGGGGGGGGGGGTGCGGTGCCGAAATAAAGTGGTCGGGGCGGAGGGGGCACTGGGCGAGCGCTGGAGCCGCGGGGGAGGGGGCGGAGCGGGGAGGGGGGGTGCGGTGCCGAAATAAAGTGGTCGTGGCGGAGGGGGCATTGGGCGGGCGCTGGAGCCGCGGGGTGGCGCTGAGACGGCGCGGGGGAGGGGGCGGACCGGGGGGGGGGGTGCGGTGCCGAAATAAAGTGGTCGGGGCGGAGGGGGCACTGGGCGAGCGCTGGAGCCGCGGGAGGGCGCTGAGACGGAGGGGGCGCATGATGATGATGATGTGGATGATGATGATGATGATGGTGATTATGATGGTGATGATGGTGAGGATGATGGTGATGATGATGATGATGATGATGATGATGATGATGATGATGATGATGATGATGAAGGGGGGGGGGTGCGGTGCCGAAATAAAGTGGTCGGAGCTCTAGACACCCTGTGCAAGAGAATTAAAAACTTCTTTGGGGCGGTTTTCGCGGAACGATATCTTTAGCACCGCGCAAAAGAACGGGAAATAACTTATTCCTGCGCCTTGGCTCGGCCGGTATCCCAATGGGAACATGTAGAATTCCTAGATACTCCTATTCCCCTCCTGACTCGTGCTACTGCCGCTGCGACGGTAACGCTGATGACGACGATTGCGAGAATGTTTCAGACGGTTTCCTTGTTTCGGCGGGCAGACTCGTCTGCGATCAAAGCAGGTTGCGAGGTGCCAAGGTAACGCTTCCAGGGTGCTGGAGCATTACAATTTCGCCGGAGAAGGGGGGGGCTTTCTCAATTGCCTCTCCGGGTAGGGAGCTCCACCTCAGGCCCCAGTGGCTGCGGCCGCTTGCGTCCCCGCCGCTCATTTCGGCACACCCCTCACGCGCTTCGTGGCCACATAACATAGGAAGCCCCACCTAAGGCCTCAGTGGCTGCGGCCGCATGCGTCCGCGCCACCAATGTCGGCACACCCATCACGCATTTCGTGGCCCATAAGGAGCTCCACCCAAAGCCTCAGCACCATTGCCCGCATGCCGCGCTTGACGCTTCTGGGCCCCATAAGGAGCTCCATATATAGCTCCAGTGGCTAAACTCGCGTGGCGGCCCCGCTGAATTTCAGAACACCTCTCAGACACGTTCCGCACGGGGACTCTCTACCTGAGGCCCCAGTGGCAGCGCCTGCATGGCGGCCCCGCCCCTCTTCGGCACATCCTTCCCGCGCTCCGTGGCCCCCCATCCCCCGAGAACGGCGGGAACACACACGCTCAGGCGGCGTGCGTGCTCGACGGCCGCCAGGCCCAGAGCTACACGGCCAGAGGCGCGCCGCCCCCTGCGGTGCGCCCCGCCGAAGCGTGGCACCCCGGGGCGCACGGCCGCATGCCACAGGCGACTCGAGACAGGGCGTGCGGCCCCCAGGGAGGACTCCCCCATGTGGGGCCACAACAGGTTGAGGTCGGGCATGTCCCTCTACAGGCAGATTTTTGAGGAACCAAGAAACATTTCATTGTTTTCAAAGAACCAGATCAAAAAATCGTCCCCAGACTATTGTCTAACTGCTTTGGATCATCCCTCCTGTAGACGGACAGGCCCGACTTAACAGTAGATGGGGCCCGAAGGCCGCTCCGCATCACCGCTGTGTGAGCGACGTGCCGCCGACGCCGGTATGGATGGGCACGGTCCGCAGATCGCGCCGCGCGGCCAGTGCATCGGCGATGCGGCGCGACCCTCCGAGCCCATCAGCGTTGACCCCACGTGGAAGGCCTGGGCCAGGGCGGGTGCGCGCCCCGGTGCAACAAGCGCCCGGCGCGCGCATGTCATCTGCCGCGACGCTTCTACGCCTGTGGCGCCCAAGCGCGTCTGCACCCGCGGCTCGCGAGAATGACACCTTGCGGTGCCGCGCACGCGGCCTGCACGGCACAACACCGCAAGGCTCGAGAGCGGCGCCCAAGGCGAGACGCCCACAGAACGTGCAGTCGACCGGCGGGTCCAGGGTGCTCGTGGAAGTCTGCTTGGACTGCCTGGCGAGCTGCTGCAGCTTCCTCTATGGTGACCCGACGCTGGTTGCTTGACACGCGAGGGTGCGGAGATCGCTGTGGCAATTCACGGCAATAGGTCCAGCAGTGATGTGAACCCAGAACCCCGACGTCATGATTTTCACAAAGACGACTCCCAAAGGTCTGGACCCTTTGCCTGGGACCGGTTTTTCATCATGAGACGTTTTGTTGACGGTCCCGGGGCCCTGTAAGGGCCCCCAGAGGCCCAAAATGGCGAAACACCTCCCGTCGGGTCTGGGAACAGGAACGGGACCCGCACGAAAGAGTCTGCGCTTCTGGCAGGGAACGCGCACGCCAGGGGGCGGAGATCCAAGCGCGCCACGGTGCTCTCGAGGGCCCTGCAAGCCGGAAGACGGCGGCACGGCAGCAACGGAGAGAGCGGCGCGGCAGAAGGAGAGGCTGGAAGTTAGCCCAGCGAAAAAACCAACCAGGGGCAGTTGGGAGTACCGCAGCTGTGAGCATCGTCCTCGAGGGAGCTGCACATGGGGCAACGAAACATGTGAGGGGTGTGCCGACTGGGTGGCGGGAACGCATGCGAACACCGGCACTGGGGCCTTCGGTGGAGTTCCTTATGGGGCCATGAAGCGTATGAGGGGTGTGCCGGAATGACTGCCCAACTCCACAGGACGGTTGGGAACAACTGACAGTCACAAAGGGCTGGCTGGCTTCAAACGGCGACAGCCAGCGCCTGCACTACACCGTCACTGTCGCTGGCGGCTGGGGGCAGCGGCACCGAGGCCGCCGCGCGATGTTCGCTGGGGAGGCAGTGTGCGACCATGGCTGCGTAGGTGGCGACGGCGGCGGCTCGAACATCCACGAGACAAGGGCCCGACGGTAATGTGCGCGGCCGGCCCCCCCACGCATGACCCTCCTGAACCCACTGAGTCGAGGCGGGGGGTAAAATCCATAACCGCCGCCTGTGGAGTCGATATTAGGGGAACTGGGCATAGGGCGGCCATGGGGCTATGGAATTTTTCGGGCCCTGGGGGGTGCAACTGTACCAATATCCACCACCCGCCAACGTCCCCGAAGGTGATCCCAAGGGCGCTGGAGATGGATCAACCACGGCCTTGCAAGTGACGACGCAGCTGCAGTCTGCGCCAGAAAGGCCCAAGATGTATCGTGTGAGAGCACCGAGCAATTGCTTGGAGGCCCATGTGTCGCCGTCTGGCCGTATGCAGGCAAAGGGCGCCTGCTGTGCCGCCGAGGAGCCGGGAGGAAAAACAGGAGGAGCAGGGGTGATGGATGAGGATAGGGAGGAAAAGAGGAGATGGATGAGGAGGGGAAAAAGGACGGTAAATCAATAAGGGGAAGAAACAACGGAAAGGGAGTAGTGGGAGGAGTGAGGATGGAGGGGGGGGAAGGAGGGGAAGGGTGACGAGGGGGCAGGAGGAAGAGGGGGAGAAGGAAACGGAGAAGGACCAGCAGGAACGGTGATTGGTGGGGCGGGCCGAACAGCAGTGGGAGGGGGGGAAGGAGGAGGGCGATGAGGAGAAAAACAAGGGGCAGGAGAGGGAGGGTGTGAAGAGCAAGGGACACAGAGACGATGATGCTGATGTTGGCAATGATCGGGAGGTGTTGGTGATGATGATGATGATGATGACGACGACGCCGCCGACGACGATGACGAGGATGACGATGATGTTGATGATTGTAATGATGATGACGACGATGACGATGACGATGATGAAGATGGCGACGACGATGATGTGGCTGACGATGACGATGATGATGATGACGACGATGACGGGGTTGATATGATGTCGATGATGTCAATGCTGATGATGACGATGATGGTGATGATGCTGATGATGATGCTGACGATGACGATGACGATGATGATGAATATTATGATTATGGTTATGAACATGATCATGATGATGAACATGATGATAATGATGCTGACGACGACGAGGATGACGACGACGACGATGATGATGATGATGATGATGACGATGATGATGATGATGATGATGATGATGGTGATGACGATGATGATGCTGGTGTTGATGATGATGGTGATGATGAGGATGATGCTGCTGGTGATGCTGATGATGATGGTGAGGAGGAGGACGAGGCTGAGGAGGAGGGGGAGGAGGATCGCTGTGAAGAAAATGATGGGGAAGAGGAAGAGAGAACGGATGGGTAAACTTGCGGGCCGGCCGAGGATCAGGCAGCCAGGCAGCGAAGCCTCCCCCCCAACCTGCCCGAGCCAGCGCGGCTACGAGAGGCAGTGACGCCGCGGAGGAGGACGAGAAGTGGAGTCATCCCTTCCTGGAGCTCTCCACCCTGCCGGCAGGAGAGCCCACAGTCGAATCGATAAATCGGATCGAAGATCCACATGAATCGGATCGGCGGAATGAGTATCGTTTAACCGATCCCCATCCCCAGCGGCGTGGCCTGGGCCCCACTGGCCGATTTACCCCCCTAGATGGGGATGTAGGCCGTTGCCTTCGGGTTTCGAAGGGTGTATCCCCAACTGTGGTGGTAATTTGGTGGAGGTCTCGAAGGGGATGGGGATGGGGATGGGCTTCCACGGGTTCGACTTCTCCCGACTCGGCTGCCGACCTCCGTCGGTATCGTTTAACCAATCCCCATCCCCATCCCCATCCCCTTCGAGACCCCCACCAGATTACCCCCCCAGATGGGGATACACCCGTCGAAACCCGAAGGATGCGGCCTATATCCCCATCTAAGGGGGTACATCGGCCAATGGGGCCCAGGCCACGCCGCTGGGGATGGGGATCGGTTAAACGGAAGCCATCGGAGTCGAATCGAATCGGGCGGGTCGAAATAAGCCCTGCTGCTGGCCACCTTCGTCAGGGTCGCGTGCTGTGACTGCCTCGTACGAGGAGGAGGAGGAGGAGAAGGACGCGGAGGACGAGGAGGAGGATGAGGCACGCAAGGCCAGGCTTTCGCCTCAAGTTTGCGCAACGTCGGAAAAGGCACGCAGGGCCGAGGCTGCTGCACGCTGCGCTGCCCTTCCTGGAGCTCTCGACCCTGCTGGTGTGGGTGCACGTCGCTGCCCCCCCAGACCCCCGACGTCGTGATTTTTCCACGACGCCGACCTCCAGAAGTCTAGACCCCTTTCCCCGCGACCGGTTTCTCATCCTGAGTCGTGTTTGACGTTCCTGGGGCCGGGTAGGGGCCCCCGGAGGCCGAAACTAGCGAAAAACCTCCCGTCGTGTTTTTTGTTTTTCGCAGCGCGAGGAGGGTCTAGGGTTAGGTCGGGCCTGTCCCCCATACAGGGGGATTTGGGGCGAAACCTTAAACATACTCCCCAACAAATACCCGGAAAAGGCTAAACAAATAATCAAAAAATAGTCCCCAGTGCCCCAAGAGGCCCCCAAGACTGCCCAAGAGGCCCCCGAGACGCCCAAAGAGCGCTCGAAGACGCCGAAGATGACCCCAAGACGGCCCAAAAGGCCCCCAAGACAGCCCAAGAGGCCTCCAAGACGCCCCAAGAGCCTTCCAAGAGGCCTCCGAAGAGAGCCCCAAGAGGCCAAAATCGTTGATTTTCATTGGTTTTTGCGAACTGGTCCGAGGAGGTTTCTTTCAACTGCTTCTTACACCACAGAAATTATGCCATACACCGCATAGCGTACACCACACAGCTTCCGACAAACTGCCTACCCCATATCAATTACATCACGTAGCTTGTAGCCCATATCGCACATCATTTACAACGCACCACAAGACATACACCACACAGTCCATCACGTCGCTATCTAGCACCACGTGCATCGCACATCCAAATTGCGCGAGCCTATTGTTTGGGGCCTGAACGAAACACAACAACATACTACGGCAGGTTCGTGTCGTGCCGACCCCAGCGTTGGTTTTTGGCACCGCAGGGATCGTTAAACCTTGAACGATCGGCCGCTGCCGCAACGTCCGATCGTTCAACATCGATCGATTCTGGGTCGCCAGCGGCGTTCAACCTTGAACGCCCACGCTGGGGTCGCCGCTGGGTCGACACGACGCAAACCTACCGTAGACTTGCAAGCGAAGACCTTACATGCTCGAACGGCCTGGCATCACACGGGCACGGGGCGAACCCGCCCGCGCCCACCCGGCGCCCACAGGCCACACACCAAGCGCCCACGGGCGGGCACTCACCGGGCACCCCTGAGTACAAGCGACGCGTGGGAACCGAGGCCGCGCTAACGGCGATGCTGGTTAACGGCGAGGTTGGGAATCTGGTGTTTGTGACACCGAGCTCGCGCAGAACAAATGGTAGGAAATCACGAGCCACACTTTCCTGCATGTCAACATGTGCAAGTGCATCGAGCGAAAACGACGCAGCGAATTGCAGGAAAGCGCGAACCACGCGTTCCTACAACTGGTTTGGCCACGGACCACGCCTTCCTACAATCGGATGTTCTACCTCCCTGTTAGCTAACACACCGTTAGCGCGTCCACGGGGGAGGACATGAATGCGCAAGGAACACGAGCAAGAACACGAGGGGGGCGACGACACGGACGGGCTGGCGAGGACGGAAAGCCGTACGCACTCTTCTCGCGTGGGCGCGGCGAGGCACCCCCAGGAACGCCACCCCTGGCGGACGGCGGCAATGAGGAGAGAGGAGGGGGGGGCGAACGGGCGAGAGCGACTGTGGCCAAGAAACGCGGCTGGGTGAACAAGAGGGTACCGATACCGCTGCTCACGGACCCGCCCATGGTGCAGTCAGCTGCGGCGACGAGGGCTCTCTAGGACGAGCAGCGAAGTCGGTATGTCTTCCACGATGGTTTCCCCCAGGGCCGTAGGCGACCCGAGGAGGAGAAGGCGAGGAGGGGGATGAGGAGGAGGAGGAGGAGGAGGAGGAAGAAGAGGAAGAGGGGGAGGAGGAGGAAGAGGAGGAGGAGGGGGATGAGGAGGAGGAGGAGGAGGAGGAGGAGGAGGAGGAGGAGGAGGAGGAGGAGGGAGAGGAGAGGAGGAGGGGTAGGAGGAGGAGGAGGAGGAGGAGGAGGAGAAGAAGGAGGAGGAGGAGGAGGAGGAGGAGGAGGAGGAGGACGTGTCGCCTAAGGTCTTCAGAGAATCCCTCCATGTCTCCCTCGTCTGAACGGCAAGCGCCGGGGGGGGGGCCTTTTCAATCCGGTGCCACATCCTCGGAGGGCTTCGGCGGGGCAGGGCCGTGAGCGCGAGCCGCGGCCCTGCGGTAGACGCGCCTGGGTTGTCTCCCTCCGCGCGCTCGGCCTTCGTGGGGCACCCCCGAGAGCCGAGGGCCGGCACGCGGCGCGCGCCGGCGGGCGCGGAGGCTTGAAAAAGATGCGGGCCCGCCTGCCTGGAGGAGGCGGGAAAAAAGGAGGGGGGGTGGGAGGTGAGGGAGGGGGGGAGGGAGGGAGGGAGGGGGAAGAAGGAGGGAGAGAGGGAGGGAAGGGAAGCAAGGGAAGGGGGGGGGGGAGAAGTGAGGTAGGGAAGGAGGGAAGCGGGTGAAGGAAGGGAAGCAAAGGAGGGGGGCAGTAGGGGAAGCAAGGGGGAGGTAGGGAAGGAGGAGGGGGGGAAGTAAGGGAGGGGGGGGAGGGAGGGAGGGAGGGGGAAGAAGGAGGGAGAGGGGGAGGGAGGCAAGCTAGGTGCGCTCGCGTCATATCTGACATCCTACCCCTCCCTCCCATCCCTTACCATGGCGTAGATCCCCTCTCTACTCGGACAGTCGGATGTCGAGCAGGGCAATGATCCCGAAAGGGTACGCGATGCATTGTAGAGCACGGCATAGCATGGCGTAGAAGAGCACCGCAAAGCGTAGCATCAACCTAGCATTGCATTGCATGCCGTGGCATGGCACGGGAAATGTCGCCAGCGCTGCAGCGGAGGCACGAGTCGGAACGAGCGGAAGCGCGGAAATGAGGCCATCGCTGCAGCGGGAGCACGATTCGGAACGAGCGGAAGCACGGAAATGAGGCCAGCGCTGCAGCGGGAGCACGGTTCGGAATGAGCGGGGCCGGAAAATGAGGCCGGCGCCTCAGCGAGAGCAACATTTTGGAAACAAATGCAGGCGAAAACCCAACTCCGGGGAATCCTGTGTGTAAAAAACCGTACGCGGGGGGGGGGGGGGGGGGGGGGGCTAACTACTTTCAGCGCAGTATCGGGGAAGAGGGAGAGTAGTACTCAGATTGAAAAATTGATTGTGGAAACAAGGGAGGGGCCTGTGGGTGGCGGCTCCCCGGAGGGGCCTGTGGTTCGAGCCTCTGGTGGGTGGCGGCTCCCCGGAGGGGCGTACGCCCCGCTGCGTATGCGCCGCCATCCCCCGAGGGGCGCCCACGCCGCGGGGAGGAAGGGAGCCGCGGAGGGGACGGGGGACGCGTGTGGGGAGGAGGACGAGGAGAGCGAGGGAGGTGGAGGGGGAGGGGGAGGGGGAGGAGGAACAGGGGGAGGTGGAGGGGTAGGATGAGAGGAGGAGGAAGGAGGGAAGGGAGGAGGAGGAGGAGGAGGAGGAGGAGGAGGTGGAGGAGGAGGAGGAGGAGGAGGAGGAGGCAGGTGGAGGAGGAGGAGGAGGAGGAGGAGGAGGAGGGGGGAGGAGAGGGAGGAGGAGGAGGAGGAGGAGGAGGAGGAGGAGGAGGGGAGGGAGGAGGAGGTGGAGGAGGAGGAGGGGGAGGAGGGGAGGAGGGAGGAGGACGGAGGGAAGAGGAGGATGGAGGAGAGGAGGGATGGGGGAGGAGGAGGATGGAGGAGGAGGAGGAGGAGGAGGGGGAGGAGTGGGGAGGAGGAGGAGGAGGGGAGGAGGAGGAGGAGGAGGATGAGGAGGAGGAGGGGAGGTAGGAGGAGGAGGAGGAGGAGGAGGAGGAGGGAGGGGGGGAGGAGGTAGTAGGAGGGATAGTAGGGGGAGGAGGAGGAAGAGGAGGAGGAGGAGGAGGAGGGGAGGAGGAGGAGGAGGAGGAGGAGGAGGAAGGGAGGAGGAGGAGGAGGAGGTAGGTGGAGGAGGAGGGAGGAGGAGGAAGGAGGGAGGGGGAGGAGAGGGAGGAGGAGAAGGAGGAGGAGGAGGAGGAGGAGGAGGAGGAGGGAGGAGGGAGGAGGAGGAGGAGGGGGAGGGAGAGGGAGGAGGAGGAGGAGGAGGAGTGGAGGAGGAGGAGGGAGGAGGAGGAGGAGGAGGAGGAGGTGGAGGAGGAGGAGGAGGGGGAAGGAGAGGGAGGAGGAGGAGGGAGGCGGAGGTGGGAGGAGGTGGAGGAGGAGGATGAGGAGGAGAGGAGGAGGAGGAGGAAGGAGGAGGGGAAAAGAGGGGGGGGAGGAGGAGGAAGAGGAGGCAGGAGGAGTGAGGTGGAGAGGGAGGAGGAGGAGGAGGAGGAGGAGGAGGGGGAGGAGAGGGAGGAGGAGAAGAAGGAGGAGGAGGAGAAGGAGTAATGCAAACCCCAAATGCATCAAATATTATGTAATGAGCCCGCCCTCATAGGCCCCTACAAATATTCACTTCCACTGAAAGAAATGCCCCATTGGAAGACAACATCTTGAAAATCCGGATGCCTCCCAAATTCCAAAACACCATCATGTCTGGGACTCCAACGAACACAACAAATCAACGCAACTGATGTTCCCTGCCTGTCCGACATCGTGCCGAAACATTGTTTTTGGCATGTTAACCATGCGAACCCTTGAAACGGCTGTAAACGCTAAAACAACACGCGCAACATAACGGCGAAAACCGCTCTTTGGAACGGGACCGCCATCCATCCGTGAAACTGCTGCAAACTTCTATCACGGATGTGCGCGGCGCTGAAGCGAAAACCACAATTTGAAAACGGCCCGCCCTCCATCTGTGAAACTGTTGGATTGTTTTTCTAATTCGAGGTAATACATAATGGTAGAAGTAAAGCCTCACGCGCAACGCCTGGCACGCCCTTTCGACCAGCCTCAGGGTACGACAGGGAGGAGCTAGTTATAAGGAAATGGAATGGGGAAGAACGAGGGGGAAGACCGTTGCGAACCCAAGACTCATCAATGGCCCTCGCCGAGATGGTCCTCGCCGGGACTGTTTTGTTTAGGAAGCCAGGGTGGCACAAAACTGAGATCGGTCTACAATCCCAAAAGGAATGCTGAGGGGCCAACTGACGGATAAACCTGCAGGGGGCGGGTGCAAGAAGACGCGCCAAGGTAGCAAACCCGCCTGCTCGAAAAAGCCTCGCGGGTATGCCGCCGCCCTGGTTGGTCACTGCGCAATGATCTCGCACCGCATCTTCCCCTAAAAACACAAAGTGTCAAACCATGTGGCACCATACGTTGCGCCAACGGCAAGACTGATTAAATATTGAACGATCGATCAAAATGCAAAACCTCCGATGATGCGAACAGACACGCCAGAATAGTAAGCCCGGCTGCTTGAATCTGCCTCGCCGGTATGCCGCTACCCTGGTTGGTCGCTGCGCAGAGCTTTGCCAGCGGCTGACTTCCCAAATGCCAGCAAACATATAAATGACGTTCGCCGTATGTGACATGTCAGGCTCGCCGCCACGTGCACGGTGCGGCAGCCTGCCCTAGCGAGCATGCCGTAGCTGCGCCACTGTGCTCCACACCCCCCTGGGAGAACCCATCGCACCGACAGTCTCTCGAGACTTACGCCACGAAAGTTGTCGACGCCACGCTGTTTGTTCTCGACGCGACAAATGTTACAACGCCGACACAGCAAACCCGCGGCAGGCCCTGCGCCCCGCGCCCGAGTGGACGACGCCGGCGCCGCGGCGAACCCACGGCGAATCCACCGCGCCCGAGGCGGCGTTTGCTCTTGCGCCCACGGCGCCCTCTCAAAGACGGAAAGTCGCGCGTCGGAACAAACGGCGCGGCGACATAGATGCAGATATTCCCTCCGATGCGTGTACCTCAAGGAGGGTGGCGGTGTATAAAGTCGCTGGCTCTCAAGGCTAAAAGCAGGTTGGAACATCATAGGTCTCGTCTTGAGGAAAGCCCCCGCGTCCAGGCTCCGTTCTCCCCCAGGACCCGTTTCCCCCGAGTTGTCGTGTTTATGCGATTTGATGTTTCCCTGGGTATACAGTCAGCCCGTATCATAAGGATGCGCGGCAAGGATGCAAGGGCCTTGGAGGCCCATGTTACCGAAAGTCGCTGAGGATGTGCCGAAATTGCAATCCGTACTATGCGGGCTGACTAGATCCCTAAACCACTCCGGCATCGAACAAAATCGAACCCCCGACACCAAAAACAAATGCATCGTGTCTCTGACTCCTCCTGCAACTCCTGCAGCTGCAGCTGCTATGGCTCTTATCTGTTCTGCTGCTGCTGCTGCTGCTGGTCCGCCTCCTCCTTCTCCTCCTCGCACTCTTTGCCCCCTGGGTAGGTTCCCAACCCGTCCACCTCCCTCGTGGGGGGCACGTGGAGAGGGGGGGGGGGGTGGAAAAAGCGGTGACCGAGGGCTGGACCTGAGGATCCGATCTCGCGCATGCTCCTGCTGACTCCTTCCTCCTCCTCCTCCTCCTCCTCCTCCTGCCTCCTCCTCCTCCTCCTCCTCCTCCTCCTCCTCCTACTTCCCTTTCTCCCCGTCCACCTCCGCGACCTGTGGCGCAGGCTAAAATGATTACCGCTGCACCGCGGTTCCAACCTCGATCACTTCCCCGAGGGATCTTAGTTGCTGAATGAGGCAATGAGGTTTTGCGTAGAATCCATGAGCCCGACAGCGATGCAGAATAATGACAGCAGCATCAGAAACCCATGCCAAATGGTGCGCCCAAAGCCAGAAGGCTTGGCCTTGACCGCCTTGCGAATCATCCAGCCGAAGATTATTGGACTCACCACTCCAAGTACTGGGCCGCAAATGCTGGCGAACAAATTGAACACGAGGCTGAACTCCGTGATCAAAAGTGGGACTCCTATGGTGAACGCCACAACAAGAGTGCGCATTACGTAGTTCATGGTGGTTCCCACCTTCATGTTCTCTTTCCCGTAGGTCGTTCCCTGAAAGGCGAGAAAAACAGGTGCCAAAATCAGCGGGTAGCTGATGATCAGATTTACCACCACACAAAACGACATAGCTGTCGGCAAGATGATCCTCTCGCTGCCGGTCCAGTCTTTAGGCTTCAGAGTTTGAGCCTCCTCCCAATTCGCGGGATGGTATGTTAGAGAGTCCACTAAATTAGACTGGATGAAATTCCCGTAAGCATGGTACCCCATCACCATGACGCCGATGTACAGTGCCGTGACAATGATGATTGCAGACCTGAAGGACCTCATGAGGCGTTGCTTCTCTTTCATCTCGTCCATGATCGACGGTACATTGGCGATGCAAGCAAATGCACCAAATACTGTGGCTGTCAAACTCCCAAGCGACAGGAGGCCACCGGCTGGCCACATGTTGTGGAGCTCTTTCAAATCCTGTTCTGGCCATTCCTCCCAGACTTTCATGTCCATGATGCTGCAAGACACGATTATGATGCATGACCCGAACGCGGACGCGACACCAAGCGGCGTTAACTTCGCAATCGCGCTGACGTCTCGCATCATAGCCAAAAACCAGAGCAGCGGGGCAAGAAGGAGGACCCAGATACGGTAGCTTAGGGAAACGACAGGCGCCAGAATGTTCTGCACGTTCTGGCCCATTAGAATCACGAAGCCGCAGCTTCCGCCCACGAACCAAATTACCTCAGGGCAAGCAGAGACACAAGGATAGTGGGACGTACCGACCCCTAGTGGGAAAAGGGAGAATTGGGGAGGGCAAGAGGAAGAGGCGGGCAATGAAAGATCCGATGATAACTATCACTGTGCTCTGGCTGCCCTGAAGACCAGAAAAAATCGTATCAATTTCTCGCCAGCTGGGCCATAAGCCGCGCGACCGAAATCTTCGTAGGTATGGATATACGTGCTCGAGAACTTCAAGCCGCGACCGACAACGATATTGTTGGCCATCGTACTTCGGAAGAAGGCACTGCCAGCCTCCATCGTAGCGGCCGCAGTCACGAACATGAGGACAACGCAGAAAACCAGTCCGCCTGCCACTGGCAGCTGAGGTAATGCCATTATACCCGCGCCGATGATCGCCGTGATGAGGCTCATGGTTGCTTCCGTCGACGTGATGCCATGGTCCTCCCGGTGACAATCAGATGGATGACAACCCGCCCTCTAGTCGCCTCCTTCTCCCGCCCCACTCGTCATCCACATCCTCCGTCACAACCTCCGCGTCCGCCTCCGCCCCCACACAACCTCTGCCTCTGTCTCCAATTCCTCCTCCTCCTCCTCCTGCTCCTTGAAACATCTCCGTCGAACCACCAGACATGTCGGTATCTCGGATCGGAGAGGGGTGGACTTCCTGTGGTCATGGGTGCGGAGTGTCGGACCCTGGGGAAGGCTCCCATTCGAGCGGGTCAGACAACGCGCAACAGTAGCCCCCCTCAGGGCCCACCCTATGGGTATGGATGTGTGCGCTGTTCCTTCGTCAATCATGATCCCATCGACGACCTGGAGGACGAGATGGAAGAACCAAGAGGTACTGCATCTGAGCACGCTCGGGGGCTCAGACGTTGTACGCCGGAATTTGGAAGGGCCCAAAGAAAGGTCGCAAGAAAGGGTGCCCCATGGGTTGTACGGCTGCAGGTGCCCCGGTGGGTTGGCTGCACGACTCGAAGTATCCCTGACTCCAGCGAGCGAGCGCGAAGGGTCACGTTCATGATGGACGGGCAGATCTTCCTCGCCAGGGAAAAAGCACAAGACAACTAGGGACAGGCAGCTCGGCATACTTTGGCGCAGGTTCTGACGCCTGTGACAGGCGAGATCGTGGCGAATACTTACAAAAGGGCAGCGCGACATGCTAGGCAAGCTTGGAGGGCTACCGATTACATTGGCAACCACCGCAGCAGCAGGATCGATGAAGGATACCCACAAGTACCTCTCCGAGGAGGAGTGCATGAAGAACAACGACGGGTGCATCACGACAAGTGACGGGTGCTTGCCCCCTCAAGAGCATCGGAAGTGGGTGAAGGGATGGCGAGCTCACCATGATCGTGCAGAGGAGCTTCAGCATCGATTGGACGCCCTACGACACAAGGCCAAGCATCTGCTGGGTACCAGGCCGTTCGATGCTCGATATCATGTGAGGCTATGCTGATCAACTTTCCATCAAGCACCAGCTTAGGTGCGGACAATGGGCGCCAGATCAATTGAAGGCAGTCAGTCCGCAATGCCCACATCGTCGTCTGATGCTCCTGACCCTATGTGATCGCGGATGACTTGGCCACATCAAGTGATGCCGTTGTGGCATGCCCTACCCCCCAAGGCGGACGAACAACTTGCGGGAGAAGAGCTCCCCATAGGTCCGCTGCCCATGCTGAGACGGGTTCGGGGAGAGGCGACATAAAATACTCTGACTGAATGGTCCGATCGTTGTGCAAAGCTCTGGGATGCATCAAGCCGCGCACGGCCTAACAATCGGCCGTGATCACCCACGCCCTGGACCAGTGCGGGGCGAACTTTGATGAAGCGAGCTAGTCGCGTCATTATGCCAGGACGTTGGTTAATGTTCGGATCTGCTGGACATGTCTCCACGCCAGCAATTCCACGGGTGGGTGTTTTCCTGCAGTTGAGCTGCACATGTGCACCACCTGCTATGAGTCCCAGACTGGCCAGAGTAAGCAATGTCTGCAGCTACCTGACCAGTTTTGACAATGGTATTGTCCATGGGTGCGGAAAAAGGCTGACCACTGCGTGCTTGCTCCAAGTGTCCCTGTCATTGATCAGGTACATAGTGATGTTCCGATTGCACGTCTGCGCCAGCCTGTTGATGGCATATCCGTGCAGGTGCCTCGTTCAGCCTGTTCCGGGGTTACCTGGAGGCCTGCCCCAAGATCTCGGGGAACTCCACAACCCTGGTCATTGACCCCAAGGGCGCTGACATGGTATATGCGCCCCTGGGGATAATGAGTGTCACCACCAAGCGTAGTAGGACCATGAAGGACCTGTGAACCGGCAGCACCATGGGAAACTCGCGAACGCAAGCTGTGGACACAGAGCGCGGACGCATTGGAAGACTGAAGGCCGAGATCCCACAGCGCAGAGCTCAGGCTGGCTCTGGCGGACCTTGCTGGCTCTGGGAAAAAAAAGACGGGTCACGTCCATGGTGATGCTGCTGGTGTACGAGGAAGGGTATTGGATTTATGTTGCTCCCATCGAGCACCTAGAAATAATTTCGAGCACCCACGAAAGTCCCGAAAAGATGTCGAACGAGTATCGCCTCCCAGGGCCCGACGCGTGAAAACTTTCCAAATTCGGTGCTTTCCGGGTGCTCAAATTTTGTCATGCGATCACGGCTAAAACAGGTCGGAATCTTATACGAAGGAACCATTGGATGAGGAATCCAAGGTCTGGAAGCCACTGGAACACCACATGCGGCTTGACCATGGACACCACACGGCCTGAAACTTCTGGAAACATTCCTTGGCGGACGCGCCCGCCGCAAGAGGGGGGGGGGCCCTTGGGGCATCTGTGTCAAGCGGCAGTCCAATGAGCGGCCCACCATCTGGGTTAGCAGCCCCTCATGGGGGGTCGGCGGACGCGGCATTTTCCGCGAGCGGGCTCAAACACCCGGGCAAGATGGTGGCAGCGACAGACCCGATGGGGGCCACGATCCTCACCCTGCGGTCCCTTGGCTGGGTTGGGATTGAACCAGATCGGTGGAAGGACCCAGACGACTTCAAGCCCGCTCCGGCGGGGGATACCACTGAGTTGCGCAAAGCCCTTGTCGACTCAGTATTTCGTCTGGTATGGGCCCAGACTGGCTGGCACTCTGAAGGAGGCAGCTTGACTGAGGGTGCCTCACAACCCTTCGCGTGCATCCCCGAATCATTCCGGATTGAATTCCAACGTGGGTCTGTTACTGTAGAGATGGTCATGAAACACAAGTTGAAACACATATTATGACGATCTGTGCATATGCGGTCTGGCGAATCGGGGCGGCATCAACGCGACGCCAAAGGGGGGTCGTGGACTCGAAGTTCGGGCGCACGATTACCCATATCATGAAGTTCTGCGACCGGTCACTGTGTTCTGGGGGGTGCACGGACACGCAAAACACTGTTCA
Source organism: Prorocentrum cordatum (assembly GCA_963575745.1). Classification (NCBI taxonomy): domain Eukaryota; class Dinophyceae; order Prorocentrales; family Prorocentraceae; genus Prorocentrum; species Prorocentrum cordatum. The sequence continues at coordinate 109,661 of CAUYUJ010015169.1, forward strand.
GCTAAGCGTTAGCTGGCGCCCGCCTCAAACTCATGCCCCTTTCCCTCCTCCTCCCAATATCCCTTCGCTGTGGCCCCACCCTCCTCATGCCCCTCCGACTACCCGCAGTCCTCATCAGGCCCCTCGTCCACATTGTCACCCCCCCATGTGCCGATTCATGTCATTCCTCGTCGTCCTCTTCCGCCGGATGAATTCCCCCATCGGCCACGTGCTTGCCCTCCTCCCATTCTCTGCACGCCCGAATGCAGATCATGCCCCCTCCTTCTGCCCCCCCCGCCTGCCTCGTCCTCGTGATGCTGACACCGATCATGCAGCTCCTCATGGGCCCACTTCCTCCCGTTTCGTCCAGTCCCGTTCATCCCCGGCCCCTTGGCCACCCCTCCTATCGAACCTCTTCGTTCCCACAACCCACCATACCCACCCCCCCGCGCCTTTTGTACTCCCAGACCACGGCTTCCCGCTGGACCAGCCGGGCGACCCGCGGAAACTCTCGCCCAGTGACCACTCCAGCGAGCGGCGCGCAACAAATGCACAGTTAGAGTCACGAGCTGTGTATTTCGACCGCGTACGACGCCCCCCTGGACCAGCCAAAAGAGAAACGTGAAAGTTCCCGCCCAATCAACACCACATGCGAGGGGCACACTCCAAATACACAAATGGGAACAAGATCTGTGTACACAGATCACACCACGATCTGTGTAGACACTGGTCCCACACACGAAAATACACAGTTGAAGACACAAAATACACAGATCACATTTTGATCTGTGTATTTTGAACATGTAAGCGCTCGCCACCTCGAGGATGCCCCGACTTTGCCAACCCAGAACCGAAGACAACATGCCCAGCTAGGGGGGGATGCCAATGCACACTTCCCCAGCCCAGGGCGCCCCCGAATGAGCTGCAAATGCACGTTTCCCTGGCCCGAGGCGGCCACGGTGAATCGCGGCACCAAAGCGGCCCCCAACGGCTCGAAGGCGTCCCAAGAGGCCTCGAATGACCCCAAAGAAAGCCGCACAACAATCCGAGAACACGAGAGGTGTCACATGTCATGGACATCTTAACAGTCAAAGCTCCACGCGTCGCCATACAAACCGCTGCACTGGCAAGGGTGCGGGCCTTGCCGCAGGCACCTATACATTTACATGTAAGCAATGAGACTGCGCTCGGCGGCCGTGCCGCCCGCGTTTGGAGTGCGCCCCGAACGCTCGCATTGGCAATCCCTTCTGTTTGGTTGCGCCGCTGTGCTCGGATATCGAAAAGGCGATATACCGCTGATGCGGGCACGCGGCGCCAGGGACTTCACTTGTCGAACAAGGAGGGAAGACGAGGTAGGACGACGAACGGTGGAGCAGGGAGGCAAAGGTGAACGAGGAATAATGAGGGAGGTGGAAAGGGGCGCCCCCCCGCCCGAACCGCGGACGCTTGCGATACCATCCAAGGGGGGGAAGAAAGGAAGGGGAACGGAGCGAGGGCGACGACGACGACGACGGGAAGCAAGCTGTCCTGTGTCCGCATATAGCCATATGTTTGCGATTCGGGTGCGCGCGCTTTCTTCGAAACGCGTCAAGTCCGACCCACATTGAATCCACTAATTCCTCCAAACTGTGTAAACACCCAGTCCTCTGTACCCCCTCCAGGAGACGAGTATGCAATTACAAAGGAGCTGGGACCCTAGAGGGAATGCTCGTGCCACGGTTTAGAATTAAGATCGGCAGAGACGCGTTGGGTTCAGCACGGACGGGCTGTAGGACCAGTGCGATTTACCAGGCCCAGACAGCACACGGCACAGCGTACATGAGTGTCCGTATAGTGCACAACCTGATACCCCTGGATCGCTCGAGCCAAAGAGCTCTGTGAGCGAACGTGTAAGAGACCTGGATGACGGCATCCAAACATAAAAGGGAAACCAGAAGACATCGATACCGATACTCCCCAGACCTCGCCTGGGGTGCGTTCGGATCGAGGCAAACATCCAGCCGTGCCGACGAGGGCCTCCCAGGAGGCCCAACGGGCGAAAACGAGGGAAGGGCAGCAATATCGGTACCTGCTCCTCCTCTAACCCATTACCTGAATCCCCAGAGCCCCCCGACTTCGTGAAGTTTCCCCCCGACCCGAGTCGTTTCTGTTGACGGCCCTGGGGCCCTGGCGAGGGCAGAACGCGAGGGGGTCTGGGCCCATGCATTGCAACCACATCCCTCGGCGATGCGGGTCCATCCTCCGACCCCATACTTTACATTGAGGGCCTAGATCCTCCTCCTCCTCCGCCTCCTCCTCCTCCTCCTCTCCTCCTGCTCCTCCTCCCCCTCCTCCTCCTCCTCCTCCCACTCCTCCTCCTCATCATCCTCCTCCTCATCCTCCTCCTTCTCCCCCTCCCCCCCTATTCCTCCCTCCCCCTCCTCTCCCCTCTCCTCCTCCTCTCCTCCTCCTCCTCCTCCTCCTCCTCCTCCTCCTCCTCCTCTCCTCCTCCTCTCCTCCTCCTTCCTCCTCCTCCTCCTCCTCCTCCTCCCTCCTCCCCCCCCCCTGATGCCTGGACCCCTCCTGCCTGCTGCTCATCTTTGGCTTCTATCCTCTCCTCCTCCTCCTCCTCCTCCTCCTCCTCCTCCTCCTCCTCCTCCTCCTCCTGTTGCTCCAGCTTGCGGGGGCCCCAGGAGGGGGTGGCGTGCTGGGGCCCTGGTGCGGCGTGCCCCCCTCCCTGGGCCAACCCGGGGCCTCTCGGGGATGCCTCTATGGGCACTCCTCCTCGGGGCCTCCCGGGGGGGTGGGGCCCTCCTTGGGGCCTGCCGCAGGACCTCCCTGGAAGCCTCCGGGGGCCGCCTCTGGACGGAGGGCTCGCAGCTCAGAGATCCAGTGCATTGACAAAAATCAAGACGGAGGCTTTCCTATGTTTTCGGCCTCTAGGGGCCCTCGCCCCGGGGCGGTCGCAAAACGACTCAGGATGAAAAGCCGGTCCTGTGGGGAATGGGTCGAGACTTCCGAGGACCCCGCACTGAAAAAAATACGGCATCGGATCTCTGGGAATGGCCGCTCGGGCTCCCCCTCGGGGGCCCATCTTGGCGACCTCTTGGGGCCCTGCGGAGAGCTATGGCCCCGCATTGAACAAAAACACGGCATCGGATCTCTGGGAATAGCGGCTCGGGCTCCCCCTCTGGGGCCCATCTTGGCGACCTCTTGGGGCCCTGCGGAGACCTCCGGGAGACAGGCGCGGAGGAGCCCGGGCGGTTTGGTGCTGTGCCGTAATCGTCCTCCTGCTCCTCCCAACCCGCCCGCCAAACCCCTCCCCCCACGTCCCTCCCTTTCCTCTTCCGACCCCCTCCCTTCACAACTACACGATATGAATACTGCTACTCTCCTCTCTCCCCTAATGACGTCCGGAAGATGTTCGGCACCCCTCCTCGTACTGTTTTAAACACAGGATTCCCAGAAGACGGTTTTCGCTTGGGATTAGTTTAAAAATGCTGCTTCGCTGCAGCGGTGGCCTCATGTTCGGGCTTCCGCTGCTCGTTCCGAATCGTGCTCCCGCTGCAGCGCTGGCCTCATTTCCGCGCTTCTGCTCGTTCCGAATCGTGCTCCCGCTACAGCGCTGGCGTCATTATTTCCAGTGCCATGCCACGGCATGCAATGAAATGCAATGTAATGTTCCACTGTGCGGTGCCATGCCTTCTGCAATGCTACGATATGCGATGCTTGACTACGCAGTACCACGCCATGCTATGCGATACTACGAATTGATCTTCAACACCATGCTATGCCATGTTGTGTTATGTGCCGCTGTGCGATGCCATTATTTGCGTTGCAATGCTTTTGGTATGCAATTCTTCACTACGCGCCACGCCATGCTATGACATACTACGCTCTGCCGTGCTCTTCTACGCCCTGCTATGCCGTGCTCTATGATGCATCGCGCACCCTCTCGGGATCATTGCTTTGCTCGACATCTGACTGTGCGAATAGAGAGGAGATCTACGCCATGGTAAGGGATGGGAGGGAGGGTAGGACGTCAGATATGACGCGAGCGCACCTAGCTTGCCCTCCACCCCGCTCTCCTCCCCCATCGCTCATCTCCTCCCCCTCCCTCCCTCCCCCCCCTCCCCCTCCCCCTCCCATTCCCCCTCTTCTTCCTTCTCCTCCTCCTCCTCCACCTCACCCTCCCTTTACATGGCTGTCCGTAGGGAGTGTCAGTTGAGTGTCCTCTTACATGGCTGCGTATGGAGTGTCCGTAAGGCCTCCTCCCGCTCCTCCCCCTCCTCCTCCTCTTTCTCGTCCTCCTCCTCCACCTCCTCCTCCTCCACCTCCTCCTCCTCTTCCTCATACGACCCTCCCCCTTCCCCTCCTCCTCCTCGAGGTCTGGCAGCTTGCCACCCTCGGTCCTCGGGAAGGTCGTCGTCCCAGACCATCGTCATGCTGCGCTGGGGGCCGAAGTAGTCCTCCTCCGCGTCCTCCTCATCGCAAAGGAGAGTCAGCAAATCAGCTCACGTAGCTGTTTGTTTCCTGGCGCCTGCCGGAGAATATGAAGCGAGGTCGCCTGGCGGCGGGGCTGAAACCACCTCGGCAGATGTCGCACCCCCTCCCCCTTGTCCGAAACCCTCCCCCGTTCGTCCAGCCCGGTCCTCGTCGGCGGCGAGGGAGGGATAGGAGATCGTCCTTCGACGAAGACGAAGCGGCGAGAGCAGGCACTTTCGGAGGTCTGTGCGGATCTTTTCGATCGGCGCTGGAACCCCCTTCCCTGCGGTGCGGAACGAGCCACGGGCGCCGTCAGGGAGGGTCTAGTGCCGATCCATGAAATCCTTGCCGACCTCCGAACTGTAATGCTTACACGCGTGCTTCTTCTTCTTCTTCTGCTTTTTCTTTTTCTTCTTCTTCTTCTTCGGGTCCTCCCCTGCGGCAGCGGCTGCGGTTCCGCCTCGTCGCTGCTGGAGCTGCTGCTGTCATTGCTGTCCTTAGGGGGCGAGGGGGGCGAGAGGGAAGGGGCAAGGCGTGCTCGCGCCACATCGGACATCCTGGCTCTCCCTCCCATCCCTCACAAACGAACTTTTGCTGTCTCTATCCGTGGACGCCTGTCATGGCCGACCTGGAAATCCCCCAAACAGCCCCATCGTATCATTCGCAATCGAAATCGGGGAGCTGCGTACATAGGAGGAGGAGAAGGAGGAGGAGGAGGAGGAGGAGGAGGAGTAGGAGAAGCAGGAGGGAGCAGGAGGAAGAGAAGGAGGAGGACGAGGAGTGAGACACTGAGGACAGTGGGGAGGACGTGGAAGGAGGACTCCCGCTGGGGCGGGTGCGCCATCTCGATCGACGAGAGCACAGCGCCGAGCCGAAAACGAGGCCCACGCTGCAGCGGTGCTGGACCGCCGATACCAGTCGGTGCGTGAGCAACTACGGCGGAGGTATTTGATAAGGAGCCCTCGGATAAGGAACCCGTGGTCTCGCAACCGATGGGAGGCAAGACGCGGGCCGCCCATCCCGCCTCGACGCAGGAAGGAATGCGCCAGGGTCTGGCCCCTCGGAGGACCTTCCTTGTCCACCGCCCCCACCGTATAAGAAAAACAACGCTGTCCAATATGGTGGAAAGAAACAAAACGCGGAGAGAACATGCCGGCTTCCAGACGGGGTCACGGGAAAGACGAGGGTAGTAGTAATGTGTAATTGGGGAGGCGGGGGGGGAGACGAGAGGAAGGGGGACGTTGAGGAGAGGGGGAAGGGTTTGGAAACAACTTCTGTGAGGTCTGCGCGAGACCGATCCTGGGCTATGAAACAGATTTAGGGCCAATGGACCAGATTGGGCTAGGTTAGGCACAGGATTCAACGGGATGCCGCGGAGCTCCCAGAAATTGCATCCCAAGAAAGACGATGACGAGAAGTTAGGGGGAGACGGAGGAGGGGAGCAGAGAAGGGGCCGGAGAGAGGGAGAGGTGCAGCGGGTGCAGGAGGGAGGGGGGAGAGAAAGAACGAGGACGTAGAGGAGGACGACGACAGAACGACGGCGGGAAAGGTGGGCTG
>CAUYUJ010015169.1:118160-193160 GCA_963575745.1 Prorocentrum cordatum
AGCAGTCTCCTGCTCGGTGTTCTTGGAGCAAACACCACCTCCCGGAACATCTCGGACACGAACCAGCCTGGGCCCACGCTGCGCTGCCTTGAGCTCGCGGGTGGAAGCCGTAGAGACGTTGATCCCGTCGGCCGAGGCGTGAAGAGCAACGTTCCGACGCAGCACATCCTCCCATGAACTCGGCGAAGACGAGACCAGCGCCCGCAGATGCGGAACGACAGCCAGAACGCGGTCGGCAAGATCGGCCTCCCCACCCAGTAGCATCCCGACGGCGTCGAGAAGATGCTGATGACGTTCTCGAGCGTCGTGCAATGCAAGGTCGAGGCGCCCGATAGCGCAATCCGCAGACATGCGAGCCCACACACGGCCAGCTTGCCGCCGCCGCCGACGAGCAGAGGAAGACGAATCGCCACCGAATTGCGCGGCCACCGGCGAAGGGGCCGCATCCCGTGCCATCCCGTGCTCGCGCCCCACGCCCGTCGAGCCAACGGCAATGGGGCCTGGCACAGGCGAGAGCCAAAATGGCTTGAGCCAAAATGGCTACGGTCGGAGGAGGAGGAGGAAGATGAGAAGGAGGTGGAGGAGGAGAAGGAGGAGAAGGAGGAGGAGGAGGAGGGGAGAAGGAGGGCTTAGAAAAGGAGGCCTTAGAAAGGGGGGCCCTGAAAACGACACGGCATTTTTCGCCACTGTAATTCTTCAGTGTATTACCGTGCCGGGCGACATCTTCTTGACGTTTCTGGCGCCGATGTTCTACGACCAGCTCTGAACCACTTTCGAACCGGCTACGAACGCCCTTCGGATCCCAAGACTGCCCGCACCGTTTCGGCGAATAGTTTCTCTCACCGTTTCGGTGGAACGCTTCGTTGCAATTCTCATGATCAGGATGAAGATGGTGTCTCTCTCAACCATTATGTTGTTTCTGGGCCCGCGTATTGAAAAGACAGCTCCCAGCGTCTCCTCTCCTCCTCCTCCTCCTCCGCCTCCTCCTCCTCCTCCTCCTCCTCCTCCCTCACTCCCTCCCTCCCTCCCTCCCTCCCTGCCTCCCTCCCGCCCTCCCTCCCTCCCTCCCTCCCTCCCTCCCTCCTCCCACCCCAGTGGCGCCGTCCGCATGGGTCCGCGCCGCAAATTTTGGCGCACACACACACACACCCCTCACACGCATCTTAGCCCCATAGGGAGCTCCATCAAAGGCCCCAGTGGCGCCGTCCGCATGGGTCCGCGCCGCCCACATTTCGGCTCACCCCTCGTACGCTTCTTGGCCCCATAGGGAGCTTCACCCAAGGCTCCAGCGGCTGCGGCCGCATGCGTCCCCGCAACCCATTTCGGCACACCCCTCACTCGCTTCGTGGCCCCATTCGGAGCTCCACCTAAGGCCCACTGGCCCGAAAGCTCCGACGGCTACGGCGGCATGCGTCCCCGCACACTAATTTTGGCACACCCTCAACCGTTTCGTGGCCCCATTGGGAGCTTCACCCAAAGCCCCAGCGGCTGCGGCCCCACGCGCCCTCCGCAACCCATGTCGGCACATCCCTCACACGCTTCGTGGCCCCATAGGGAGCTCCACCTAAGGCCCCAGCGACTGCGGCACATCCTTCACACGCTTCGTGACTCCATGGGAAGCCCCACGTAGGGCCCCAGTGGCTTCGGCCGCATGCATCCCCGCCACCAATCTCGGCAAACCCCTTCACACGTGTCATGTTATAACCGCAGTAAACAATTAAGACCCCCCCAGGGTTATCGTTAGCACCGCACCGTAACAAGTGGCACGTGTGCCATGGCTCTTGCACAAAAAGGAAGGGGGAGGAGGAGGATGTGGAGGAGGAGGGGGGGGGAGAGGATGCCAGACATCGCAGAAGGAGTGAACAAAACAGGGCCGCAAGAGGGGCTCCAGAGGGCGAGCGCGAGGAGACTCCAAGGGCCGTCCCCCGCAAGATGGCTTCAAAGACCTTTGACGGGTTCCCAGGAAGCCTCCAAACACCCATTTCGTAATGTCCCGGATCCCCAGTTTCTTGTTGCTGCTGCAACCAGAATTGCAATTTCGTAATGACCCAGATCCCCGATGTCCTAAGCGTTTTGTGGCGCTCGTGTGTTACTTCGCGAGGGCGGAAAGAAAATGGGCGGGGCGGAAGGAAACCATACGGAGAAGGCCCCGCTGAGGCCGCGGGGAACACTGGGGGGAAGGGGCGAAAGGGGCGCACCGGGGCAGGAAAGACATTGGCCGGGCACTGGGGCCGCGGGGCACTGGACGGGCGCTGGAACCGTGGGGGCGCTGAGACGGTGTCCGGGAAGGGGCGGAGCACGGAGGGGCTGCGGTGCCGAAATAAAGTGGGCGGGGCGGAGGGGGCGCTGGGCGAGCGCTGGAGCCGTGGGGGGCGCTGAGACGTGTGGGGGAGGGGGCGGAGGATGGGGGGGGGCTGTCGGGGCGGAGGGGGCACTGGGCGGGCGCTCGAGCCGCGGGGGAGCGCTCAGACGGTGCGGGGGAGGCGGGGCTGGAACCGCGGGGGGGGGGACGGCGCGGGGGAGGAGGCGGAGCGGGGAGGGGGGGTGCGGTGCCGAAATAAAATTGGTCGGGGCGGAGGGGGCACTGGGCGGGCGCTGGAGCCGCGGGGGGGGCGCTGAGACGGCGCGGGGGAGGGGGGAGGCGGGGGGCGGGGCGGAGCGGAGGGGGTTTGGGCGGTGCGAAATAAATGGTCGGGGCGGAGGGGGCACTGGGAGGGCGCTCGAGCCGCTGGGGGAACGAGTCAGTACTGTGCGGGGGAGGGCGCGGAGCGGGGGGGGGGCGTGCGAAATAAAGTGGCCGGGGCGGAGGGTGGGCACTGGGCGCGCGCTGGAGCCGCGCAGGACGCTGAGACGGCGCGGGGGAGGAGGCGGAGCGGGGAGGGGGGGGGTGCGGTGCCGAAATAAAATGGTCGGGGCGGAGGGGGCACTGGGCGGGCGCCGGAGCCGCGGGGGGGGCGCTGAGACGGCGCGGGGGAGGGGGCGGAGCGGGGGAGGGGGTGCGGTGCCGAAATAAAGTGGTCGGGGCGGAGGGGGCGCTGGGCGGGCGCTGGAGCCGCGGGGGGGCGATGAGACGGCGCGGGGGAGGGGCCGAGCGGGGGGGGGGGGCGGTGCCGTGCCGAAATGAAGCGGGCGGGGCGGAGGGGGCGCGCTGGCTGGTGGGACCCGTGCCGTGCCGAAAAAAAGTGGTCGGGGCGGAGCGGGCGCGCTGGCTGTTAGATCAAAAAGTTGGGGCGGAAGGGGTGCGCTGGATGGTGTGGGGGGGGGGGGGCGGTGCCGTGCCGAAATAAAGCGGTCGGGCGGGAGGGGGCACTGGGCGGGCGCTAGAGCCGCGGGGGGCGCTGAGACGGCGCGGGGGAAGGGGGCGAGCGGGGGAGGGGGCGGAGCGGGGGGGGGTGCGGTGCCGAAATAAAGTGGTCGAGGCGGAGGGGGCACTGGGCGGGCGCTGGAGCCGCGGGGGGGCGCTGAGACGGCGCGGGGGAGGGGGCGGAGCGGGGGGGGGTGCGGTGCCGAAATAAAGTGGTCGGGGCGGAGGGGGCACTGGGCGGGCGCTGGAGCCGCGGGGGGGGGCGCTGAGACGGCGCGGGGGAGGGGGCGGAGCGGGGGGGAGGGGCGCGGTGCCGAAATAAAGTGGTCGGGGCGGAGGGGGCGCTGGGCGGGCGCTGGAGCCGCGCGGGGGCGCTGAGACGGCGCGGGGGAGGGGGCGGAGCGGGGGGGGGGGAGGTCGGTTGTTTTTGTCCGAAATAAAATGGTTTCGGGGAGGAGGAGGCGATGGAGCAGTGGCGCTGGAGCGCGGGGCGCTTGAGACGGCGCGGGGGAGGGGCGGCGCGGGGGGGGGTGCGGTGCCGAAAATAAAGTGGTCGGGGCGGAGGGGGCACTGGGCGGGCGCTGGAGCCGCGCGGGGGCGCGGAGACGGCGCGGGGGAGGGGGCGGAGCGGGGAAGGGGGGTGCGGTGCCGAAATAAATTGGTCGGGGCGGAGGGGGCACTGGGCGGGCGCTGGAGCCGCGCGGGGGCGCTGAGACGGCGCGGGGGAGGGGGCGGGGCGGGGAGGGGGGGTGCGGTGCCGAAACAAAGTGGTCGTGGCGGAGGGGGCACTGGGCGGGCGCTGGAGCCGCGCGCGGGCGCTGAGACGGCGCGGGGGAGGGGGCGGAGCGGGGAGGGGGGATGCGGTGCCGAAATAAAGTGGTCGGGGCGGAGGAGGCACTTGGGCGGGGCTGAGACGGCGCGGGGGAGGGGGCGGAGCGGGGGGGGGTGCGGTGCCGAAATAAAGTGGTCGAGGCGGAGGGGGCACTGGGCGGGCGCTGGAGCCGCGGGGGGGCGCTGAGACGGCGCGGGGGAGGGGCGGAGCGGGGGGGGGGGCGGCGCCGAAATAAAGTGGTCGGGGCGGAGGGGGCACTGGGCGGGCGCTGGAGCCGCGGGGGCGCTGAGACGGCGCGGAAGGGGGCGGAGCGGGGGGGGGGGTGCGGTGCCGAAATAAAGTGGTCGGGGCGGAGGGGGCACTGGGCGGGCGCTGGAGCCGCGGGGGGCGCTGAGACGGCGCGGGGGAGGGGGCGGAGCGGGGAGGGGGGGTGCGGTGCCGAAATAAAGTGGTCGTGGCGGAGGGGGCACTGGGCGGGCGCTGGAGCCGCGCGGGGGCGCTGAGACGGCGCGGGGGAGGGGGCGGAGCGGGGAGGGGGGGGTGCGGTGCCGAAATAAAGTGGTCGGGGCGGAGGAGGCACTGGGCGGGCGCTGGAGCCGCGGGGGGGCGCTGAGACGGCGCGGGGGAGGGGGCGGAGCGGGGGGGGGGTGCGGTGCCGAAATAAAGTGGTCGAGGCGGAGGGGGCACTGGGCGGGCGCTGGAGCCGCGGGGGGGCGCTGAGACGGCGCGGGGGAGGGGGCGGAGCGGGGGGGGGGTGCGGTGCCGAAATAAAGTGGTCGGGGCGGAGGGGGCACTGGGCGGGCGCTGGAGCCGCGGGAGGGCGCTGAGACGGAGGGGGCGCATGATGATGATGATGTGGATGATGATGATGATGATGATGATGATGGTGATTATGATGGTGATGATGGTGAGGATGATGGATGATGGATGATGGATGATGGATGATGATGATGATGATGATGATGATGATGATGATGATGATGATGATGATGATGAAGGGGGGGGGGTGCGGTGCCGAAATAAAGTGGTCGGAGCTCTAGACACCCTGTGCAAGAGAATTAAAAACTTCTTTGGGGCGGTTTTCGCGGAACGATATCTTTAGCACCGCGCAAAAGAACGGGAAATAACTTATTCCTGCGCCTTGGCTCGGCCGGTATCCCAATGGGAACATGTAGAATTCCTAGATACTCCTATTCCCCTCCTGACTCGTGCTACTGCCGCTGCGACGGTAACGCTGATGACGACGATTGCGAGAATGTTTCAGACGGTTTCCTTGTTTCGGCGGGCAGACTCGTCTGCGATCAAAGCAGGTTGCGAGGTGCCAAGGTAACGCTTCCAGGGTGCTGGAGCATTACAATTTCGCCGGAGAAGGGGGGGGCTTTCTCAATTGCCTCTCCGGGTAGGGAGCTCCACCTCAGGCCCCAGTGGCTGCGGCCGCTTGCGTCCCCGCCGCTCATTTCGGCACACCCCTCACGCGCTTCGTGGCCACATAACATAGGAAGCCCCACCTAAGGCCTCAGTGGCTGCGGCCGCATGCGTCCGCGCCACCAATGTCGGCACACCCATCACGCATTTCGTGGCCCATAAGGAGCTCCACCCAAAGCCTCAGCACCATTGCCCGCATGCCGCGCTTGACGCTTCTGGGCCCCATAAGGAGCTCCATATATAGCTCCAGTGGCTAAACTCGCGTGGCGGCCCCGCTGAATTTCAGAACACCTCTCAGACACGTTCCGCACGGGGACTCTCTACCTGAGGCCCCAGTGGCAGCGCCTGCATGGCGGCCCCGCCCCTCTTCGGCACATCCTTCCCGCGCTCCGTGGCCCCCCATCCCCCGAGAACGGCGGGAACACACACGCTCAGGCGGCGTGCGTGCTCGACGGCCGCCAGGCCCAGAGCTACACGGCCAGAGGCGCGCCGCCCCCTGCGGTGCGCCCCGCCGAAGCGTGGCACCCCGGGGCGCACGGCCGCATGCCACAGGCGACTCGAGACAGGGCGTGCGGCCCCCAGGGAGGACTCCCCCATGTGGGGCCACAACAGGTTGAGGTCGGGCATGTCCCTCTACAGGCAGATTTTTGAGGAACCAAGAAACATTTCATTGTTTTCAAAGAACCAGATCAAAAAATCGTCCCCAGACTATTGTCTAACTGCTTTGGATCATCCCTCCTGTAGACGGACAGGCCCGACTTAACAGTAGATGGGGCCCGAAGGCCGCTCCGCATCACCGCTGTGTGAGCGACGTGCCGCCGACGCCGGTATGGATGGGCACGGTCCGCAGATCGCGCCGCGCGGCCAGTGCATCGGCGATGCGGCGCGACCCTCCGAGCCCATCAGCGTTGACCCCACGTGGAAGGCCTGGGCCAGGGCGGGTGCGCGCCCCGGTGCAACAAGCGCCCGGCGCGCGCATGTCATCTGCCGCGACGCTTCTACGCCTGTGGCGCCCAAGCGCGTCTGCACCCGCGGCTCGCGAGAATGACACCTTGCGGTGCCGCGCACGCGGCCTGCACGGCACAACACCGCAAGGCTCGAGAGCGGCGCCCAAGGCGAGACGCCCACAGAACGTGCAGTCGACCGGCGGGTCCAGGGTGCTCGTGGAAGTCTGCTTGGACTGCCTGGCGAGCTGCTGCAGCTTCCTCTATGGTGACCCGACGCTGGTTGCTTGACACGCGAGGGTGCGGAGATCGCTGTGGCAATTCACGGCAATAGGTCCAGCAGTGATGTGAACCCAGAACCCCGACGTCATGATTTTCACAAAGACGACTCCCAAAGGTCTGGACCCTTTGCCCGGGACCGGTTTTTCATCATGAGACGTTTTGTTGACGGTCCCGGGGCCCTGTAAGGGCCCCCAGAGGCCCAAAATGGCGAAACACCTCCCGTCGGGTCTGGGAACAGGAACGGGACCCGCACGAAAGAGTCTGCGCTTCTGGCAGGGAACGCGCACGCCAGGGGGCGGAGATCCAAGCGCGCCACGGTGCTCTCGAGGGCCCTGCAAGCCGGAAGACGGCGGCACGGCAGCAACGGAGAGAGCGGCGCGGCAGAAGGAGAGGCTGGAAGTTAGCCCAGCGAAAAAACCAACCAGGGGCAGTTGGGAGTACCGCAGCTGTGAGCATCGTCCTCGAGGGAGCTGCACATGGGGCAACGAAACATGTGAGGGGTGTGCCGACTGGGTGGCGGGAACGCATGCGAACACCGGCACTTCGGTGGAGTTCCTTATGGGGCCATGAAGCGTATGAGGGGTGTGCCGGAATGACTGCCCAACTCCACAGGACGGTTGGGAACAACTGACAGTCACAAAGGGCTGGCTGGCTTCAAACGGCGACAGCCAGCGCCTGCACTACACCGTCACTGTCGCTGGCGGCTGGGGGCAGCGGCACCGAGGCCGCCGCGCGATGTTCGCTGGGGAGGCAGTGTGCGACCATGGCTGCGTAGGTGGCGACGGCGGCGGCTCGAACATCCACGAGACAAGGGCCCGACGGTAATGTGCGCGGCCGGCCCCCCCACGCATGACCCTCCTGAACCCACTGAGTCGAGGCGGGGGGTAAAATCCATAACCGCCGCCTGTGGAGTCGATATTAGGGGAACTGGGCATAGGGCGGCCATGGGGCTATGGAATTTTTCGGGCCCTGGGGGGTGCAACTGTACCAATATCCACCACCCGCCAACGTCCCCGAAGGTGATCCCAAGGGCGCTGGAGATGGATCAACCACGGCCTTGCAAGTGACGACGCAGCTGCAGTCTGCGCCAGAAAGGCCCAAGATGTATCGTGTGAGAGCACCGAGCAATTGCTTGGAGGCCCATGTGTCGCCGTCTGGCCGTATGCAGGCAAAGGGCGCCTGCTGTGCCGCCGAGGAGCCGGGAGGAAAAACAGGAGGAGCAGGGGTGATGGATGAGGATAGGGAGGAAAAGAGGAGATGGATGAGGAGGGGAAAAAGGACGGTAAATCAATAAGGGGAAGAAACAACGGAAAGGGAGTAGTGGGAGGAGTGAGGATGGAGGGGGGGGAAGGAGGGGAAGGGTGACGAGGGGGCAGGAGGAAGAGGGGGAGAAGGAAACGGAGAAGGACCAGCAGGAACGGTGATTGGTGGGGCGGGCCGAACAGCAGTGGGAGGGGGGGAAGGAGGAGGGCGATGAGGAGAAAAACAAGGGGCAGGAGAGGGAGGGTGTGAAGAGCAAGGGACACAGAGACGATGATGCTGATGTTGGCAATGATCGGGAGGTGTTGGTGATGATGATGATGATGATGACGACGACGCCGCCGACGACGATGACGAGGATGACGATGATGTTGATGATTGTAATGATGATGACGACGATGACGATGACGATGATGAAGATGGCGACGACGATGATGTGGCTGACGATGACGATGATGATGATGACGACGATGACGGGGTTGATATGATGTCGATGATGTCAATGCTGACGATGACGATGATGGTGATGATGCTGATGATGATGCTGACGATGACGATGACGATGATGATGAATATTATGATTATGGTTATGAACATGATCATGATGATGAACATGATGATAATGATGCTGACGACGACGAGGATGACGACGACGACGATGATGATGATGATGATGATGACGATGATGATGATGATGATGATGGTGATGACGATGATGATGCTGGTGTTGATGATGATGGTGATGATGAGGATGATGCTGCTGGTGATGCTGATGATGATGGTGAGGAGGAGGACGAGGCTGAGGAGGAGGGGGAGGAGGATCGCTGTGAAGAAAATGATGGGGAAGAGGAAGAGAGAACGGATGGGTAAACTTGCGGGCCGGCCGAGGATCAGGCAGCCAGGCAGCGAAGCCTCCCCCCCAACCTGCCCGAGCCAGCGCGGCTACGAGAGGCAGTGACGCCGCGGAGGAGGACGAGAAGTGGAGTCATCCCTTCCTGGAGCTCTCCACCCTGCCGGCAGGAGAGCCCACAGTCGAATCGATAAATCGGATCGAAGATCCACATGAATCGGATCGGCGGAATGAGTATCGTTTAACCGATCCCCATCCCCAGCGGCGTGGCCTGGGCCCCACTGGCCGATTTACCCCCCTAGATGGGGATGTAGGCCGTTGCCTTCGGGTTTCGAAGGGTGTATCCCCAACTGTGGTGGTAATTTGGTGGAGGTCTCGAAGGGGATGGGGATGGGGATGGGCTTCCACGGGTTCGACTTCTCCCGACTCGGCTGCCGACCTCCGTCGGTATCGTTTAACCAATCCCCATCCCCATCCCCATCCCCTTCGAGACCCCCACCAGATTACCCCCCCAGATGGGGATACACCCGTCGAAACCCGAAGGATGCGGCCTATATCCCCATCTAAGGGGGTACATCGGCCAATGGGGCCCAGGCCACGCCGCTGGGGATGGGGATCGGTTAAACGGAAGCCATCGGAGTCGAATCGAATCGGGCGGGTCGAAATAAGCCCTGCTGCTGGCCACCTTCGTCAGGGTCGCGTGCTGTGACTGCCTCGTACGAGGAGGAGGAGGAGGAGAAGGACGCGGAGGACGAGGAGGAGGATGAGGCACGCAAGGCCAGGCTTTCGCCTCAAGTTTGCGCAACGTCGGAAAAGGCACGCAGGGCCGAGGCTGCTGCACGCTGCGCTGCCCTTCCTGGAGCTCTCGACCCTGCTGGTGTGGGTGCACGTCGCTGCCCCCCCAGACCCCCGACGTCGTGATTTTTCCACGACGCCGACCTCCAGAAGTCTAGACCCCTTTCCCCGCGACCGGTTTCTCATCCTGAGTCGTGTTTGACGTTCCTGGGGCCGGGTAGGGGCCCCCGGAGGCCGAAACTAGCGAAAAACCTCCCGTCGTGTTTTTTGTTTTTCGCAGCGCGAGGAGGGTCTAGGGTTAGGTCGGGCCTGTCCCCCATACAGGGGGATTTGGGGCGAAACCTTAAACATACTCCCCAACAAATACCCGGAAAAGGCTAAACAAATAATCAAAAAATAGTCCCCAGTGCCCCAAGAGGCCCCCAAGACTGCCCAAGAGGCCCCCGAGACGCCCAAAGAGCGCTCGAAGACGCCGAAGATGACCCCAAGACGGCCCAAAAGGCCCCCAAGACAGCCCAAGAGGCCTCCAAGACGCCCCAAGAGCCTTCCAAGAGGCCTCCGAAGAGAGCCCCAAGAGGCCAAAATCGTTGATTTTCATTGGTTTTTTCGATGTTTTTTGTGTTTGGCTTTTTCGGCTTCCGGACGCTCCAAGACGGCCCAAGAGGCCCCCAAGACCGCTCCAAGACGGCCCACGAAGCTCCCAAGACGGCGCCGAAACGACCCAAGAGAGCCCTCAAGACGGCCCAAGTGCCGCCCAAGACGGACCAAGAGGCCCCAAGACGGGCCCAAGAGGGACTCAGGAGGGATACCGAGAACTCAAAAATGGAGCCCTCCGTCCCAGAAGGCGCCCAGGAGGTCCCAAAGAGGCCCTAAGAGGCCTCCAAGAGGCCCCAAGATGTCGCCAAGAGGCCCCAGGAGACTCCCAGGAGGCCCAAAAGAAGCCCCAGAAGGCTTCAAACATGTCTCCCAGGCGCCCCCGAACGGCCTCTCAACAGACCCCAAGAGGCCCCCCAATAATCAAAAAATAGTCCCCAGACGACTTTTGGACTGTTTTTTAATTTTCCCCCTGTAGAGGGACAGGCCCGACTGAAGTCTGGGGCCCCTGTGGGCCACCTTCGCCAGGGTCATCTGCTGCGACTGCCTCGGGCGAGGCAGGCTCTGCCTGCGCACTGCGGCCGCGTAAGACCGCTTTGCCCTGACGGAGCAGGCGAAGCGCCCACCCGAGGCTGGGCAAACAGAAGGGAAGCCTAGCAGCCTCGAGGCCCCCAAACACTGAGCAGTTTCTTAGGGTGGAGGGCTCATGGTGAAATCCATATGGGCTTTTGCACCTCGAAAATCAATCCGTCTTGTGATTCACCTCGTGCAGATTCAAACCTCGAATTCCAATCGCAACGGCATTTCACATTTCACCCTGTGCCCTCCACGGCAAACCCGTGGCTACTAAAACGGAGCTCCAAAAAACTGTTCCTTATTTTTTCTGGGAAGCAGCCCGTTTACAATTTGGTGCGCTGAACTTTGTTCCGGGCATGTGTTTTTTCTTCCGGGAAGACCGTTTTAGCAGCCACGGATTTGCCAGCCCTCATCCAGCTTCCGACCCAACCCAGACCCTTCGCGTTCTGCAAAAATCACGTTTGAGGAAATGCTAAGCGAGAGGCCAACTTTGAAAAGGAACCTAAAAACAATAGAAACCGCTCTGTGACATCCTTATCACATACGCGAAGATCAAACCTTCCTCTGGAACTCCTGTACTATGACATCATGTTGGGGAACTTTTAGTAGGTGGCCCTTTCAAGTGACCGCAAGAAAGCAACTGCTAAGGAAACCCTGCCATCAGACCACAAACATGGGAACCCTTCAGGGTGTGACAACTTGACCGTAAATAGCAACGTCTGATTGGGACGCGGCCACCTGAGCCCATATTACGAACTCCTTCGATACCGCTACAATCTGACCACAAACAAAAACATGTTTAGCGGGTTATGTCATGAGCACGAATGGGAACTTGACCACAAGCAGGATGCCTGAACCAGGATGCGTTAGAAGTCCTAGCATGTAGGGCGGCCCTGTGGGGACCGTATCGCCGCGGAGCACCTGAAACGTATGGACCCCTAGGCACATGGGATAAGCGAGCTTAAGGACAAGCAAGAACCCCTCAATGCAAGCACTGCTTGGGGACTCCGCCCTCGCTTCAGTTACGACAAACCGCCAAGAACAGGCGGAGTCTTTCTGGACGGGCTTAGCTATCGGTCGGAAGCAGTGGGTCGAAACATGAGGTACGGAGGCGTTTGAAGCAGATTGGCCGTCCGCCCGCCCCCCGAAGAGGAGGGAGGAGGAACAGCCGCTCGACCCTCGAAGTAGGAAGGCGCCTGAAATCGATTGGGATCAGGACCTCCCAGACTACCTACTTTTCATTGCACCAGCCCTGCAGACGTCCTGCAGCGGATTTCTGCAAAGATTTCTGCGAGATGTTTGTTCCCCAAGCGGCGAGGGAGAAACGAAACGAATTTCGCATGTATTACTTTTGGTTTTCATCCCTGGCCAAAAATAAGTCCGCACGAAATCCACCTCGAAATCCGGAGCGAAATTCTCGAGGACACCCCGGGCCCACCCCGTCGACTTCCGAGCGAGATCCGCTCTGCGATGCTGGCGCCACGATACTCCCGACGACCGTCGTGCATAAGGATCGGGGAGACGTAAGACCCGGGTACGGGGGACTCGGAAATCCCCGACGAGGCCGTCAAAAACATGACGAGGCCGAGCCTGCATCTTGACGAGGCCTCCCGCTGCAGACGTCCCACGAAACTCCTCCTCGCCAAAATCCGAGTCGAGTCGCGGTCGTCAAAAAACGATGGCGAACCCGAGTCCCGGTAAACCCGGGTCTTACGCTCCCCCGAATCGACCGATTCTGGGTCGCCGGCGGCGTTCAACTTTGAACGCCGGCGGCGGGCTCGCCGCTGGTCGACACGGCGCGAACCTACTGTACCACGGCAAGTTCTCAGAGCAAGGTCCTGATAGTTTGACATTTCGGACAATGTGATCAGAACATGCGGTCGACGTCTTCAACCAAGACTGTCTCAGCCAGACATGTTCTGAGGACATTTCGTGCAAGCCACACGAATATTCTCCCAACATTAGTCGGTTGGCCTAGAAGCAAGCCCCCCGAAAGGATACGCGGAGGGCGACGCACTGCTGGGACTACCGTCCGGCCCGCTCGCAGGCCGGACCCCACCCGCCGCCTCCCGATCTCCCCCTGCAGGAGGGGAACAGGCACAGGCTCCAGGAGGAGGAGGAAGCAGGACGAGGGGGAGGAGGAGGAACAGGAGGAGGAGGAGGAGGAACAGGAGGAGGAACAGGAGGAGGAGGAGGAGGAGGAGGAGGAGGAGGAGGAGGAACAGGAGGAGGAGGAGGAACAGGAGGAGCAGGAGGAGGGGGAGACGACCGTAGAGGGGGCAAGAGCAGGAGGAGGGGAAGGAGGAGGAGGAGGCCACCCCTCCTCTCTGCCCCGGCTCTCTCCGGAAGATGTCCGGCCCTCTCCGCGTGCTGGTCTTTGTCGGCGGCGAGCGAGCGGGGGAGGCGAGAGGCTGAGAAGGCCCTCTCAGGAGGCCACGGGACTTCTCGAAGCCCCTCGCGCCTTCCGAGAAGTGTTCTCTCGGGCTTCGGGGAGAGCTTAACACAACTTTTCAGAAGGCCAAGAGGCTCCCGAGCCTTCTGTCTGAGAAAAAACGCCCCTTCTCGCTTCCCCCCGGGCTCGCCGCCGACTTTGTGCACACAGGGCTGGACACCCGTGAGTTTTCAGATGAGGAGCGTTTTCTTATTCGGCCTTTCGACATTGGGCGAAAGGGGGGGGAGGAGGGGGTCTGGCTCCAGACCTCTGCTTAGTGCGACGGTTTGCAGCAGTGCGTCCTCCGGGAAAATCTCCCCCTGCCCTGCGTGAAACAGGCGCCCAAAGCAGCCAAGATCTACTCCACGAAGGGGGTGGGAGGAGGGGGGGGGTGCGAGGGGGCCCGCGCCCATCGGCAAAGCAATGAAGAACAACAACGATCGCGCGGCCTGTCTGACAGTCCGATTGCTTCGGTGCTCGGGCAAGATGGAAAGGACGCGCGCGCGGCGAGAATCGGCCCCCGTCGGCGGCTGCCTCGGAGAGGCGCCAGCGGGGCCGGCACGAGGCTCAAGGGTCCTCCTGGGCATCCCGCGCTCTGGCCGGGCCCGCGCGCTCCCCCGGCCAACAAAAGACACCGGCCACGGCATATCCCCAGCGCGGTGGCGAGAGACTCCAAGGCCGCGCTCACGGCGTGCCTTGGTTGACGGCGATGTTGGGAATGTGGTTTTTGGGACACCGAGCTCGCGCAGAACAGATTGTAGGACCCCCACGAAACAACACCGTCTCCTAAATTTCAGCTGCGCGACTGCATCGAACGAAAACGGCACAGCGAGTTGTAGGAGAAAACACGAAGCACGCGTTCCTACAACTGGTTTGGCCACGGCCCACCCCACGCCTTCCTACACGTGGCTTTCCCACTTCGCCGTCAGCTGACACACCGTTAGCGCGTCTGCGGGAGTCTGGTGCCTCGGGCCAATGCCTTTTCTGAGACGACCCAGGGCTACTGCGGGCCCCCGGCTCAATCGGGGCATCTGAAGGGGCCCTGGGACACATAAAAATAAATAGACACAAATAACAAGATCCCCCACATTTTTTTTTTTTTTTTTTTTTTTTTTAAGTTTTCGTCCTCCCCCCCGCTTCCCATATTTTCCTATATGTTCGAAGGAATCGACGATTCATTGTGTCTGTGTGTGTCTTCCCCTCCTGAGCATCGGGAGCCCCGGCAGCCATCGCGCCGCCGTGAGGAGCGCCGAGCAGGGAACGACATGGGGCGCCCCTCTGGCTGCGGCACGACATGGCCACGAGCAGGCCCCACGGCCCAGACCCATGCAGCGGCCCAACCACAGGAGCCCCTCCCGATCCCGAAGTTGACTACCTACCAGACCACCCCAACCCAACCCGAAGACCCGAATTTCGGGTTGGGAGGGGTAAGGGTTCCATACGTGTTTTCTCGATGTTCCGCGACCCCCCCCCCACTGGAAATGGAGGGCAAATCTGAGCCTTCGGGTTGGGTTGGGGTGGTTTGGTGGGTGGTGAGAAGTGGTCCCAACCTCATCGTCTTGACTGCATGCCGGGGGGGGGGGAGAGGACGAACGGGGGGGATAGCAAAGGGCAGGGTGGAGAATCGGCTCACGTGGCTGATTTTCCCAGCGCCTCCGGCGCCTGGCGGCGGGGCCGAGGAATGGGTCTGGAGGAATGGGGCTGGCGGCGGGGCCGAAACCAGCTGCATGCAGCAGATTTCGTTCTCCCCCCTTTCCCTATCCCCCCGTTTCGTTCGGCCCGAGGATGGAGCACCTGTCGGCAAGCTGTGTGCGCCCACTGCGGGACTGGTTCGGGACCCTGCCGCCTTGAACAGCGTGATGATTGCCTCCGTCACTGAGAACCAGTTGGTGACGACGTTGTCGAGGGTGTCGGCGTCGATCTCGTCGAGGGGCGTCTCCAGCAGGTACGACGAAAGGCACTGGATGAACATGAGCCCCACCTCAGCGTCTGACACAGTACCGAGCCAACCACGCCATCCGATCACGCGGCCGTGTCGCACCTTTGATCGCACCGCCTACCGCCGCGCTGATCACACTGGCCACGAGCCAATATCTGTGGTAGCGATCGCGTAGCCATCCCATCACTATTGACGGTGCCCGTAAGGATGTGGCACCAGGGCGGCCGCTTACTACGAAGGTGGATGGGGCCTCTTAGACGGCAGGGGCCTTCATAGGAGGCCCTGGAGACGTCCGAGAAGACTTAACAGAGCGGACTTCAAATCAACCCCCTTGCCGTCTTTCAAAGCCCGACACGAGCCGCCACCAGTAAACTCTTGACCACCGGTCGCGCGATCAAGGGAAACTGACGGCCCGACGATGAACTTAATCAGCCCGAGCATCACGATGGACCACAGCAGGGCCATAGAGGAGCCCATCAAGGACGCCATTATCATGCGGAGTTCGCGGAAAAAGCGCATCAGCCGGAACACGCGGAGCATCTCGAGGGAGGAGGATCGACAGGAGGACAGGCAAGAGGAGGAGGAAGAGGAGGAGGATGACCAGACGGAAGAGGGGGAGACAGAGAGAAGAGAAGAAGCATGAGCAGGAGCACGAGGAAGTAGGAAGAGGAGGTGGTAGAGGACCAGGATAGCACAGGGAAGACGGGGGGAGGGAAGCGAGGATGATATAGAGGGACAGAGTGCGCCTTGAGGGACTTCAGGAGGCGCAAGAGCCGGAGCCAGGTCATGTCGCCTAGGCCATGGCCGTTCATAGCCAGCATGACCACCACCTGCGGCTAGGATGAAGACCTCCTCGCCTCCTCCTCCTCCTCCTCCTCCTCCTCCTCCTCCTCCTCCTCCTCCTCCTCTTGCTCCTCCTCCTCCTCCTTCTCCCCTCCTCCTCCTCCTCTTACAACTCCTCCTCCTCCTCCTCCTCCTCCTCCTCCTCCTCCTCCTGATCCTCCTCGCCCCAGCGTCAAGACACGTCGGGCCCTCGCCTCGTGGGAGGCCTCGCCAGGGCCTGTATCTGGACCGCCCGTCGTCTGGGGCGTCGGTTTCAGCAGCCGTGGGACACCAGTGCAGCCATCAGAGCGAGGGGGCCGAACGGTCATTCACTGTCCCTGGGCACATGGCTGAGGTTTGGTTCTGCGGTGCGGATTGTTGTCGTCGTCGTCGTCATCGTCGTCGTCATCGTCGTCGTCGTTGTCTTCGTCGCCGCCGTCGTCGTCGTCATTGTCGTCGTCGTCGTCGTCATCGTCGTCGTCGTCGTCGTCGTCGTCGTCGTCGTCCCCCCCGCGACCTGGCCCGCGACCCGCCCGCGGCCCACCCGCGACACACCCCGCGACACACCCGCGACCCGCCTGCAGCCCACCCGCGACCCATATGCGACCCACCTGCGACCCACTCCGCGACCAACCCATATTGCTTCCACGACAAAATCCATTGCCGACGTCCTCGCCGCCATCTCACTCTTGTCCGCAACTGCGGGGGGTGCGACGCATTCGCTTACGATCTTCTCACCACGAACGCCACGACATTGTTGAAGGGGACCTGGGACACACAAATAAATACACACAAATAAAAGTATCCCCCATATGTTCCTATATTTTCTGGGTTTTTGTCTTCCCCAACACTTCCCATATTTTGCAATGTTTTCTGGGGAATCGACGATTAATTGTGTCTGTGTGTTTTTTCCCTCCTGAATTGTTCCGTCTTGTGCAGGGATCATGCCAAGCACATCTGCACGATCGAATGAACCGGACGTGGAGAGAAAAGCTCTGCGTGGTCTGTAGAGGCTGCATGGATCTGGCGCACTCCCGGGTGAGGAGGCCTTTCTCCAAATGGCGCCAGGGGGTGTCTCACGGGCCCGTTCGCGCCCAGATTGGGGGATGTCTCAGGCGGTGTGCCTGTTTGGGCGCTCAACGTCCTTCTCATTCGGAGCAGTTTCCGAGGATGTCACAAGTTTCAGCACTCCCAAGGGGGAAGGCCGCCAGGGGGTATCTCACGGGCCCGTTCGCGCCCAGATTGGGGGGATGTCTCAGGCGGTTTGCCTGTTTCGGTGCTCAACGTCCTCATCTTTCGGAGCAGTTTTCGGCGCCCTGACAGGTGTTCAGAGGTAAAGAAGGAGAAAGAGGAGGAGGACAATGAGGAGGAGGAGGAATGAAGGAGGAAGCAGCTAGTTCAAGTCGTCGTAGTCGTCGGCGTCTCTCTCGGCTTCGTCTTATACATGGATCTGCTGACCCTCAGATACTGAAACGGACAACGACTTCTGACGAAGCATGCCGTCACTATGAGATGCACATATGGGGATCTCCGCGTCGAGTGATTGAATCTTCCTCCTGTCGAGGGACATGCCCGACTTCAGCTAACGTGCAGCCGACCGATGGGCTGCAGGTGTGCCTCTCCCTGGGCCGCGCACGTCCAACGGCCAGCGCTCCGCCCGCGCGGCGGGTGCCCCCCCCCCCGCTCCAGGCTCTGCAGGCACTCCGCGGGCCCGGCGGCGACAGCTCCAGACCGAAGAGGCCCCCGAGAGGCTCCCCGGAGGCCCCAGGAGGCCCCCCGACAGGCCCCAGCTCTCCTCCTCTCGGAGGCCCCCGAGAGCCTTCCCAAGAGACCCCAAGAAGCATCCCTGAGGGCTCTGGCCCACGTCAGCGACGCCGTCGTCGCCGCTGCCGTTGTCGTTGTTGTCGTCCCCAGTCAGGGTCGGCGGCACTGGCCGTAAGGCCTCTGCAATCATGGCCGGAGGCAGGTGCGACGACGAGGGAAGGGGGGGCCAAGGGAAGAACTGGAATAAGAAGAGGGGCCCTGAAATCCGAGGAGGTATCGTGGCCCTGGCCAGGACGTCCACCCCCCTGGTCATCACCCCCCCTCTCAGCCGCCCCCGATTTGTTCACCGGTAGGATTCGCATTTGTTGTTGCCGGCTCCGTCGCCGTCGCCGTTTCTGTTCCTGGCTCAGGCGCTGATCGGTTCTGGCTCCGGTGCCACTCCCGGCCGCTTCCTGCCCCGTGTCTGGGAGCCGTTCCTCTCCTTCGGCTCTGGCACCCCTCCCCCGGACCACGCGTGTGCCAGGTGCGTGCCGTGACCACCCCGGTGCCGGCTCCTGCCACCGCGTGGACCGTTCGACCCCTGGCCGTCGGCGGCTGGTCGATGGTCCATCGCCAGATCACTCCACGTTGGCCGCTGCGCAGGGCCGCCGGTGGCGTTACGCCACGAAGGCCCGTGGCGGGGCCTCGCCGCCGCGTCGGCAAGGCGTGAGCCTGCCGAGGAGGCACCTCTCCCAAGAGCTGCAGCAGGGCAGGAGTGGAGGCCAGTCCACACGAAGCCTTCCACATGGCGCCCAGCCCTGAGACCCCCGAGCGTCCATCGATCTTTGGCACAGGGACGTCACGCTCTCCATCGCAGAGCCATCGAGACCCCAGACACCCCGGGGCACCCTGGAGGCAGGCAGGGTGATTCTTGGCATGGGTCCCCACTGTAGATGTCCCGCTGACCAGAAGACCTCGCCGAGCCCTTGAGGCGTTGCCCTGCGGCGAGACATCGCCGAGAACCTTCGTGGGAGACTGGCGCCCTCGTGAACAAGAACTTTCTGCCGCGTGCCCGCCTCGTAAATCGCTGTGACCACCAGCACGAAGTCGAACCAATTCCAGCCCCACTGAGGGCCGACAAAGTACGCGGATCGGTACACCAGAAGCTTCGCGGAAAGCTCAAGGGCGTAGAAGGTCATGAATGATAGCGAAAGGACGCGCAGCCATCCTGAAGAAGAAGGAGCATGGGAAGTAGGAGGGGGACGAGGAGCATGAGATGCGGGCGAGGAGGACAAGACAGACGAGGAGCGGATGGGAAAGGAGGAGGAGGAGGAGGAGGAGGAGGAGGAGGAGAGGAGAGGAGATCGAAGAGGAACCGATGAGGAGCACATAAGAGCGAAGAGGAGGATTGGACAGGGGAATTAGGATTAGGCGCATAAGTAGGAGATAGTGGAAATACTCATGATGTCGGTGATGGTAAGGATGAGGTCGAAGAATAATAGCAACAGGAGGATCACGTGCATTAGAAACAGGAGGAACAGCGGAATAAGGAAGGGAAGGAACAACAGAGGGTGGGTGTCAAATGTGAACGAGAAGGCAAGGATGCGAAGGAGGAAGAAGAATATATTGACTGGTTATGATGAGGGAGACGGGACGTGGGCGAGACGGAGGGAAACGAGCAACAGGAGGCGGGAAGGAGAAGAAGGAAGAGCAGAAGGTGTGGAACAAGGGGAGGGGGACCAGGATCACGATTAGAGGGGTATCGGTGAGAAGGGGAACTGGATAAAGAGAGACGGACAATGGATAGTTGCGGGGTGAGGGCGTACGAGTTAAAAGATGAGCATGACAGTGGTGAGCAGGATGATGGATGTCGGGAAGAGGGAGAGAAAGAGAGAACGAGAGAGAGCCCGAGAGAGAGAGCACGAGAGAGAGAGAGAGAACGACAGAGAGACATATACAACGAACGACTTTTACATACATACAGATGTGTAGGGAGAGCTCGACCGAAAGAGACAGCTATAACCTAAAAAGAGAGCCACACAGAGCGGACAGGGCGGATATGATATATAGATGAGACAAATACAACGGTGACAAGTTATACGACGCGCGAATGGGCATCATGAACAAGATGAGGGGTGGGGTGGACGAGTGACGAAATACTGAATGAGAGATACGGGTGGCGTGCCAATGCCGAACACAGGAGGGAGAAGAGAGAGAAGGCGGGAGCAAGGACACAAATGAGGAATCATAAGTCAATGATGCAACTGGTGCGGTGTGTTTGTGTGTGTGCGTGCATGGGAACGCAGGTGCCCATTAAGACACTACGAAACAAGCGCAATACCAGGGGCACGGTAATGATGATATGCACGATGCGAAGAGGGATGACGGTAGGGAACGATGTGACGCATAGCCCACAGAGGATGGCGGGGTGACTGGGGAGGGCGCATGGAGAGGGGCGGGCTGAACAACGTGGGGCAGCAGCAGTAGCTGCAGCAGCAGCAGCAAATGCAGAGGGGGCTTTCTGTAGCGGATGAGGGGAAGAGAAAACGAAACGGAAGGGGAGGGGGGGGAGACGACGAGGAATGGGACCATACGCAAGGGAAGCGGGCGCTGGATGAGGCTGACAACAATGGGGCCACCGAAGCGGCACGACTGGCACGGGGCGAAGAACTCGATGAGGACGGCACCGCTACGCCATTTCTGCCTTTGTGGAGGCTTGAGCCCCAAAACCGTTCAACCCCATCCCGATTCGGATGCCAGATGCGCACCGATTGCACATTTTTGATGCGGACGGCGGGGGTGGGGCGACGTTAAGATGAACAGATGTGCACCGACTGGTACAATTTGCCAAGGATGGCGGGGGTGGGCCGTTCTCAAGATGAGCACACGTGCGCCGCGTGGTACGATTCGACAAGATGGCGGGGGCCAGGACGACGTTAAGAGGCGAAAAGCTACGTCTTCCCTGGAGGACAACTAGAGGACAACTACGAGGATAACCTAGAGGACAACCAGTTTCGCGTGGAACTTCCTGCAGAAACATGGTTCAGCATTTAAGAAGCCATAGAAACATTCTTCTCTTTTTGTAGATGGCAATGTGTTTGCAAGAACCTCCACGCGAAACAGGTTGTTCTCTAGGTTGTCCTCTAGTTGTCCTCTAGTTGTCCCCTAGGGGAGACGGAGCCCTGCCCCTCTTATTGTCGATCCGGCCCCCGCACATCGACCCAGGCCCCATATCCCACCATCCCAATCGAATAACACCATTCGGCGCCGTTGGCATGGCGAGCAGAAACCTTGGAATCGGTAACTGGAAGACAGGGATGCAAAAGGTAGCCTTGTGTCACCAAGCCCTTGCAGGCAGTCGCGCGGAGGAATGGCATGGCGAGCCGAACCCTTGGAGTCGGCACATGGAGACAGGGATGCAAGGGTAGCCTTGCGTTGCCGAGCTTTTTTCAAGCAGTTACGCGGAGGCGTGACAAGGCGAGCCGAGGCACGGGCGCAACGGATGCGGGGGCTGCCCCCTGCTCTTGTACCCTGTCGGGTCGTTGTCTTCCAGCGCGCGCCACGACCCTTTCACCCCAGGGAACGCTCTCTGGAGCGCTCTCTTCGCATCTGCGGCCGTTATCTTCGCGCCCCAGCGCTCAGGAGGCATGTCTGAGACCATCACTGGCAGCGAAGAGTCGGTCGCAATCCGATTCGACAGCGAAGACGGCCCACTCCCCGAGACGAAACTTTGCGCGGAGAAGCCGCCAGGGACGGTAAGGGGACAAAAAAGTGGAACCCCTTCGTCGTCGGCCCCGCATTCTCCCCCCCCTCCCCCCAACTTCAAAGTTGGGTTCGGCCTCTCGGAGGCCCTGGGGGTTCCAGTTTTCTTGTCCTCTCACGTCTGTGCTGCCAAATGCTTGGGGGCCAACTTTGAAATTGGGCGGAGGGGGGTGCGCGGCGTCAAGGGCTCCACTCTTTTGTCCATCTACGGGAGGAGCATGGCCCGAGGGAGCGCGCCCAGGCCGGGAGCAGCAGCAGCAGCAGCAGCAGCAGACTGGGTGCGGTGAGGAGCAGGGGGGGAAGGAGAGCTCGGCTGGTCTCTGCCGCGGCCCCCCGGCGTGGGCAGCCCTCCTCCCGCCGCTCTCCCCGCCACTCGCACCGAGGCCGCCAGGGGGCCGAGAAGGGGGGTGGGGCCTGGGGACGGCGGGGAGAGGAAGACAAGGGGGGTGCACGGGGAGGTGAGGAAAACAGGATGATGAGGGGAGGAGAGCAGGAAAACGAAAGAGAGGAGAAGACGGGATTAGCTGGGGAGGTGGGGAAAACGGGATGAGAAAGGCACAGGAGGCTGAGGAGAGGAACGCGGAGGGGGGGGCCTCGGGATGAGGAGGGGAAAACAACAGGAATCGCAGAGGGGTAGACAGAAGAGGGGGGCGCAAAGGGGCGCTGGGGGGGGGACAGAGCGAGGGAGGGGAAGCAGCGCGCGGGAGGAGCGAGAGGGGGGGCACCGCATCAGGATTTGTTCCGGCGGGCGGACAGGGGGGGGATGATGGGGAACGATTGGGGCACTGGGGAGGGGGGGCTGATGGAGGGAGGAGGAGGAGGAGGAGGAGGAGGAGGAGGAGGAGGAGGAGGAGGAAGAAGGCGAGAAGGAGGATGAGGAGGACAGCGAAGGCGATGGAAAGGGCGAAGGGGAGGAGGAGAAGGATGCTAACGAAGCCGATGGCAGGGACGGAGAGAGGAGGAGGAAGAGGAGGCATAGGAGGATGCTAACGACGATGCGAGCGATGATGGGGTGGGTGAGAGAAGAGGAAGGGACAAAACATGGGTGAGTGGAGATGAGGAGGATGAGGAGGGATGAGGGAAGCAAGGAGAAGGGAGGAAGGAGGATACCGCGATACGACTCCTCATCGTTGGACAGTTCGGGGCCTGAAGCCCATGCTGGAGCACTGGTGGCACGAGAATGTGCAATACGCTGCCATGCCACAAGACTTGATCAACCCGACGCGACCTGCTGACCTGGTAGGCGGTGAGCCGAACGCGAACAACCGAATGGGGGAGCGGAATGCAAAAACAAGCGGAGGGCAAGAGCGAGGGAGAAGGGTGAGCAGCCAAGGGTGCAGGTCGTTGGCGCTCGACATGCAGGGGATGCGCTGCCGCCCGGCGCCTGGGAGAGCTCGGTCGGACGAGGGATGCCGACGTGCTCTCGAACGGCGGGCTCCTCGGCCGAGCTCAAGACCGACCAACGACGAACTCGGTGGACCAGGATCGCATTCCGCCTGTCCCTGCCACTTGTGGGGACAATGAGCACGACACTCACGCAATGGCCTGCCACACATCGAACGCGGTGTAAGATGCACAGCGGCACGAACCGAGTGGAGGACGGGCAGTCCGTGCGTAACCGTAATTACACACGCCATTGGAGTTGAAGAGAACAGTCCACACGCCCCGCATACACACTGCTTGGCGCGGCGGCCCCGCGCGCGGCGACGGGGAAGAGAATATTGAGTCCCAGCGGCGAAGAGCGCGCGTCTGCGACTGGCCAGATGCTCAGAAGCCCGTGGGGTCTCGCAGCGCCCGGCGGCAGCCCGCACGCACACACACACAAAACAAACGCACGCACACACAAAACAAACCTTGCCCATCGATGTTGAACATGCTCCAGCTGCTCCTCATCAGGGTCAGAAGACAGTCCATTCAAACAAACTCCATGTTGAAGGCGTAGCATCTGAGAGATAATGCTAACAATCCACTTCCGATTAGTTTGATCCAATACTGACAGACCGTTTGCGCTGTCGGCAATGGACTCCTCCAATTCCCGCAATAGCTGCCCACTTGCCTCACACTTGTTGGCGGGCCCCACAAGCCTCCACAAGTGAAGTGGCTCGCCAACGCAGCGCAGGAAGATGCGAAGCCTTATTCTTGCAGGCAAGCTGCAATAACTCACTCGAATAAACCATATACGCAAAAATAATTCCTCCTTACATGATGAAGAAAAAATGGCTCCCAAATGTAATCAAAACTCGCTGGATGGGCCGCCATACTCCGGAACTTGCTGACAACATCGCTCCCGCGTATGCACTCGACGCATATACACAATGCTGCCTCCTCCGGAATCTTCTCCCACTGGCCAGCCAAGGATGACAGGGTGTGGAAATCAACGATGTGTATCGCTAACCACCTGGTATGCCCTGGCTCTGTCTTTCGCTCTCCGAACTGTGAACACAATACCCCAGAGGCCAATTAAGACACCGTGGCAAGACGGGTGGTCAAGACAACTCCAAGACGGAAGATGTGTCAACGAAACGGTGACCCTTGGAGCTCTGATCCTCGACGGCATACCACCGCCTTCCTCAGACGAAGGACGAGAAGGCTAGAGACTCCCGAAATCGAGCAAGCAGTAAAGGACAGACGGTAACGCATCCTCCAGTGAACTTGGCGAACACTAGCGAGAACAATGCATGGTGTCCAGCCAGTGTGTACATCTCTGCCGCTAGAGCAGACAGCTTACGAACTGTAGAGGCCGTTCACCTTGACATAAAATGTTGGGCCATGTTGCGACTAGGAGACACAAAAGTATTGAAACATGATCGACAGATCGGCGCTCCAGTAGTCCAAAGCCAGAAACCGGTTGAGCCAAACTGAGAAAGCATGGAAAGGATGACGATCAGGTGAAGGAGGAGGAAGGGAAGGGGAGAGGAGAGGAGGAGGTGGAGGAGGGGGAGGAGACCTGAGAGTCAGGAGGGAGGGAGGAAAGAACTGGAACGGGAGGGAGGGAGAAGAAGGAGGAGAAGCGGGAGAAGCAACGGATGACGATAATGATGCTGATGATGATGGTGATACTGATGATGGTGATGATGCTGATAATCATGATGGTGGTGGTGATTATGGTGATGATCATGAGTGTCTGCGGTTTCCGCCTAGATGACCACTAAGGAGCGTCAGGCAACACTGTATTTCTGAGACGTATCACGCATATGCTACACCTGGCCTCGGTCAATGTCCGTGCCTCCTCGGGCGACGGCTGATGCAATTCAGAGTTGACCCCGCGCTCTCAAGAGACTTAGGGGGCCAAACGAGTCAACATGCACGTCCCCGCCTGCGACATGACAAATCCTCCAAGGCACAGCAGAGAACAAGGATATAATCCACGGCAGTGTCAGACCCCGTGAGCTCCAAGTTCATCACAGAAGCCCCTGGGCAGTACAGAGCTCCTCTCGACGTGGGGGTCCATCTGCCATCGCGGACTCAACCTGAAACATGCCATCCAACTGCGGCGAGCACCCCACCCAGACCCCCGACGTTGTAATTTTTTACAACGTCGACCCCCAAAGGTCTGGACCCGTTCCCCGGGACCGGCTTCTCATGCCCAGCCGTCTGTTGACGCTCCCGAGGCCCGGGAAGGGCCCCCGGAGGCCGAACATAGCGCAGACCCTGCCGCCGCGACTCCTTCACAAAGCGAGGGGCTTTCGGCGGTGGACAAACCTCCTCTTAGTGAAAACGGCCTGGGACCGAAACCCACGGACCTGGACCCGCAAAAATGACGGCCGCGACGCCCTCTCGCGAACCGACAACGGCCAATTCCTGAATCGGCGTGTCAGGGTGGGAGGTCTGTCCACCTCCGAGGCTTTGGGACCGCCGTCGCTCGGCGGCGGGTGAGGGAGGGAAGCGAGGAGGAGAGGGCCTTCTCGGAAGGCGGCGGGCGGCAGCGCGGCGCCAGAGATCCGAGGAGCGTCCGCCGCCGTGTGCGGCCGGCCGTCGCCCCCGCGTCGGCCTCGGGCACTGGGCGTCGGCCCTCCGGTCGGCTCCCCCGGGCGCCTGGGGAGCAGCTGCAGGGAGGCCCGGGGGGTGAGCGCAGCTGCGGGGGCGTGACGGTGCGTCCCTGGCCTCGAGTGGGCTCTACCGCCAGGTCGGGCATGTCCTCCTGCAGGCGGATTCGGGAGGAAGCCTAAAAAAAGATGTTCGAACAATGCTCGAAACGAATCAAAACAAGTACGCACAAAGCATCGTTCCAAAACTATTATAGGACTATGTTTGAATATGCCTCCTGTAGAGGGACACGCCCGACTTAACTCTATCGTGTCCGTGAGACGTAACGCACGACGGGCTCTGTATCCACCGTGCGTCATGGATTTGATCCTGATTTCCAGTGGTCGCTCGCAGGAGCTTGCCCTCAGGCTGAAGGCCTGTCTGCATCCACCAGTGCCGCATCCAACCATCCGTTCGGCTTCAACACCAATGCCCCCGAGCTCGGACAGAAATATCAGATCTGCGCTGGTAGCCTCGTATCGTTTCTCGTGAATCCTCCGGACTCGCGCGCGATTGTGTGCTTCAAACATTCGGTTTCAACCATACGTTCGACTTCAACACCAGTGCTGCCCCCCGAACTCAGACGGAAATATCAAATCTGCGCTGGTTGCCTCGGACGGTTTCCCGTGAAGCCTCCAAACTCGTGCTCGGTTGAGTGGAGCACTTGATGGGGGGTATCGAAAAAACTTGCGTTTCCGCTTCCGGCTGATATCGGCTGCCGGAACGGCAATGGTAATGATGGCAAGCATGGTAACGTAATGGTAGCTCTAATGGTAATGATGGTACGGATGATGATCGTAATGGTAATGCTGGTAATGATGCTAATGATGATGGCGATAATGATGATGGTAATGATGATGGTGGTGATGATGGTGATGGTGATGGTGATGAGGCGGAGCAGGAAGGAGATGGGACGCCGCGGAGAGCAAGGCTGGCCTTGAGGCTGCCACTCGGCCTGCTGTCCGGTGTGCTCCAGGGCGTGGTCCATCGAGCTCTGGGCCTCGATGCCTGGGCTTGCCATCGCTCGAGCGTCCACTCCCTGTGCATGTGTCGGCTTCGTGCGCTTCTTTCGATGATCCTCAGAACGTGTGCTGACGCCAACGTGTGCTTGCCCACTGAGGCCCTTCAAATTGGGCAAACACCTATCCGGAGGATCACCGATTCTTGCTTCGCAAGATGACCCGATATGCTTCTCGACAGCCCCCGCCGAGAAAAAAGTGCACACGTCCGAGCGATGCCGAGTGGCGGGGGCGGGGCGGGAGAGCGCGCGCGGGGGTCCGACTTCCTGGCGCCTGCGCCTGCTCCTCCTGCGGCAGGCCACGGGCTGCACGCTGCGGACAGTCTCGCGCTGCTGTAAGACGAAGCCAGGGCGGGGATAACATCGGGTGAGGATGGATCGAAGATCTCTGAGATCCGGCGGCTCTGGAGGATGTCTCGGGCGCCGCGGCCTTCTCAGAGCGTTCAGGAACGAGCTGGGAGCGCCCCGGAACGCTCTGGAGCGGCCTCGTCCTCGTCCTAGCCCCGTTCGATGATGCGCCGATGCCCTCGCCCCCCCCCCCTCCGACAGAGTTGGGCTGAAGGAAAGGGGATGAACGTGGACCGCCTGCGGCCGCCAGACGAGCAGAGGGGGGGAAATCCGAAGGAGAACCGACTGGGGGGGACGACACAAAGGGAGCAACAGGAGTGCAAGAAGGGAGGAGGAGCAGGGAGCAGCAGGAGCAGCACGCACGACGGAGGGCAGCTCCTCCTCCTTCTCCTCCTCCTCCTCTTCCTCCTCTTCCTCCCCTCCTCCTCCTCCTCCTTCTCCTCCTCCTCCTCATGAGGCAGCTCCTCCTCCTCCTCCTCCTCCTCCAACTCCTCCTCCTCCTCCTCCTCCTCCTCCTCCTCCTCCTCCTCCTCCTCCTCCTCTGCCCAGGGCCGGCCTGGGCCAAGCGCTGCGACCGTCTTCGGACGACAGCCCTCTCGCCAGCGTGTACTTCGTCACAATGCTCGATTCAGGCTAGAGCTTCCGTCTCCTCCCCTTACTGGCAATTGGGCTTCTGGACGAGCTCCTCCTGCTTGTCTTGTAACATTCCACTCCTGCGCCAACTTCTGCTATTACTGTCCCCTCCTCCTCCTCCTCCACCACCTCCTTGTCCTCCTCCTCCTTCTCCTCCTCATACCCAGATCCCCCGATCCTCCCTTTCCACCTCTTGCTCCTCCTCCTTCTCCTCCTCCTCATCCCCAGATCCTCCCTTTCCACCTCTTGCTCCTCCTCCTTTCTCCTCCTCCTCCTCCTCCTTCTCCTCCTGATCCTGTTCCTGCTCCTGCTCCTGCTCTTGCTCCACCTCCTCCTCCTCCTCCTCCTCCTCCTCCTCCTCCTTCTCCTTCTCCTCCTCCTCTTCCCCCTCTTCCTCCTCTCTTCTCCCCTCCTCCTCCTCCTCCCTCCTCCTTCTCCTCCTCCTCCTCCTCCTCCTCCTCCTCCTTCTCCTTCTCCTCCACCTCCCCCCCCTCCTCCCCTCCTCCTCCTCCTCCTCCTCCCTCCTCCCCTCTCTCCCCTCCTCCTCCTCCTCCACTCCTCCTCCTCCACCTCCTCCTCCTCCTCCTCCTCTCGTTCTCCTCCTCTCCTCCTCCTCCTCCTCTCCCTCCTTCCTCCTCCTCCACCTTCTCCTCCTCCTCCTCCTCCTCCTCCTCCTCCTCCTCCTGTGGTAGCTCCTCCTCCTCTTCTTCCTCCTCCTCCTCCATCGTGCACTCCGCCGGACGTGGAGTGAGCGCGGTCCCGAAACCAGCCGCGGGGGCCCCGGTGGGCTTTTTGGGGAACCTCGGGGGCGTGTACTGTTGCTGCTTCACGGCGGCGAGCCCAGGGGAAGTGAGAGGAGGCGTCGCCGCAAGGAGTTTCGGGATCGAGGTTCAAGGTTTTTGGGAGTCGAGATGCGTTGCAGCGGCTGCGCCTCGCCGCGAGCGTTCCGGGGGTGCATGGATCGTCCCGAACTGCCGCCAGCGATCCGAGTTACGACCCAGAAACCAAACTCCGCGGCGCGCCACGGGGGGAAATGAGAGGGGGCAGGCCTCCTCAGAAGGGTGGCCAGGCTTCTGAGCAGCCCCGCCGCCTTCTGAGACGGCATGCCCCCCTTCTTTGTCTGGCGCTCCCGAGGCACGGAAGCCGCGGTGGAGGAGAAGGATGAGAACGAGGAGGTGGATGATGATGATGATGAGGAGGAGGAGGAGGAGGAGGAGGAAGAGGAAACGAAGGAGGGAGGAAGAGGAGGGAGGAAGAGGAGGAAGGAGGAGGAGGAGGAGGAGGCGGAGGAGGAGGAGGAGGAGGAGGAGGAGGAGGAGGAGGAGGAGGAGTAAGAGTGTTCACTTCCCACCCGGGCTTGCCGCCGAGCGTGCCCCCTTGCTGCCTCAAGGGCGGGGGGGCGGCTTCCTGCCGCGCTCGCTGGAATTCCCCGGCGCGGCGCTGCCCTTTTTGCCCTCCTCCCCCTGCCCTGATCAGCCATCTGGGGTTGCTAAAGGTACCCCATGTCCCAAGGTGCCCCCAGTTTTTCGCTCAACTTTGAAGCCCTGGGGGCCCTCTGGGCCTCGTCAGGGGTGATCTGGAGGCACTGTGGGCCTCCTTGGAAACCCTGGGGGCACCTTGGGCCAGGGGCACTTCTAGGAACACCCGAAGCCAGCGCAGAGACTCACCCATGCCTGCTTGCGACGGCGAGCCCCATCCAGAGGAGGACCTGGGCTTTCGGGCGGTCTTGCATTCGACTGACGCAACCATCAGAATCATGCATGCAAGGCATCCGCCAACTCCACTGTGCAGCTAGACGGCCCAACCGGCGTCGTAGCTGATAGTAGAGAAGGGCAATCCTCAAAAGAGTTAGCCGCTACCCCGCCTTAAAAGTAGCCCCGCCGCGCTCCTAGATCCTAGAGGCAGTGCTACGGACAATGATCAGGCGCAGAAGCAGGAAGAGGAAGAGAAGAGGTCGAGCGGGCGAAAGGACGTCTCGCCCGCTCTTCCCAGAGTAGGAGGTGGATAACGAGGACAAGTCTGGGAGACAAGAAGATCCCGATACCGCTGCTCCCCAGAACTCTCCCGGCGTGTGTTCTGACCAGAAGTTCCAGGATAATCCAGCAGCGGCGACGAAGCATCTCCAGGACGAGCCGCGGCATCGGTAGACCCTGCCACCCAATGCAACGGCCAAGCGCCATCACAACAAACGGCCCCTGACCGAAAGCAGGCTGACGACCCGGTTGCAGTTCGAGCTCGGGGTGGCCACCTCCGTGTGGTCGTCTTCGCCGAGGAGCCCCCCGACGAGGTAGCCCGCCTCGAACATCGTTGAACAAATCCCGATCCCCACTAGCGTGCCTTCGGCCCCTCTGGCTGACTTGCCCACCTAGGTGGGGATACATGCCTGTTCCTCCATGTTTCGCGGGGCCTATTCCCACCTAGGCGGGTGGGCTGGTGGGGCTGAAATGCCATAGCCCAGTGGGGATGGGGACGGGTTAGAGGATGCTGCCGCCTTCAACAGATTGCGAGCGTACAGGTTCAGGTACGCGGCCCCCGCGCGGGTGCGGCCATGAACCACCTTCAGAGGCAATTCCAAGGGGTGACGCCACTATGGGCGCCGCCACTTCCTCGAGGGAACGCCCTATGGAACAATAACGAAGAGAACCGGGGCCAAGAACCGTGAGCCAGGGGAGGCGCAACTGGGAGCGGGGAACCAGGACCCTGGAACCGGGAACGGGCACTGGGATTTGGGAACCGGGAGTCAGGAACTGGAAGCCGGGATACACACATATATACATATATGTGCACATGTATATGTATGTATGTATGTATGTATGTATGTATGTATGTATGTATGCATGCATGCATGCATGCATGCATGCATGCATGCATGCATGCATGCATGCATGCATCTATGTATGTATGTATGTATGTATGTATGAATGTATGTATGCATGTATGTATGTATGTATGTATGTATGTATGTATGTGTGTATGTATGTATGTATGTATGCATGCATGCATGCATGTATGTGTGTATGTGTGTATGTATGTATGTATGTATGTATGTATGTATGTATGTATGTAAATATGTAAATATGTATGTATGTAAGTAAATATGTATGTATGTATGTATGCATGCATGTATATCTGTACGTACATATGAAATTGAGTATGTAGTTGAACACATTTCGATACATACATATATATATATATATATATATATATATGAATGTGTCTGTATGTGATATATATATATACATATGTACACGCACATGCAATTCAAGATGAGCGGACACTTCCGTGAAATACTAGAAAAAAACCCTTTTGGTACTTCCCGAGCCTTCAGCTTCCGTGACTTACTCTATAACCCCCCCCCCCTTGGCACTGCCCGAGCCTTCAGCGACACCGTCCCGAAGGACATCCACGCCGCGTCTGGTCGCGCCGCCGCGTCGCCGTCCGCATGGAACACGAGGCCCCGACCTGGGGGGAACCACCAAATACCGATCGGCTACGGCAAATTCGTGCCGCGTCGACCTCCGCGTCGGTTGCTGACTCCACGGCGATCGTTCAACCTTGAACGATTTGCCGTTTCCGAAACGTCGGATCGCTCGACATCAACCGATTCTGGGTCGCCGGCGGCGTTCGACGTTGAACGCTGGCGGCGAGGTCGCCGCTGGTTGACACGACGCGAGCCTACCGCGCACTGCCACTCCTCGGAGGTGGACAGAACCTCCTGTAGCCCTTCCATGAACGTTGCCAGAAACACTGCACGTGCGAACGGCACCGCATTCCGTGTGCACCCAAGCGGGGTAGCTAATCGACATCCAAAAATAACCGAATGTATCCAACGAGACGCACATCGATCCGCGAAATCGACCGGGGACTGCACAGGCACAATCGAATGCCAACGTCGAGTGACACAGCGCAGGTCGAATTGTCTAGGTTGGCAATCTGGAGCCTCTCCCAGGGCGCGTTCGGACCACAAGCGGTTCGGGCGATCCCGGCGGTGGCGGTTACAGAACTATCCCAGCGACGCATCCTAACCGCAGCAAAGGCGAAGAGGCGGGTCGAAGATAGGAAAACATCAAGACACGAAGGGGGATGTCAAGACCCCAGCCATGCTCGCCAGAATGTATTGTGTGCAAGGGAGCGTGTCCGTCCACGCGGGCAACATTTGAATCCATATCCACTGCGTCTTGTAGTTTCGTGCTATGGATATGGATAAAGCAGTTTCGCCCCTAGAGGTCAAATTGTTATCCATGTCCACTGCGCGGCGGCCTGTTGGTGGCCCTTCCTAGAACGTCCAAGGAGCAGTGAATATGGATGCACATCGCGCACGCAGTCCAAACCAAATGTTCAGCTGGCGTGGAGGCGAGAGGACGATGAATGAAAAATTTGGGGATGGTCGCAGTCGACATGGCTGCCAGACCAGGTGATCTAGGGCTCGCCGTCTCCTCTGTTCGGATTGTTCTGTCGTCCTTTTCCCCCCTATAGCAGATCCCTCAAACCAAACGTTATGAGGAAGAAGCGTGTCATAAATTGTCGGAGCTCCGCGCGGGTTTCATGGATCGGCACTGCCAGAGGGGGTTCAAAACGCCATTTCAAGAAATCCGCGCGGAGCTCCGAATGTCCGTGCTTATGCCGAGTGTTTGGGAGATGGGCAAGGTCCCCTTTAGCAAAATGCGGTTTAATGAAAACGACCTCGGGCTCAAACCTGGCGGGCGCAAGCCTGGAAAATGACGGCCGCGGCGCCCCCTCGAGAACCGAAACGAACAATTCACTAATCGACGTGTCAGGGTGAGGGTTCTGTCCACCCACGAGCTTATTTTCCTTCCCGGAGCCAAGCGAACTGAGACAACGGCAGCTCATAATCGGTTTTCAAACGGCAGGCCCAAACACACACCAGCTCTCCGAGCTGCGATCCACTGTGGAGACGGAGGCACACCCTTGGAAGGCCAACGACCCTTGTGTCGACTCGCCCTCCTGTGGTCTCTGCTCGTCTTAACGACGCAGGAGAATGCAACGGTGTCGGCAAAGGAGGAACAGGAGGAGGAGAAGGAACAGCAGCAGGAGCAGGGACAGGAATGGGACATGATGCGAAGGGACAGGAGCAAGAGGCACATGAGGAGGAGGATCAAGATAAGATGCGACTCGGCATCGCGTGCGTGGGGAACGACATGGAGCTGAACGCACCGTGTGGTACTCGCGCAAGCTACCGCCTCAAACGAAGGCATACCCTGTAAATGAGGTTACGGGCAACGCGCGCCGTTCAGCGTTCGCCAACAATCATTGACTAGACCAGAGGTCATCCGGATGCACTCGGTGAGCCCGAACTGCCAACCAATGAGGAACATGGAGTACGAGATCGGCATATCAACCCTGGTGGAGCTCAGCAGAACTGTGACAACGTGAGTCCAGGGCGCTGCGCCGAAGCTGTGGCATCTGTCTGGGACTTGCCGTCTGACGCCCAGCGAAGACTTAACAACGTGAACCGAGGGGCATAGAAGAGGCGGTCACCCCTGGAGCATGATATTGACGAGCGTTCTTCCACTGCAAACCTGGCACAACGGGTATCGATGCTTCACCTATCTTTCACGATCCCTTCCAAATCTTGTCTTTGCCTCAGAACTTGCGTTTATCCAACGCATTCGGCGCCTGGCCTTCCAAGTGGCCCTGTGGAACTGCGCCCAGCGTCCAGCGTGATAACTCCGCCCATCCCCCCCCGAGCAGTTTGACCGTCGCGTTCTCGAGAATCAGCTTGGAGCAGCAGGCCGCCTCGCCGCTGTCGCACAACAGGCTGACTCCGTCAACCAGCGCGAACTGCAGATGCACGAAGTCCTCGCTGCACCGCTGCTTGCACCTGAAGTGACAAATCAACGCGCCGACCTCCGACACATGATCATTCTGCGTGGACTTTTTTGGCGCGGTTATGGAATCGGCAGGCTGTCCTGCCGCGCGCCCCGAGGCTCTGCCCGGTCGATTCGGGCCCGCCGCGCGCCCGCGCGCGCCGCGACCTGGTCGCGGGGCCCCAATGGGCCAATGGGCCGTCGAGACAAAGTATGGGCGCTCAGCCCGGCGCCGCTTCGATCCAATCGAAGTCGGAGAACTGCTGTGGAGAAGCATCCGCGATGACGAAGCCAAGCCAGACCCGCCGACCGCGGAGGACCCAGACGACCAGGACGATGATGCACTCATGTGGCAGGGATAGCGCCGCCAAGTATCCTGACGCACTTGGCGTCTCACGGACGGTTCGAAAATTAGCGCGTCGCAGGGGGCGCGGGCAGCGCGCCTTCTGCCTGCGGGGCCGGGCAGCGTCTCGAGCGAACAACGCCCGCGAATTCGACGATGTCGTTTGGCGTAGAATTTGGAGGAGTAGATGTCGGAATAGAAGTTGCCGCCAACGGTCGGCGCTCGCGCGTTGCATTCATGCCCCTAGATGCCCGCGCGTAATGGATGTCGGCCATGACGGAGCACTTGAATGGGATGTGAACGGACCATGCAACACCCACTGAAGATACCGCACTGCGGGGACCTTCTTCGGCCTTCTTATGTGTAACTGATGACGCCGGCTTCGCGTCCGCCTCTCGCGCTGAGGACCGAAAGAGATTGCCGGCCCTGCTCGGCCATCTCGCGTGCGCGAGCTGGCCCCAGCCACGTAGCTGAATGGCAGGGCCACCGCCCGACGGCCAAGAGCCCCCCTGCTCGCGCGCCCTGGCCCCAGCCACGCAGCTGGCGACGCCGGGCCTGACCTTCGCCTTCCATCGCGCCGAATAGCGGCAGGGGTTGCCCACCGCTGGTCGGCTTTCTCGCGCGCGCGAGCTGGCCCCGCCCAGTAGCCGACGACGTCGGGCTGCGCCCGCCCGCCGTTGCCCCCCCCATCTCGCGCGCGCGAACTGGCCCAAGCCCTGGCGGGCTGGCCGCAGCGCTGTGGCCGATGACGTCGGGCGTCGCGCTCGCCTTCCATCGTGCTGAATAGCGACTGACATTGCTGCCACTCCAGGGCCCTCCCGCGCGCGCGGGCTGGCCTGGGCTCTGTAGCTGATGGCGTTGGCCCGCGGCCGCCCGCCGTTTTTCCCCAGTCTCGCACGCGGCGGCCCCGGCGCTGCAGCTGGTGACGTCGGGTTTCGCATGCGCCACCGCGCTGAATAGCGGCATGTATTGCGGCCACTTTTCGACATCCACTCAAGCGCGAACTGGCCCCAGCCGCGCAGCTGACGGCGTCGGCCCGCGCCCGCTCGCCGCCCCCCCACCCCACCCCTTCTCGCGCGCTTTTGCCCTGGCGCTGTAGCTGATGATGTCGGGCTCCGCGTTCGCGGTCCATCGCGCTGAGAAGCGACGGAGATTGCGGCCGCTGCTCAGCCTTCTCGCAATCTCCCCCCCCCCCCACTAAGTACCTACACGACAGGATCCTCAGACATATCGCTTGACAACTAGACATGGGGCCGAAGTGCAAATTCCCCACTGGAAGGTGCCGACCTGTGAGCGAGATGCGAATTCAACTCTGACGCCACCGCCCGCCCCGAATCATGGCTCTCGCGTTGGCGCTGGTCTCGCGCCGTGCGCGGCGCAGACGGACTGTGCCGCTTTCCCGGTGCATCGCTACTTTGTCGCGCGCGCCTGCCTGGCGCACGCGGGCGAGCCTCGCGCTTCGCCAGCAATGGAGGCTCGTGCGAAGGCGTCGGCTCGCGCGTGAATCTCCTGCGCGCGCCAATTCCGCCGCGCGCCATGCGCGCGCGCGCAAATATCACTGCGCGCGCGGGGGATCCCAGCCTGGGCGCGAGCCTTCCGGGCGCGCGGAACGCGCGACGACAAATCGTCCGACCAAACCGCGTGGCAAATTTGCCCCGTGGTCAGCATTCCCTATGTAGGTGCATGTGCAATGCGAATAGAATTTCCGCAATTTTTGCCGCACGCTTTCCAACACATTTTTTTGGTTTGTTTTTTACTTTCTTATTTTTTAAGAAAAAACATTTTGTCGCCGCCGCTTCGAACTGTGTCGCGGCTCTGCGCCGCCAGCGAATTCTGTCGTCCGCCACTTTTTTTGTCGTTGATTTTTTTTTGTGTCGTTTGAATTTGTCGTCGGCCTCATTTTTTTTGGTCGCCGGCATTGTCTGGTACCGCCACCGCTTTCTTTGTCGTCTGTTTTGTTTTGGTGTCCTTCGCGGTCCGACTCAAAGGTTTACTCGAGATCTTCAACCTGTTAGGGTGCTCCGCGGCCAGATCCAACTTCCATGCATTTCACGTTTCGCGCGCCCTCATCACCACCGCGTCCAGAAGCACTGCCCAGGCGGTGCTCATGGAGAGTCGATTATCAGTCCTCGCCCGCCCCGTTGAAAGACCGCGTGCAGCCGCTGGGGGGGCTCAACGCTAGCAACGTGCTCAAAGCATGACGGGCGACGCGTCATCATTTATACGTGCGGATGTGATCAAACATGTGTTTTTCGTTCATTGGATTGTGATTCAATCGGTACGGAAGCGCAATCACGAGCTGGCACCAGCCCTGTAACTAGCTGATGGCGTTGGCCCGTTTCCGCCTGCCGTTCTTCTCCGGTCTCGCACGCCTCGGGGTCCGGCGCTGTGGCTGGTGACGTCGGGATTTGCGCTCGCGTTCCATCGCGCTGAATGGCGGCAGCGATTGCTGTTTCTGCTCGGTCTTCTCGCGCGCACGAACTGCTCCCAGCCGTGCAGCAAATGGCGTTGGCCCGCGCCCGCCTGCCGTTCTTCCCCCGTCTCGCGCGAGCTGGCCCCAGCGCTGTGGTCGGTGATGCCGGGCTTCGCGTTCGCGCGTTCGCCCTCCATCGCGCTGAATGGCGACAGAGGTTGCTGCCACACTGCTCGGTCTTCTCGCACGAGCGAACGGGCCCCAACCCTGTAGGTGCTGGCCATGGCCCGCGCGGGCTTTCTCGTGGCTCGCTTGGGGGCTTCTGCTTACCATCCGCAGCTGATCTCTGCCTGCACTCGTGCAGCAGCGCCCCGCGGGCTGGCTGCCGCTCGCCAGGGTGACGACGAGGAGCGGAGGGGCAAGGCGGACGAGGAGGAGAGCGAGGACGGGCACCCCTCCTTGCGACCTCGTGAGCGCCTGATGTCAGACTTGCATTGTCGCTGATGTTGTGGAACGCCGAAGCAAGAGGAGGAGAGGGATGAGCAACGAGGAGGAGGAGGGACAGGAGGAGGAGGAGGAGGAGGAGGGACAGAAGGAGGAGGAGGAGGAGGGACAGAAGGAGGAGGAAGACGAGGAGCAGGAGGTGGAGGGACAGTAACAGCAGGAGGGACAGGAACAGCAGGAGGAGGGACAGGAACAGCAGGAGGAGGAGGAGGAGGAGGAGGAGGAGGATGAGGGACAGGAGGAGGAGGAGGAGGGACAGGAGGAGGAGGTGGATGAGGAGCAGCAGCCGCAGCAGAGGAGGAGGAGGAGGAGGAGGAGGAGGAGGAGGAGGAGGAGGAGGGACAGGAGGAGGAGCAGGAGGAGCAGGAGGAGGAGCAGCAGCAGCAGCAGCAGCGGAACGGCGGGGACTTCTCCCCCCTCGGGACGTCCATCGCCCGTGCCGTGCGCTCGAGCCTCGGGCCCCGCCCACCGCCCGGTGATGTTAACGGCCACGAAGTACGTGTCCGCACAGGCGCCGCCGAGCTGCTGGGCCTCGGCCACGACGCGGAGGAGCGCGTGCGACGGGTGCGCCCCCATGGGCCGAGGAGGAGAAGACACGGCACGGTGCGCGTTGTTGTTTATGCTTCTTTCCTTGGGTGCCCGAGTCATCCGGGGTCACTCGGGTCCGGGGTAACTCGGGCCTGGATTCCCGAAAGAGGAACCCGAGTTAGCCCTGACCCGAGTTACCCCTGATGATGTGGGGCTCTGGACGCCCGAATTATCCGGGGTAACTCGGGTCCGGGGTCACTCGGGTTCGGATTCCCGAAAAAAGAACCCGAGTTAACCCTGACCCGAGTTACCCTTGAGGATTCGGGGCTCTGATTTTCCCCGCGCCACGTGGAGGCTCGGAAACGAGCACCAGCACCAAAACAAGGGGTTGCCTCCACCGGGGCAACGACGGTCCTAGATGTTGGTGTTGGTGGTAATCTTTCGGTCGCCCAGGAAGTCCGAACATTACCGCCATCGCCGAGATCGGGATCATCTTCCCTCGGTGGAGGCATGCCACCGATATTGCCGTTGGCGCTAACCTCTAGTCCTGCGACGAGCAGCTCTCCAGGCTCCGCCCGCTCCACGCACCACCAGAAGCACACAGCACGAGCATGAACTCTCGAAGCTCCGCGCGGAGTTCTGGAAGCTCGGGGGGAACACGTATGGTAACTTCGTGTCGTGACGGCAACGGCGGTGGTTGCCGACACCGCATGGATCTTCCCACCTTGACAACGATCGCCGGCTTGTCGAGGCCGCCAACGGCGTTCAAACTTGCACGCCCGGGGCAGCATCGCCGCTGGGTCGACACGACACGAACCTGCCGCAATTACCGATACCGCTACGGCAGGTGCGCGTCGTGCCGACTTCCGCGCTGGTTTCTGGCACCGCGGGGATCGTTCCACCTTGAAAGGTCGGCCGTTTCCGACACGTCAGGCCGTCAGGCCGTTCAACATCGACCGATTCTGGGTCGCCAGCGGCGTTCGACGTTGAACCGCCGGCGGCGGGTCGCCGCTGGGTCGACACGACACGAGTCCACCGCACCGATACCGCTGCCCTTGCGTCGTCGCCACGGCTGCATCCGCCTCGAAGTCCTGGGTAGAATGCGCCCCGGGAGAGGCCTGTGGAGCAGTAGGTCGGGCATGTCCTCTTGAAGGCGGGTTTTGGAACACACATCGGTACAGCAAACAAAACAATCGGAAGTAGCCAAGCAAACTGACGGCCCCCTTGCGGGGCCATCAGGCTGCGAGGCTCAGGCTTGCTGCTCCATGCTCCAGTTGCAGGCTCTAGTTGCGATCGTTCCACTTTCTGCTTCCTGCTGTAATTTGTCACTGTCCGCGCGAGGAGGGGAGCCCCAAGCAGCCCGGTTACCACGCCCGAGTCACGTCCCCAGAATGCCTGGGGGGCCAGGGGACAAGTAACAGTCCGTGAGATTCGCGCCCCTGAGGCCCTAAACCTTCATAGAATATGCAAGATTCGCGTTCCCGAGGCCATTATCCCTCGCAACTTACGCCGCATTCGCACTGCCGAGGCCACAATCCCTCGCAAATTGCCCAAGGTAGTTCCAAGGATGGTTCCAAGAAGGCCAAACAAAAAACCCAGGAGGCCCCAACAGCGCTCCAAGGCCACCCCCAAGAGGGGCCCAAGAGGTCAAACTGGTCACCGTTACTAAAAGATTTCGGCGTTCTCACATAATCTGCATTCCGACGCT
The DNA here is from genome assembly GCA_963575745.1 of Prorocentrum cordatum. Taxonomy (NCBI): domain Eukaryota; class Dinophyceae; order Prorocentrales; family Prorocentraceae; genus Prorocentrum; species Prorocentrum cordatum. Next base: position 157,069 of record CAUYUJ010015169.1, read on the forward strand.
CCAAGACGGCTCAAGAGGCTCCCGAGATCGCCACCCCAAGACAGCCCAAGACAGCCTCCAAGAGGGCCCCAAGACAGCCCAAGAGGGCTCCAGCATGGCCCAAGAAGCGCTCAAGACGGCCGAAGAGGGGCCCAAGAAGGGGACCACGAACCAAACATTCAATATTTGTGCCCCGAGAACTTGGGCAGGAGGCGCACCGGGAGGGGTCTGCGGGGAAGTGGCTTTCGTCGTCGCCACGGCTGCGTCCACCTCGAATTAAGTCGGGCCTGTCCCTCTACAGGAGGAGTGTTGAAAAATAGTCTAGAAATAGTCTGGGGACGATCTTTTGACTAGTCCTGACAATTTCTGCATAATTTTCTGACTATTTCTTTAATTTTTCGTCCAAGATCCGCCTGTAGGGGGACATGCCCGACCAACACCTCGAAGTCTTGGGCAGGAGTCGGGCCGGGCGAAAGGGGGGGATAGCAAAGGGTGGGTTTTGGAATCAGCTCACGTAGCTGATTTTCCCGGCGCCTCCCGGCGCCGGAGGCGGCCATGTATCGAGGAATGGGCCCCTCGGTGGGGCCGAAACCAGCTGCGTGCAGCAGATTTCGTAACCTCCCCTTTCCCAATCCCCCCCCCGTCCGGCCCGAAGGAGGCGCGCCGTTCTGGAGGCGCGCCGTGGAGCACTGGCGCAGCCGGCTGCCTTTCCTGCCATCCCCAGATCGGCACGCCGCCCCCCCGCCCCTGGCGGCACCTCGAGATCGTGAGCAGGGGCGAGGCCGAGGCAGAGGGGGTGTGAGGTGGAGAGCAAAGGCGAAGGTCATGTCAGAGGGGGAGAGAACTATGCGCAGACACCGATCCTGGCCAGGCCCATCCTGAGCCCAGGATCGGTGCATACGCCCGCCTGCCTTGGCCAAGAAAGCATGTGCACCGATCCTGGGCCCCGGAGGGCCCTGGCCAGAATCGGTGTGTGTGTGTGTGTGCATAGTTCTGTGCGCCCGATCATGTGGAGGAGGGCGTTAGGAGGCAACTACTGGGAGGGTTTCGTCGGAAAGATTGAACGGGATTAGGCCGGATTCAGCGGGATTGAGCCGAATTAAGCCCGATTTAGCCGTAGTTACTTCGGACCAGGGCAAATTCAAAATTTGACCTCCCAGGAGTTGCATCCGAAAGGGCGAGTGCAAACGGCAAGGACGAGGCGGGATCGGCGCGGGGCTCCCCCCCTGGCGGAGCCCCCGGCGGAAGCGGAGGGCGCAAGCAAGAGGAAGCTGAGTCAAAGAAGGTGTTGGGGGCGCGCACAAGGGGGTAGGGGGAAGGTTTCTTAGAAGGAGGCTGCATCTTAGAAGGCACCGGCCCTACATCTACAGACAAGGCCCGCGCCTTCTAAGGAGCAGGGGTGCGTCTAAGAAGTCTTCCCCCCTTCCCCTACCCTTTCTGCGCGTGGCCAAAGGTGGAGGCGGAGGGCGAAGGCAAGGATCATGTAGACGAGGGCGAGTGCGAAAGGCAAGGACGAGGCAGAGGAGGGTGAGGAGGACACAGGCAGGTCTGTGGAGATGGCGGAGGAGGCGGCGAAGGTGGAGGTGGGGTCGGCCCCAGGTGACGCCGTCTCCTGAGAAGACCTGCGAGTGCTTCACTGCGTCGTGCTGCTCTCCATGGACCGCGGCACGATCGACGTACTTTTATAAAACACGAACATGAACTTTCGAAACTTCGCGCGGAGTCGTTGGACTGGCGCCACGCCCCCCTGGCGCGTGCCGCGCGCCAGGGCGGGACTTCCCGGCGCCGATCCGAGACGTCCGCGCGGAGCGCCGACAGCACGTGGATTCTCTTCCTCGAATGGGCACGTGGAGGAGGACGTGGCTGCCGGGCTGAAGCACGTCGAAGCGCTGCCCGTGCACGTTGACCAGGTGCGGGTCGCCTCGGCGGGGCGCGCACGGAGGGGGGCGGAGAGCACGCCTCTGGGAACGACTGGCGAGAACCCGGCCGGGCGGAAGGATGTGATGGCAAAGGAGGGGGCCTCTGAGATCCTCGCGTTGCACTTTTTCACAATGGTTTTTTCCCTACCTAGGCTCTGCCTAGAAGGGTTCTTACTCTCTTAGCTTAAAGGGGCCAGGCAATGGAAATCGCCCCGGGCGGTTCCCCCAGTCCCCTAGGAGCGGTTCCCCCCAGTCCCCTGGGAGCTTTAGCTTTAACTTAGCTTTAGCTTAGCTTTAGCTTAGCTTTAGCTTAGCTGTAGCTTAGCTTTAGCTTAGCGTGTCGCTTAGCTGTTCGCTTAGCGTTTAGCTTAGCTTTAGCTTAGCTTGAGCTTAGCTGTAGCTTAGCTTTAGCTTAGCTTTAGCTGAGCTTTAGCTTAGCTTTAGCTTATATTTAGCTTAGCTGTAGCTTAGCTTTAGCGTAGCTGTTGCTCAGCTTTAGCTTAGCTTTAGCTTGGCTGTGGCTTAGCTGTAGCTTAGCTTTAGCGTAGCTTTAGCTTAGCTGTGGCTGTAGCTTTAGCTTAGCTGTTGCTCAGTTTTAGCTTAGCTTTAGATTAGTTTTAGGTTAGCTTTAGCTTAGCTTTAGCTTAGCTTTAGCTTGGCTGTGGCTTAGCTGTAGCTTAGCTTTAGCTTAGCGTTACTGTTACTACTAATGCTGCTTTCCTAGGGGTTCCAACTCCTAGGTAGGGTCGCACTGGGATAATTTTGCCCAGCTTCCCCCCCCCGGGACCCTCACATATAGATCCGAATTGAAACATGATGCAGAAATATAGGGTCCTGGGCTCTGGTTGTGTTGCTTGTTCCGAAACTTTTGTTTTGCAGCGTCGGAAGGAAAGGGTAGTGAATCAGCTCGCGTAGCTAGCTGACTTTCTCCAGCGCCTCCCAGCGCCAAAGGCGGCAACGTGTATCGAGGAACTCGCCCGGCGGCGGGGCCGAAACCAGCTGCACGCAACAGATTTCGTAGCCCCTCCTTTCCGTCACCCTCTCGTCCGACCTGACACCCTATCCTGTCACGATCCGCACCGCCGCCATCTGGGACTGGCCACGGATGAAGCCGACTCCCAGACGGCACCCGCACGAGTCGCGACGGCACCAGGGGGCGGGAAAGGGGAGAGTAGGCTCAGGTCGGGCATGTCCCCCTACCGGCGGATCTCGGGCGAAACATGTAAACTGTCGATAAAAAAATTGAACTAGAATGAGAAGCAGTGGTAGAAAAATCTTCCCCAGACTGTTTTTTTTTGACCAGTTCTGACCACTCCTCCTGTAGAGGGGCACGCCCGACGTACGAGCAGGGGGCCCCCGGCCACGGACGATACCGCGAATCGTGCACAGAACGCGCTCGAGCGTGGAAGGGTGCGGCACTCCGGGCGCGGGGGCTCCCCCGTGGGGCAAAAACCCTGACCTTCCAGAGAGCTGTGTGTTAGCACTGGAGGCCTGCAAACCAAAACAAACTGAGCGAAACAGCCCAAAACCAAGACGTAGAATAGCCTTGGGATCGGATTTTAAGTCGGGTGCCATTTTTTAGCCCTCCTGGAAGGTCAGGGAAGCCGACCGTCCCTTCGCTCCCATCAGCCCACCACGAAACGCTTCGAACCTACAGTTGAACCAGGTGTTCTTGGAACATAAAGTCGAAGGCTTCAAACAAGACTGTCTCAACAAGAGAGGTTATAAATTACATGAGCATGTCGTGCAAACCGCCACCAGGCATTCTAACATTCTTTGGTGGGCCAACACGCAAGTCAGGACGCTTCGCCACTGCCCGAGTCTGAAGATGCAGGAGCCTCTGTCCGAGGCCCTTCGGGCTACTGGAGCACGGGAGGCCTCTTCGCGAAAGCCCCTGGGCGCCTCCGAGAGGGGCGCCCCAAACCCCCGACGGGGATGTCTCGAGCGAAACGCTTGGTTTCAGAATTTGTTGAGGATGTCTCGAGCGACACGCTGGTTTTGCAGAGCCGACCGCGACGCGGAAAAGCGCCCCGCGCGCAGGAATTTCGATGATGTCTCGACTAATTCGTTTGTTTTTGTACGATTTCCTGGAATTTGGTAGGATGTCTCGAGCGAAATGCACGACCCCACCCTAGCACGACCATACCCCATCAGGGACGTGCTGACCTGGACCAGCGCAGACCCGGGCCAGCCAGGGCAGCACCGCGAACCCGGAGTGGCCACGACCCGGCCCCCGAACCCCCGGGGCCAGCGGAGGGCGGGGGAGCGGGGCCGGCTCCAGGCAGCTCCCAAGCCCAGGTCAGCCAGTGATCTCATTTATCCGAACCCTATCCCCATCTAGGTGGCCTTTTCTCCACTTGGGGATTTACCCCCCGAGATGGGGATATAGGCCGTCTCCCTCGGGTTTTGGAGGGTATATCCCCAAGTCGGGGGCGGCGGGAGGGGGTGGGCTGATGGGAGGCTTCATGGGGTTGGGGTTAGGTTAACCGATACTGGAGGTGAGCGGAAGACCCGAACCAGCGCCGACACCCGTTGCGGGACACCCGGAAGCCTCGACCCAGTCCCCCGGGAGCGGGCTGTCCTCTCGCATCACTCCCCGGATGCCCCCAGGCCCAGCGAGGGCCCCTGGTGGCCGGAACAGTCCCCAGGCCTCCCTTTGTTGACTCTCTTCACGCCGCGAGGGGGTCTGGGCGCTGCCCTCCGAAATCGGGCGAAAGGTCACACGGATCAGTGCTCTGTGGATCTGGCGCGTGGGCGCCATACCCATGCATCGAGGAGAATTCGGGCGCGGCCTAACCGACCCCTGGCAACCATCCCCTTCCGTGACGTCCCCCGCGCCTCCCAACCTTCCCTCCAGCCGTTCCAGCCGCACGTTTGCTCGGGCTCGGTCAGGCCGCACCTGAGAGATCCCTTCGAGACATGGCGCCAGTGCCGCCCAATCCTGCGACTGAGCGCGCCGATTCTGCACGGAAGCGGGACTCGTCGCTGCAGTAGGGGCTCGACCACAATAGACCTTCCAAAATAATGCGAGGCGGGGATTTATCCATATCCACCGCCTGGGAACCGACGTCCTGGTGCCCCAGCGGGCGGTGGATATGGATATATTTCGGCCCCCGGGTGGCCGAATATGTCCATATCCACCGCCTGCCGAGGCCCCCGAAAACTGACCCTCCAGGCGGTGGTCATGTACAAATTCCCGCCACGGAAAGAAGCCCAAACCCGAGACCCCCGTCTGGTGCGGGAAACCCTAGCAGAACACTCGAGACCCCTCGTCGTCGTCGTCGTAATCGTCGTCGTCGTCGTAGTCGTCGTGGTGGTGGTCGTCGTCGTTTTTACTTCTGGGTCCCCCCCCCAGGTCCTCGGGGGGGGTCCCCAGGGGGAAAAAAATCTGGACTGGTCGATGTTGTGTTTTCTCGGGCCGAGAAAAAAATGGGGGGGGGTTCTGGGGGTCTTTTTGTTCTTTTCCTTGAGACCCCCCCAAGCCTTCAGGAGAGGAGTGGAGGGAGCGAGGACGCGCCAATCCGTCCTCAATCTCCCATGCCGCCTCCCACCTCCAGCTCACGCGTCATCCGCCTTTCGGCTCCGGGAGGTAAAGAAAAAACATTGTAAGACATAGGGGACTATGCATCCAGGGTCCGAAACGCGGTGATGTGCAATAGCTTGGGCTTCCGAAGTTGTCAGAACATTACGAACATCATGCATTGAGCGTCCAAGGCTGGTTTAGGCATCGGAGTTTGAAAAGCATGTTAAAACACAGTGTGTGTGTGTGTGTTCCACACCGAGGGCTCCAAAACGCTGTGATGTTCAATGGTTTGGGCTTCGGGCTTGTCAACACACTGTGGAACACAATGTTGTTTGCATCCAGGGCTGCAAAACGTTGTGGTGTTCAATGGTTTGGGCTTCGGAGGTTGTCAAAACACGGTAAGACACAATGTGTAAAGCATCCAAGGCTGCAGCACGTTATGGTTTACAATGGTTTGGCCTTCGGCGTTTGAGAGAGCATTGTACTTCACATCATTTTTATATTTTTATCGGGGGCTCCAGAACGCTATAAGTTACTATGGATTTGGCGTTGGGGGTCGCCAAAGCACTGCGGAACCCAATGTGTTTAGCATCCTGGGCTGCAAACCGTTCTATGTTACAATGTTTTGGGTTCCCGAATGGCCTGCCCGCCAACCTTCTGATGGAAAGGGAAGGGAAGGGACCTCCCCCTCCTCCTCCTCCTTCCCGAAGGAAAGGGAAGGAACGGAACATCTGCCTCATTTTTGTGGTGGTAAAGGAAGCTTCCTGAGGGCAAGGGAAGGGAATGAACCTCCCCCTCCTCCTTCATGAGAGAAAGGAGAAGTAAGGCACCTCCTCCCTTTCCGTCCTGAAGGAATGGGAAGGCAAGGAACCTCCTCCTCCGCCTCCTGAAGGAAGGGAAGGGAAGGAAGTTCCGCCTCCTGAAGGAAAAGGAAGGGAATGATCCTCCTCCTTCTCCTCCTCGTTCGGCAAGGCACGGCAGTGAATGAGCCTCCTCTTCCTCCTCCTCCTCCCTCCTGACGGACAGGGCAGGGAATGGAACCTCCTCCTTTTCCTCCCTGGTGGAAAAGGAAAGGGAAAGATCCCCCTCCCCTCCCCCCCTCCTTCTCCTGGGGGAAACGGATGGGAAGGAACCTCGTCCTTATCCTCCTGCCTGAGGGAAACGAAGGGCATTCGCCTCCTCGTCCTCCAATTCCCCCTCCTTCGGATGGAAAGGGACAGGAAGGGAACCTCTTCCTCGTCCTCCTCCTTCTGATGGGAAGGGAAAGGGCGGAACCTCCTCCTCCTCCTTCTTCCTGGGAAAACAGGAAGGGACGGAACCTCTCCCTCACCCTTCTGAAGGAACGGGGAGGGAAGAAACTTCGTCATCACCATCCTCATGCGTCCTGAAGGAAGGGGAAGGGAACGAACCCCCTCTTCCTCTTTCATGAGAGAAAAGGGAAAAGAAGGAACCTCCTCCTTCTTCGTCATGAGGAAAAAGGGAAGGAGCCTCCTCCTGCCTCATGGAAGGGAAGGGAAGGAGTTTCCTCCTCCATCCTGAGGGTAAAGGAAGGGAATGATCCTCCTTCCTTTCCTCCTCCTCCTTCTGAAGGAAAAGGAAAGGGAATTAACTTCCTCGTCCTCCTCTTCCCTCGCGAGGGACAGGGGGGAAGGGGACCTCCTCCTTTTGCCTTCCCCGGGAACAGGAAAAGGGAAGGATCCTCTCCTTTCTCTTCCCCCTCCTCCTCCTCCTCCTCCTCCTCCTCCTCCTCCTCCTCCTCCTCCTCCTCCGCATCCTCCTCCTCCTCCTGAGGGAAAGGGGATGAAGGGGGCCTCATCCTCATCCTCCTTCCCGATGGAAAGGAAGGGGATGAGCCTCCTCCTCCTCCTCCTCCTCCTCCTCCTTCTGATGGAAAGGGGCAGGAAGGGAAACTCCTCCTCGTCCTCCCTGAAGGAAAGGGAACTCCCCCTCCTCCTCCTTCTGAGGGGAAGGGAAGGGAAGGGAAGGAACATCCTCCTCCTCTGAACTGAGGGAAAGGGAAGGGAAGGAACATCCTCCTCCACCCTGAGGGAAAGGGAAGGGGACCTCCCCCTCCGTCCTGAAGAAAAGGGAAGGGAATGAGCCTCCTCCTCCTCCTCATCCTCCTCCGCATTCCTAAGGGGATACAGCCTCATTCTGGAAAGCCTTGAAAACGCAGGCCCCCGCTAGACCCCCGAAACCGTTTCTTGGCATGGGTCTCCACTGCAATCCGCGCGCCCGAATCCATGCTAGGAGGAGGAGGGGGGATGAGGAGGAGGAGGAGGAGGAGGAGAATGGGATGAGGAGAAAGAGGAGGAGGAGGAGGAGGAGGAGGAGGAGGAGGAGGAGGAGCAGAAGTAGGAGGGGGGGATGAGGAGGGGGAATGAGGAGGAGGAGGAGGAGGAGGAGAATGGGGGGATGAGGGGGGGAGTGAGCAGGAGGAGGAGGGGGGGATTGAGGAGGCGGAGGAGGAGAGGAGGAAGGGGGGAATGAGGAGGAGGAAAGAAAAAGAGATAATAGGAAAAGAAGAAAAAAGAAGAAATGAAAAAGAAGAAAAAAAAAGAAAAAAGAAAAAGAAAAAAAAAAGAAAATAAAAAAAAACGATAAAAAAAAAAAATTAAATAGAAAAAAAGAAAAGCGAAAAAAAAAAATCAACGAGCGAATACCCCATTCCTCCCTACTTTACACCACACCCCCGTATTAAGTTGGACTTACCGTGAATGAGTATTTGATGATGATTAGGATGTGCGGGTCGCTCGGGGGTGGCAACAAGGCCCCATTCCTTCCTCGGGGGCCGCCCCCTTTATTTGTCGCCCAACCCCTCCTTTTTTTTATTTTTTATTTTATAGATCATGCTGCGGGCTGCTGGCTGGCGCTGGCGCGGCCCCGCCGGCTCGCCTGAGGCGCTTCCACCACCTACTACCCGCTCTCCCCCCTCGTCAACCCATGACCCTCGGTCGGCGAGGCGTCGGGCGGCGTCGGGGGCGGTCGGGGCGGGGGCGTGCGAGGGCGTCGGGAGGGCGTCGGGGCGAGCCCTATGGCAATCCGGGCATGTCCCTCTAGGTCAAAACATAGTCTGGGACGATGTGTCCTCTTCAAAAAATCATTGTTTGGACCTCTTTTGGGGGTAGTTGTTGGCAGCTTCTTTGTCATCCAGAAAAAATCCAAATTCCCACGTAGGGGAGCACGGCCCGACCTAGAGGACCTATGGTTCTGGCTGGAAACGGCCCTTGGGCCTCCAAGGTGCCCCCCAGGGTAGTTTTAAACGAAGCAATGCGTAATATAAGAACTTGGGATGTCCGCGCGGATTTCTCGTATCGCGCAGGGGCCCCCAGGCGTGCTCGGCGCGCGGAAAAAAAAAAGAAAAAAGAAAAAAAAAAGTTGGTCCAGCGCGTAGGATCCAAGAAATCCGCGCGGACCTCCGAGTTTTTATGTCTATGATTTTTGTTCGCTCCCCTAGGTGTGTCCAATGAGGTCCTCACGGTTTCAGGAGCGCCCCAATACGAGGCCCAGAGGGTCCCAGGGGCTCCCGAAGTGAGCGAGAAACTGGGGGCACACATGGGGCCAGAGGGTACGTTTAGCGACCCCGGAGAGCGTGCAGGGTTTGCTGTCCTCGTCGGAGAAGAAGCTCGACGTGCCAGCCATGGCGAAGTTGCGCCCCCAAGTGTGGACGTACCCAGGAGGCTGATCCGACAACACCTCGAAGCCGATGGAGAAATTGGTGACGCCCCAGAGCTCGACCATGAAACAACGCTTCGCCTGGTCCACGGTGATGCCGTCGCAAGTGATGTTGCTCAAATTGTTTGGGTCCGTTGGGTTGTCGCAACCGTGACCGAGCATCTGCGAGGTTGCCTTCATCCCGAACCTGCCGCCGGAGCTGTGGGTGTACTTCTTGGATGTCCTGCCACTAATCGGTGTCTGAATTGTTGACGTGGCGTAGGTGGTCATCGGAACCGGGCTGCCACTTTGTATAGATTCGTGCTCAAACAACTCCAACGTAAAATCGATGTCGTCGCCGACCGTGTAGAGAGCGCTGATACCGTCGAGAACAAGGACTTCTTTCTGCCCGACCTCGTAGCGGTCAAGGTCACAGAACGTAATTTTTGGCATGACTGGCACCTCTGGGCAGAAGGAATGGGATCTGACAAATTCTGCGTTCAGCTTGACAGACTCACCGACTAAAAGATTGATTAGCGCAAATTGATGTTGAATCTTATTCCACTGGGTGTTTCGCGGGACGTACCTGCTTGTGTTTGTGATGACCATGTCGATTTTAGTCCCATCTGAAAGCCTCCCGACTGAATAATATCGAAGCTCCCTGGGCTTGCCAACCTGTGGACCCAATCCGCCAAGATTGGAATGAGATGCCCTCCCAAAGCTATCGTCGTTGGCGGGGTCGAAGGCGACCCAATCCTCGCATTCACTGGAGTTTGGAAGGTAGTGCTGTGGCAGTTGTGGGAGAGCAGGGCACTCCTCTGGACACACGCAACACATGTATGAGGAGAAATCTTCATCGTCGTAATAGGGGTCGAAGCAGATTCCTGAAAACGGTGCTGACAAATCGTGCTCGTAGACGGAACAATTCCGACCCATTCTGTTCGTGGCCCCCTGAGTACTGTCTACACACGGAGGCGTTGGCGTGGCAGCGCGCCAGTCTGGCGCAGAACCGTGCGACAGCTCATACGATAAGCCCACGGAGGTCTGCATCATGAACACGTCTGGACATCCTGAATCCTCGCGCGCCTGTGACGCGTGTGCGCCCTTCACCGCCAGGATGTTTGTGGCACACGCTGCACTGCACAAGAAAGACAACACTGCCGCCACCGTTGCCCACATTGCGAGGCGCGTTGCAATAGGAAGATGCACGGTGGGCAGTGGAATGCCAGTAATTCGGTATCACGGAAGGCGGAGTCTGTGACGGATCGTCTGCGGAACCGCCTGAAGCACCGACGGCTATTCAATGGGGGGGGGGGTCGCAAGCGATTCCTGACCCGGAGGCGGCTGCGCGGCGCAACCCGTGATCTGGTAAGACTCTTGGTTTTGTTGTTCCCATCGTACCTGAAGACCACATCCCAGAATCAATTTCGGACAACCAGGAAAATATCGAACCAGTGTCGAACGACTATCACCTCCCAAAGCTCGACACGTGAAAGCCCTCAAAATTCGGTGCGTCCCTGGTGCTCGAAATCCTCCCTAGTGATCAAGACTTAAATATGTGCAGCATTCGCCGTCGACGCTGTGACGGGGACGCCGTCATCGTCGTCGGCGTGATCAACATTGGCGGCGGCACTGGCCGCACTTTCGTCGTTGTCAACATCCACCAGCATCGTTGCTACCATCGCCGCGTCTACCATTGTCGATGTTGCCATGATACCGCCTCCGCCCAACTCGCTCGGAAGTGTCCGCTGGGATGTGCCCAGCGGTCAGCGCCGCCGCGGCCGCGTCGGCCGCGCCAAACTAGATGGCCCGTGCGCGCGCGTGCATGCGCGGGATGTCGCGGCCGCACGGATGTCGCGCGCGCAAGGGCGTTCGAACGACTCCGGTATGCGGCGCCAAGGACGTGTTTGGCAAAAGTGAATGACAATATTGAACAACAAATGGTGTCCTACAAAATTCGAAAGAGCGCGCGCGGGCTGTGTTGAAAACTGACGTTGCGAAACCATGTGCTTGGGGTTTTTAACGATTCTGGCATGCGCGCTCGAAAACGCGCGCGCGCACTGCGGCTCATTTTCTACAAATGATGATTGCGTCAGCACGCGCGCATGGGAGTTCGAACGATTTCGACATACGCGCGCGCGAAGCCCGTGTGGCAGCATGTTATGACAATGTTGAGAAAAAAAAGCTGTTTCATAAATTCGCAGGAACACGCGCGCAAGCTTGTTTTGAACATCGGTGTTGCGAAGCCATTTGTTTTGTATGCGTTTGGACACTCGATTTTGAAATCCCCTACGAAGACGAATGTTGTTGAACGGTTTCTGCATGCGCGCGCGGCGACGCGCGCGTATGCAGTTCGCCTTATGTGTTGCAACTGAATCTTGGAAACGATTGATATTTGATAAGCGAATGCGCGCGCGTAGCATTGGTTGGAAGGTACGAACAGATACATCGGATGGACGGTGGGGCAGAATAGTATGTAAATTGCCATACGCGAAAGGAGACCGATAATCCCGGGGGGGAATCTTATATATATATATATATATATATAAAAAATGTGTATGTGTATATACACATGCCCAAGATATATAAACAAAACGTGATTGGCTACTCTGCGCCGCGTTTGGCCACCTCCCACGCTCTTGAAAAACATCCCACCCGCCCACCCGCAACTTGGTTTGCACAACCAATGCAACAACGATTGCGATGAAGGCTTCGCGTTGGCTGGTGCATCTCTGCGGCCGCGCTAACCCGCGCAGGCTCGCACGCGCAGAGGCCAGCTACTTTGGCTCGACCGACGCGGCCGCGGTGGCGCTGACCCCTTGGCAGTTCCCACCGGGCACTTCAATGCGAGCCGGTGACCTGGGCGGGCGCGGTAGCATGGCGACGCCGACAACGGTAGACACGATTATGGGAGTAGCGATAGTGACGAAGGTGGCAATGACGACGGCAAGGCCAATGACGGCGCCGATGCTGATCATGCCGGCGACGATGACGGCGTTTTCGCGTCGGCGATGAAAGTGTTGAAAGGAGTTTGACATGCGCGCGCGGCCGACGCGCGACAGCAGCCGCATTGTATTATTTGACACGAATCGTGGCCCCCCAGCGCGCGCGCGCAAGGGCGTGCGAATGATTTCGGCATGCGGCACGAGAGGCCCGTTTGGTAAGCTCCATGAAACAATTGAAAGAACCGGTGGTTCTTTTAAGAATGGCAAAAGCGCGAGCGCAGGCTTTCTTTTGAAAGCTGATGTTGCGGAACCATGCGTTTATAAGTTTTTAAAACACTCGGTTGTGAGGTCCCTGCGAAACCGAAGTTTTTTGAATGGTTTCGGCATGCTTTCGCGACGACGCGCACTCGTGCACCTCGTTTAACTGTTGCAAAGGATCCTCGCGACGGCACGTGCGCAAGGGCGGTCGAACGATTTCGGCATGCTGCGCCAAAGGCCCGTTTGGCAGCATCATATGAGAAGTTGAAAAACCGTCTGGTTTTCTTGAAATGTTAGCAATAGCGCGAGAGCAAGCCTTCTTGAACACTGATGCTGCGAAACAATGCGTTTTTTTTGTTACATGTGTTTCGGGTGCTCAGTTTTGGAATCCTTACGGAACCAAAGTTTGTTTCACGATTTCGGCATGCACTCGCGACGACGCGCGCGCACTTCGTCAAAGGATTCTCGCGACAGCACGCGCGCAAAGGCGTTCGAACCATTTCGACATGCGCGCGCGAAACCCGTTTGGTAGCATTGTGTGAACATGTTGAAACACCTATGGCTTTCTTCGCAAGAGCGCGCAAGCAAATTTGTTTTGAACATCTGGGTTGCGAAACAACGTGTTTTTGCATCATCTTTGAACACTCGATTTGGAACCCTTAAGAAACCAAATATTTCAAAGGATTTTGGCATGCGCGCGCGACGACGCACGCGTGTGCACTTCGCCTAGTTTGTCGCAAGGGATTTCTGAAAATAGCTGGTTTTTGGTAAACGAATGCGCCCGCATAGTAATTCTGTTGAATGGATGGCGTGGGATGCGGATACCGGCTCGGCAGGAACAGTAGGAATTCATGTTTAGGATGGACGATGGGGCAGAATCAGATGTAATTGCAATACGAAAAGGGGGACCGGTAATCCCGGGGGCGGGTAGAATGGATCTATTCTCTTTGCAAAAGGAGAGTCGAGCCACAGGAGGCCTCCCAGAGGCGATGCTTCAAATGCAGAAGGGCTGCGCAGAGTAGTGACCGCCTTTCTTTCCCAAACATCTGTACTGACCTGTTGTCATGTATGTTTCCAGTCCGCATGGCACGCGCCGACCGTATTTGCGAAGATCCTGGCGATTCAGGCAAGCACCCAGCGTTTCGCTTGAGACATCCCCGCAAAAGAAGCCAGAGCCCAACGTTTCGTCGAGACATCCTGCAATTCCGACCGTGCGCGAGGAGGTCTGGCCCGTTTCACCCGAGACGGTCTCCCAAATCTGGGCTCGAGGATGCCGTGCTCCAGACGTTGTGGCCCGTTTCGCCCGAGACATCCTCGCCACTTGGTGCGCCGAGATGCCGCCACGTGAGGCCGTCCCGCCTGTGTCGCCCAAAACATCCTCGCGAATCAGGTCTCTGGGATGCCGCGCGTGAGAGCATCCGGGCCGTTTCGTTTTGGATGCGTCAGGCTCGTGTCGTGCCGACTTCGGCGTCGGTTCCTGACATCGCGGGTATTAGACAAGCGCGTTCCACTACTCGCAAAGAAACTATTCGCAAATGGCCCGGATCCACCGAGGGGGATTTGCGGCAGATGTTAGGAGCCTTTTGCGAGTAGGCACTTTGCGAGCAGTGGAAAGCGCTCGGTGAGGGATCGTTCAAACTTGAACGATCGGCTGTTTCCGAAACGTCCAAATCGTTCCACATCGAACGATGCTGGGTCGCCCATGGCGTTCAGAGTGGAACGCCGCTGGCGGGGTCGCCGCCGGTCGACGCGACACGAACCTGCCGTATCCTTGCAGTGCCGGGCTCCGAGATGCTGCGCGCGAGGTGGGCTGGCCCATGTCGCCGGGGACACCCTCGCAACTCTGGGATCTGGCTCTTCGAAGGGATCACATCGTGCCATGCGCAATCACAAAGTGCGGCATCTCACATGTTAGAGGAGGCGGACGAGCAGGAGGATGAGGATGAGCAGGACTAGGAAAGAGGAGGAGGAGGAGGAGGAGGGTGGAAGGAGCGAGCGGAGGAGAAGAAAGGAGGGGGGTGGCACCGACCATGTCCAGAACTGCGGGCCGCGCTGGGCTGAGGGCACCACTCTGGAAGACGGGAGCAAAGCGCCAGTCCAGGCGCCTTAATCCATGTTGGCGCTTCCTCGGTGCAAGGAGGTCTCAGGCAGCGGCGCCGCGCCAGAACAATGACCCACAAGCAAAAAGAACACGCAAAATGCTAATACGGCACGTTCGCATCGTGTCGACCCCGGCGTTAGTTCCTGACACCGCGGGGATCGTTCAAACTTGAACGATCGGCCGTTCCGTGAACGCCAGATCGTTCAACGACGGGCCGATTCTGGGCCACGGGCGGCGTTCAACCTTGAACGCACGCGGTGGGGTCGCCGCCAGTCGGCACGACGCGAACCTGCCGTAGACACATACCGCGAAACTGCGGGTGTACCAAAATAGAGCGCTGGCCCAACCACGGAAACGCAAAACACCTCCGTCGCGTGACCTGACGCGGAAAAGAACAGAGAACACGGATTCGCTGGGGTCAGGCACCACGAGCGGCGACCTTTCAAGCATCGTGATTAAATGGGCTGCCTCCTGTTCCATCCCCCCTCCGTTTCCCTCCCTCCCTCCCCCTCCCCTCTTCAACTCTCTGTACATCTCCTCCGTCCCCTGCCACCCGTCCCGCGATCACCTCCCGAATCTGGTGCCCTCCCTCTCCCCCATTCCCCTTCCTCAGTCCCCGTGGAGGTACCCGCCAAGGGCTGAGCGCCTGTGTGTGGATCGCCTCTGATGAAGGGCGGCGCGGGCCTGTCCCGAGTGGCCGACGGGTCGCTCGAGCTGTCTTCAGGTTCGCACGCTGCTGCAGTGCGACGCCCTGAGTGTGAGTTGACTGCTTCCCAAGGCCAACTGGTAACTGGTAACTTTCCCCTCCCGCCTCCCCCATCTCCCACCTCCCCGACCCCTCCCGCCGTCCCTAGCTTCTGAGTGTCGAGTGGTGCATCTGACAGCTCCTCTCCTGCACTTGTTCCTCCTCTGTCGTGGTTTTTGGGTCCAGTTCTCCAACTCCTCCTCCTCGCTCATAGTCCTCTCCCTGCTCCCCCGACTGTCTTATCATCTCTCTGTTGTCCTCCTCCTCAACCTTCTCATATCGGACGTTCGCTTCGCTGTTGTCCCATCTTCCTTCTCCTCACACGTTGTCTTGCGACGTTCGCTTCTCCGTCTTCCCATCTTCCTTCCTCCTCCTCCTCTTCCTCCTCTGCCCCCTCCCCTCTGGTCGACCCTTGGTGTTCCCGAGTGCCAATAGTCACCGCGTTGCAGACGATCACAGCGGCGCACAACATGTCAAACCTCTGGGAGCAGGGAGGCCCAAAGGTGACGAGAAAGGGGGAGGGAGGTGTCAGCGGGAGGGTAAGACGAAACATAGGGGAGGGGGAATTCGGAGGGTGAGCATGACGAGGGTGGCGGATAAGAAGAGATTGGCGGAGAAGGTGCACGCGTTGGAGTAAGCATGGCGAGGAGAACAACAAACAGGACGAAGAGGAAGGAAGCGGAGGATGAGGCAAGGAACGAGCAAAGGATGAGGAGTCGGATGAGGATCACGAGGGGGAGGCGGAGGAGGAGGAGGAGGAGGAGGACGAGGAGGAGGAGGAGAAGGAGGAGGGCCTGAGGAGGCAGAGGATGAGGAAGGAGAATGAGGACGGGGGGGGGGCAATAATAATGGCGAGAAGGGAAGAGGAAGAGGAGGGGGAGGAGAGGGAATGCGCTTGCCATGTCGAACCTGCTGCTCTCCACGATTCTCCTGAGGCACCCCCGCGGGAGCTGTATCCGGCCTGGGCAACGGCGGGAGGACGAGCAAGGGGAGGATGAGCAGGCGGAGGATTCGGATGCGGAGGAGAAGGAGGGGGCGGAGGAGGAGGAGGAGAAGGAAGAGGAGGAACAAGAGGAGGGACGAGGAGGAACGGATCGAAGGGAACGGAACGAATATGGGGAAAAACGGAGCAAGCTCCCTCGCACAAAGGCGAGAAAGCGCCACACATCGGCGACGCCGTCGGCGGGGGTACGCGCGACGGCCGCTCCTCGACCCGCACTGCGACTTCGACTTGAAACACCAGCCTTGCAACACCCGCAGAGCAACGAGAGAACAAAGGCAGCAACCGCTGCAGCTTCTCCCGAGTCGCATGCAACGCTGAGGCTGCTACCAGCAGCGTACAAATGCATTGTCTAGACACGACCAACGTTCAGACCGTTACGCACTGAGTATCAAACTGAGCGAGTGCCTGGAGACGGCGAGAGGAGATGGTGGAGGAGGAGATGGAGAAGGAGATGCTGCGATGGAAAAGGAGGAGGAACCGGAAAGGAGGAGGGAGTGGAGAAGGAGAGGGCGGATGAGGAAGAGAAGACAGGGAGCGGGAGGTGGCGGAGGAGGAGGCGGCGGATGGAGAGCAGCGGGGGGCGCCAAAGGGCGAGCATAGCAGCATGGGGGGGGGATCCGAGGAGGAAGGAGGGAAACGATGAGCACAGGGAGGCGGAGGCGGAGGCGGAGCAGGGGGACGGGGAGGGAATGGCGACGGCGAGGGGGATCATGCAAGAGCGGGATATTCCCAAAGCGGTGCTTGCACCTCGGGGTCTCTCGGCTGCTTTCCAGGGAGCTGGGCCCGTGCGTCGGATGGGCGGCTACATGTTGTCGCGGTCGCCGCCCCGTCGCCGCCCATCGTCTGGGCCTCTGCGTCGGTCTGGCGGCCATGTTGTCGCCGCCGCCGCCTGGTCGCCGGCCTTGGACTGCCTTCGTCATACTGCGTTTGCCCCTGGGATAATTCGTTTTCCGTTTTGTGCGGTGGTGGCATTTTTTTTGTTTTATCTATGTGGGCGCCGAGCGGGCTCGGCGGTTTCATGCATAAATTCTCCAATCAGCGCGCGGCGAGCCCCGCCGCGCGGCGTGCGCGGGCGGCCGCCGACCCCGCGGCTCTCTCGCGCCCGCGGGCCGCCGCAGCAACTGCGAAGCCGCGGGCGCAGAGGACGCCCTCGAGCCCTGGGCGGACCTGCCGCGGCTCTTCGGCCTCCGCCCGCGGGGCCGCCGCGACCAGGCGCCGCGGCGCCGCGGCGCACGGCGGCGCTGCCGCCTGACCCCCATCGCCAGCCGCAGGTGGCGGGGGCGGGGCGGCCGCAGGCTGCCGCTGCGATGGCACGGGCGCCGCCGCGAGCGCCTGCTCCTCCGCTCCGTGGCCCAGCCTGGCCTGGAGCGCCGCCGCCCAGCACAGGCGCGTGCTCTCCATCGGCGGGGCCAGCGGCGCGAACGGATCCATGGACGCAGGCAGGGTGCCCCGTGCGAAGCCCGTCCGCGCCTGGGCTCGGGAGCCCCTCAGGGACGTGGGCTGCCCAGCCGCCGCGCTGGCCCCACACGGCGTGGCCAGGCCGCGATGCGCGCACCTGGGGAGGCGGCAGTACCCCCAGCACGCTGAGCAGACCAGGGGGGGCTCAGAGCCGTTGCCCTCGACGCGCGACCCCCGCATGAGGTGGCCGTAGACCCTCAATCCCGCTGGACGGGCCGCATCGGCCGCCACCTCAGGGGCTGGGCCGCTGCAAGCCGCCGCTGCCGCCGCCCGCCGCGGGCTGGGCGCGGGCGCCGAGGCCTCGCGGCGCCTCGCCTGTTCCTGCGCCCTGCGCCGGGGTGCTCGGCGCAGCACCTCCGCGGGCCTATCGGCCGAGGCGGGGCGGCGCCTCGCGGGCGACGGCCGCGAGCAGGAAGCGGCCGCTGCCGCCACTGCTGCCAGGGCCGCCGCCGTGGCGAGGAGGGGGCCGCCGTCAGCCGCCGCGGCATGCGCCTCGCCGTCGCCAACGTCAGCCTCCGCGACGGGCATCTGCATGTTGCCAGCCGCTGACACGACAGGCCCGCGCACCTCCGCGGCGTGCAACTTCCCGAACTCGCCGCGCCCCTGGGACTGCGACTTCGGTGGGCTGAATCCACCTGTCCCAGGGGCGGGCTCCGCCGCGGCGGCGTGCAGGAAGTCGACCTCGACGTCGAACTCTGCCACCAACTCGGCAGCTCGCAGCAAGTCGGCGGGGCTGCGACCTTGCCTCCAGCCCCCCCAGGCAGGGCACCTGTGGTGGCGGCGGGCCAGGGTCCCGCTCTCCTCGCCGCGGAGCTGGCACAGAGTCGCAGGCCTGGCGTCGTACTCCTGGACCGCTGCCTCCTTCCTGTCCTTCTCCTTGGCCTTCTCCGCAAGGAGGGCGGAGGAGTACCGCAGGGCGAAGCAGCAGCCGAACTCGTCCTGCTGGTAGTCGCCGTCGCCGTGGAGGCCCCTGTGAGACGCCAACGCTCTTTCGATCGCCCGCAGGAAGGCCTGCCCTTGAACAGTGGGCACCTGGGTCACCTCTTTCAGCGAGACGAGCTTCTTGTCTTCGAACGCGGTGCTGCCCGCCTGCTCGAACTTGCGCCCCAAGCTCCTGGCCACCTGCACCAGGTGCTTCAAGCAGCCTACGTGCCCCACAGGGGGTGAGCAGCCCGCAGCAGCCGCTCTGAGCTGTCTAGCGATCCTCCCGAGGCGGAGGCGGCAACTGGTGAGGGGGCTGAGCTTCCTGACCGCCTTCATGCGCTGCTGGTCCGCCCGCTTCTTCTTGACCGAGCGGGGTCCTTTGGCCCTGCCCTGGTACCGCTCACCCTCGGAGATACCGAACTGGTCGGTCAGGTGGAGCTCCGCGGTCACGACGGACTCCTTGAGCCTCCTGAACGGGAGCTCGAGGTAGGCGCTGACCTCCGTGACCGCGAGATCACCGAAGGCCACCCTTCGGGCCAGGATGCGGGCACTGCTGGTGCCCGTCGTGGTCGGTCGCCGCCACGCCCCAGGTCGTTGACTCCAGCACTCCGACGCCCTCCGAGCCCGCCTGCGCCGCCTGCCCCGTGCTGTGGACGCTGCCGACGGCGGCGCTGAAGCTGTTGCTCCTGGCCCAGCAGCAGGCGTTGGCCGCCTTCTGGCTATAAGCGCATCGCCTCTCCTGCGCCAGGATGACGTCGTCACCTCCTCCATCCTGAATCCGCTCCTTCTCCACCTTCTTCTCAGACCAGGTCGAGACGTTCAGCATGACGTAGCTAGTTGGCTTCGGTCCCGTAGGCCTGATTTGCTTGGCCAGCTGGAGGGGCTTGGCCTCCGGTCGCCCAGGCTGAGGCTGGGCCGCAGGCTGCTCGGTTGCCGCGGCGGCCGCGGGGCCGCCAGGCGGGCGGCTGCTCGCCGCCTTGGGGCTCCAAACCTCAGGGGGTCTCACTCCCTCGCCCGTAGCCTCGTCAACTTGAATTGGGTACCCACTATGGCATGAGGGCCCCTGGCTAGGCTGAGGACTGCCAGTCCTTCGGTCGGGCCCAGCCAAGCCAGCCGCAGCGCTTGGCTCTGTCCTGCTGCTGAGCGCCTCGAACTTGGTGTCGTGGCGCACGACGCCGAAGCGCCGTTCCTGGGGCAGCAGCGGCACAATGAAGGGAAGTTCGACCCAGGCGTCGGTCGCCACGTTGGCCGCGTTGTAGGCGGGCAGGCCGCCACCCGGCGCCGCCGCCGCCTCTGAGCGGCTGGGCGCCGCCGCCTCTGTCCCCTCAGCCCCAACAGGGGCGGGCGGCGCCGCGCTGTCGGGGCCGCCGCCTGGCAGCAGGGTGCTACGCGCGGGCCAGGCCGCTGCCAGCAGCAGCGCCAGCAGGAGGCGGGGGGGCCGCCGCAGCGGCCTTCTGGTCGGCAGCGCGCTGGCGGACCGCCTCGTCTGCCGCTCGGCTCTCCATCGCTGCCGCTGTGGGAGTCCCAGCTCCAGGCGCAGCGTCTGCGGCGGGGGCGGCGGGGGCAGCAGGGGCGGCCGCCTGCCCTGCAGGCTGCGGCTGGGCGCCCGCGCCCTGCACGGGGGTGCCAGGGGCCACGGCTGCTGCAGGCCCCTCCTCGGTGCGCTTGCGCTTCTTGGCCACCTCCTCCGCGATCTGGCGCTTGATGCGCTGCTGGTGCTCCTGGCAGTTGCGCTCGAACGTAGCCTGCGCGCCCTGCGTGATCTGGAGCCCCTCCTCGCAGAGGCGCCTGAGGGCGGCCTGCGCCTCCTCCTCCAGCTCGGCGAAGTTGTCAAACGACTCCGCGTCAAAGTTGAAGGTGAGCTGCCTCGCGCCGTCGGGCTGGGCTCCCACGACGCCCGCCGCTTGGGCACGCTGGCGCAGGAGGGCGTTCTCCTCCTCCTTGGCCTCCGCAAGGCTGCCCGCCGCCTCGTCACGCCAGCCGCGGCATTCAGCGAGGTGGTCCTCCGCCGCCACGGGCGCGTCCGCCGCCTCATCCAGCTGGCGCTGGAGGTTGATCCGCTTCGCCGTGGCCGACTCCAGACGTTGCTCGAGCGGCTTCGGCACTGGGGCGACCGCGGGCGCGACAAAGCTCCGCGCTTCGCGGACCGCCTCCTGCAGCCTGGCTGCGATGGCTGGGTCCCCACAGGCGAGGAGCGCGTCGAGCTCGCTCTCGGGCAGGGCCGACCAGGGGGCCCTCGGGAAGGCGCCTCCGCCACGGCAGCCCGCGCCACCCCCGCCGCCGCCACGGGAGACTGCACCGCCGCCACCACGGTAGGCTGCACCGCGGCCCTTGCCGCCCTTGCCGTCCTTGGTTCCATTCTTCGGTGGGCCTCCGCCGCCGCCGCCGCGATGTGCGAGTTGGGGTCCGCCGCCGCCACCGTCCGCCCAGACCCCAACGCGGGGCGAAGGCTTCGAGGGCGCCAGCTCCAGCCCGATCCCGCACAGCCAGCACTTCGCGTTCGAGCGGAAGTTCCAGCGGTACCGGCAGCCCGTGCACACGACGAAGCCAGGCACGGCCTTAGGCCCCATCGCTGGCACGGTCGGGCGCGCTGCTCAGCTGCGGGCAAGCAGCAGGCAGGAGACGGCGGGGGCGGACCCGCCGACTCAGAAGAAGACTTGACCCGCAGGTCCTGGAAGGTGCTGCTGTGGCAGCTGACACACTTAGGAAAGGAAGGTGGCCTCAAAGCGGAACCCCCCTCGCGCTCAGAAGTCGCCCCGAAAGACTCGCGGTCGTCGGGGCGGTTCATGGCCTTGAGCCAAAATGGCTACGGACTGCGGTGGTGGCATTGGATAAGGAACCCTTAGATAAAGAATACAGGGTCTGGAGGACGGTGGAACTCCAATCGAAGATTGGCCATGGATATCACCGCCGCCCTCATCAGATAAGGAATCCTCCAGGGTCTGCAGCATCTTGGGCGCATTTCTTAACCAACGCCCCCACTGTATTGCAGTTGGCATGTGTTCCTGCCTCCTCGTTCACCCTCCAGCTGAAATAATACCATCCCAGGCAAACTGGGATCGACTGGCCCCGCCATCCCTGCCAAATCCGCCGATCCCCGCTTGCCAGGGGTGAGAAGGCGTGTGAGATGATTGGCTGTCCTCCTCCCCCTTTCCAAGGGCTCCCAACTTCGCGCTTCGCGCTGCGCGCTGCGCGAAGTGCGAATCACTTCGCGCTCTCGCGCCGCCTCCCAGGGGAGAAGAGGAGGATGAGGAGGTATCGGAGCCGAACCGCGAAGCGCGAATCACTTCGCGCACTCGAGGGAGCCCTTGCTTTCCCCCTCGCCCAAGACCCGACATCTTTTTTCACGGGGGGGGGCAGGAAGTCCCTGGCGCCTCCCTGGAGACAGAGCTGCCAAATCTGCCTGCCGCGGCCTCAAGGACATGCCAAGACGGCCCCGAATCGCCGAACGATTGGCCCAAGACGCCTGCGATGGCTCCAAAACGCCCCGCGACGCCTTCGAAACGCCAGCAGGAATGCGAGCCCCGAGAGGCAAGAAACAATGGATTTCTTGATGTGTTCCGTTCTTTCTGGGGCTAGCGTCTGCTCATGCTTCCGACGCTCCAAAACGGCCGCAACAAAATTACTCACTGCGTGGAGCTCCCCATATGTGCATCTACTCGCATGGACCTGTCCGCCGTGAATGTCTAGGCGCAAGAGCTTTCGAATATTAACGGGCTTCAGTTGTGACGGTCTGGGCATCAATCTAACTGCGAATGAATTGGAGTGTGAATGAGCCTCAGTAGTACGAGCGCGTCTCTGTGCATGAGCCTGGGGCCTCCTGGGGCCTCCTGAAACCTACTGGGGCTTCCTGGGGTCTCCAGGAGCCTCTTGGGACCTCCTGGGACCTCCTAGGAAGGTTTCGTGCCCCAGGGGAGGCGCAATCTATAGCAACAGACGTACATAAAACATTGCGGATTAGAGCCACAGGAGAAGGGCAATCTATAGGAACACGCGTAAAACACCAAGGACTCGTGCCCCAGGAGAGGCCCAATACATAGGAACATGAGTAAAACATTTAGGATTGTGTACACAGGAGAAGGACCATCTATAGAAACATACGTAGAACATCAAAGAATCGTGCTCCAGGTGAGGCCCAATCGATAGGAGCATACGTAAAACACATGGGATTGGAGCCACTCCTGTTGCCTTCTGAGGCCTCCTGCTCCTGCCGAGGCCTCCTGGCGCTTCCTGTTGTCTCCTGGGGTCTCCTGTGGTTTCCTGAAGCCTTCTGGAATTTCCTGGGGCCTCCTGGAGCCTCTTGGGACATCCTGTGGCTTCTTGAATTTTTCTGTGGCCTCCTGATGCCTCTTGGGGCCTCATGTGGTCTCCTGGGGCCTCCTGGAGCCTGTTGGAGCCTCCTGTGGCATCCTGAGAAGAATCTGCGCCCACGAGCATGACAACCAAAACAAGCAAACCGATCGAGACATCCTCAAAATCTGGCCCACCTGGGGGGTGAAAATGAGCGCCTCGCTCGAGACATCCTCCAAATCTGCTCCGAAAGCGAAAGATGTTGGGCCCAGAAACAAGCAAACCGCATGAGACATCCCCACACAATGGCCGCGAACGGGCCCGTGCAACCACCCCTGGCGGCTCCCCTTAGGGGTGCTGAAATGAGCGCCTCGCTCGAGACATCCTCCAAAACTGCTACGAAAGCGAAGGATGTTGGGCACAGAAACCGTCAAACCGCCTGAGACATCCCCACAAAATGGCCGCGAACGAGCCCGTGCAACCACCTCTGGCGGCTCCCCTTAGGGGTGCTGAAATGAGCGCCTCGCTCGAGACATCCCCCAAATCTGCTACGAAAGCGAAGGATGTTGGGCACAGAAACAGGCAAACCGCCAGAGACATCCCCACAAAAAAAGCAGCGAACGAGCCCGTGCAACCACCCCTGGCGGCTCCCCTTAGGGGTGCTGAAATGAGCGCCTCGCTCGAGACATCCTCCAAATCTGCTCCGAAAGCGAAGGATGTCGGGCACAGAAACAGGCAAACCGCCTGAGACATCCCCACAAAATGGCCGCGAACGAGCCCGTGCAACCACCCCTGGCGGCTCCCCTTAGGGGTGCTGAAATGAGCGCCTCGCTCGAGACATCCTCCAAATCTGCTCCGAAAGCGAAGGATGTTGGGCACAGAAACAAGCAAACCGCCTGAGACATCCCCACAAAATGGCCGCGAACGAGCCCGTGCAAACACCCCTGGCGGCTCCCCTTAGGGGTGCTGAAATGAGCGCCCCGCTCTGAGACATCCTCCAAATCTGCTCCGAAAGCGAAGGATGTTGGGCCCAGAAACAAGCAAACCGCCTGAGACATCCCCACAAAATGGCCGCGAACGAGCCCGTGCAACCACCCCTGGCGGCTCCCCTTAGGGGTGCTGAAATGAGCGCCTCGCTCGAGACATCCTCCAAATCTGCTCCGAAAGCGAAGGATGTTGGGCACAGAAACAGGCAAACCGCCTGAGACATCCCCACAAAATGGCCGCGAACGAGCCCGTGCAACCACCCCTGGCGGCTCCCCTTAGGGGTGCTGAAATGAGCGCCTCGCTCGAGACATCCTCCAAATCTGCTCCGAAAGCGAAGGATGTTGGGCACAGAAACAGGCAAACCGCCTGAGACATCCCCACAAAATGGCCGCGAACGAGCCCGTGCAACCACCCCTGGCGGCTCCCCTTAGGGGTGCTGAAATGAGCGCCTCGCTCGAGACATCCTCCAAATCTGCTCCGAAAGCAAAGGATGTTGGGCACAGAAACAAGCAAACCGCCTGAGACATCCCCACAAAATGGCCGCGAACGAGCCCGTGCAACCACCCCTGGCGGCTCCCCTTAGGGGTGCTGAGTATGAGTAAGTCTGTGTATGAGTAAGTCTGTGTATGAGTAAGTCTGGGTATGAGTAGGTCTGTGTATGAGAAAGTCTGTGTATGTGTACGTCTGGGTATGAGTAAGTCTGAGTATGACTAATACTGTGTATGAGTAAGTCCGGGTATGAGTGAGTCTGTGTATGAGTACGGCTGGGTGTGAGTAAGTCTGTGTATGAGTAAGTCTGTGTATGAGTATGTCTGAGTGTGAGTAAGTCTGAATATGAGTAGGTCTGAGTATGCGTAAGTCTGAGTATGAGTAAGTCTGTGTATGAGCAAGTCTGAGTATGAGTAAGCCCGACAGGAGGGGAGGAGAAAAGAGGAGGAGGAAGGAGGAGGAGTAGGAGGCGTCCAAGTAATAACAAAAACCCCATCTTAGGATATGGGGAAACAACGCAGACCGCGCCCAAACTACCCAACAGGCCACCACGAGGGCCTCAAGACGGCCCAAGAGGGTTTCACGACGGCCTAAAGCGGGGCCCAAGACGGCCACCCCAAGAGGATCCCAAAGGAGGCCAAGAGGGAGAACACGAACGGGAACCCCCTTTCGTTCCGCCCCGAGACCCCCCCAAGAAGCCCCGAGAAACCCCCAAGCGCCCTCAAAGAGGCTCCCAAGAAACCCAAAGAAACCCCCAAGAGGCCCCCAAGAGGCCCGCAAACGGCGTTCAAGACGCTTCAGAACAGCCCCCAACAGGCTCCACACGGCCCCCCAAAACACGACGCTCACAACACTTTCCAGACTGTGCCCAAGAAGCCCACGACGCAGCAACCGTGGACTCGTCTGGGGGCAGGCGAAATGGCGCAAGCTGTTTGTAAAGTACCATGAGCGCGCATTCGTTGATCAAAATTCATCTAGTTTCAACAACCCCTTGCAAAATAATAGGCGAAATCCATACGCACGCGCCGTCGCGCGCGCATAATCCCCTCTGGTTTCGTACGGATGTCAAAATCGAGTGTCCCCAAATAAATTTCAAACAGGCAAGGGGCTTGCAACGTGACTTGTCCATTCGTCATAAAAGGTCAGCGCGCGTGTTCTTGCAAACTTGTGCGAACGTGAATGGTTCCTTGCACGCTCATCACATGCGAACCGACGGTCCTTTCGCGCGCGCATGTCGAAATCATTCGGCAGCCCTCGCGCGCGTGTTGAGACGGCACGATCCCAATCAAATCCGCCGGCCCCCTTGTGGGGCCACCAGGCTGTAGGCGCGGGTTCGCAGTTTCCTGTACCAGTTGTAGCTTGTAGTTTCCAGTGTTACAGTTCTGCTTCTTGCTGGTTACTGTAACTAGTTGACTTCTTGCTGATTACTGTAGCTAGTTGATTGACCGCGCGAAGGGGGGGGAGGCCCAAACAAGACTTTTAGCGCCTCCTGGGCGCGTTGTCTGAATTGCTGGGGGGGCTCGAAATCGACACCCCTCACGCAGATCCGCGGGGTCAGGGTTCAAAAACACAGGGTATTTGCCACATTTCTGAAATTCGGTGCCACCCCTCACGCAGATCCGCGGGGTCAGGGTCCAAAAAAACACAGGGGATTTGCCACATTTCTGAAATTCGGTGCCACCCCTCACGCAGATCCGCGGGGTCAGGGTCCAAAAACACAGGGGATTTGCGCTACTGCTTCACGACAGCGCCAAGGCCTCATGACTTAGCTCTTCCATGGCCCATTCTCCGAGAGAGGGGGCCGGCGGCAGGGGGCGAAGCCCTTACGGATAATACCATGCGGGCCACTCGCGCGCATTGTCTGGGATGCGTCAACTCGCTTGTAAAAACAAATTGCACCACGGAGATTGCACCGCATATCTTGCACACCGTATGTTGACACGTGTATGATCCACGTGTGTTGCACACCATGGGCTGCTAGAAACACACTGATTGTGGGGTCCACGCCGGCGGACACACACACAACCACATAACTACATATGTACATATGTATATGTGCCTAGTGTATAATACGATCGATCAAGATAGCGAAAAAGCCAACGAGAGAGGGGGTTCGAGAGAGAGGGTGAGGGAATGAAGGAGAGAGAGAGAGAGAAAAACAGGCAGAAAGAGAGAGCGAGAGAGAGAGAGAGAAATGGAAAGGGAGAGAGAGAGAGAGAAAGAGAACGAGAGAGAAAGAGAGAGAGAGAGAGAGAGAGAACAAAAAAAAAAGGGCGAGAGAGAGAGAGATGGAAAGAGGGAGAGAGAGAGAGAGAGAGATAGGGAAAGAGAGAGAGAGGGAGGGAGGGAGCGAGAGAGAGAGAGAGAGAAAGAGACAGAGAGAGAGAACTATGGAGGTAGGGGAATTGCGAAATATAAAGAGAGAGAGAGAGAGAGAGAGAGAGAGAGAGAGCGAGAAGAGAGAGAGAGAGAGAGAGAGAGCGAATACAAAACAAGGGGGAAGAGATAGAGAGAGAGAGGGAGAGAAACAACGAGATAGAGAGGCATATATATATGTACATAAATATAAATGTATATATATATATATATAATAGAGAGAGCGTGATCCACCGCCGCTCTACTGTGGAAAATTGCCGCCTCTCCTCTGGACCTCTTCCTCTGAGCCCGGGGGTCCCCCCCCCACCGAATCCCCCCCCCCTGCAGAATCCCTCCCCCCCCCCTTCCCCGCAAAACCCCCCCGTCCCCTACCCCCCCCCCCCTACCCCCTCGTAAGAACCGGGGGGTCACGACCGGTTCGAACCCCCCCCCCCCTCTCGAAAACCGCAAGGGGGGGTCACTACCGGTTCGAACCCCTCCCCACCCCCCCCCTCACCGCCAGCAAACGACTCCCGGTCCCTACCACCGTCCGCACCACATCCCCCACTGTTGTTCCCAGCACCACTGTCCTCACCACCACTGTCCCCACTGGTTCCACCACCGTCCCTACTGTCCCCACCAGTGCCCCCACCACTGTCGCACTGTCCCCACTGTCCCCACCACTGTTCCCACCACGGTTCCACTCTCCCCACTTTCTCCACGGCCCCAACCACTGCCCGACTATCCCCACTGTCCCCACTGTCCCACTGACTCCTCCGCTGTCCCACTGAGCTGTCCCACTGTTCCCACCACTGTCCCCACTGTCCCCACCACTGTCCCCACTGTACCTCTGTCCCATTGTCCCACCGCCGTCCTCGCCACCGCCTTCACCAGTCCCCACCACTGTACCCTCCACTGTCCCACTGTTTCCACCTCATTCCCACTGTCCCCACACCACTGTCCCCACCACCACCGTCCCCACCACTGTCCAGTGTCCCTACTGTTCCCACCATTGTCCTCACCACTGTCCCCACCACTACAGTCCCCACCACTGTCCCACTGTCCCCACCACTGTCCCGCTGTCCCCTCACCACTGTCCCCACCACCACCGTCCCCACCACTGTCCGCACCCCCCCCCTCGGTTTTCGACGAGGGGGGGGGTGGGGGGGTTCGAACTGGTAGTGACCCCCCCCCCCCTTTTCATGATGAACGGGGGGGGGAGGGGTTCGAACCGGTAGTGACCCCCCCCCGGTTTTCCGGAGGGGGGGGGGAGGGGTTCGAACCGGTATAGTGACCCCCCACGGTTTTCCGCCAGCAGCGGTAGAACACGCTCTTTCATATATACATATATATAAACAAGTTCTAAGACAGAGAGAGAGAGAGAGAAACAAAACAGCAAAACAAACAAAAAAGAGGGGGGGAGAAAGAGAGAGAGAGAGAGAGGAGAAAGAGCCAGAAACAAATCTGCGCAATTGCGCGGCCCCCGGGGGCGAACGGGCTGGGCGCGAGGGGGACGCCGACCGGGGGAACCTGCAGCGATGGGGGATGCGAAGCAGGCGGTAAGAAACTACTAGGCAAGCCCACTCAAAACACTAACGCGCAGGCCCCTCAGGTCCGCCAGGGCCCCGGCCCCGAAGCCCTAAGCACCTGCCCGCGCGCCACAGGCGCCCGCCCAATAGCAGGAGAGCGCGCCCAGGTTGCTTCGACAGCACACCCGGCGATCCTGTGGCCTCGAGGCTCCGCGAGAACCACTGGCCTGCCAGGCGCCCCGAACAGGTCGACGACCACAAGCCTGGTTGCGTCTACCCAGTTGAGAACCTCCGTATGGACAACCTGATCCAGCGCATCTCTCAAGAGAGCGGGAATCGCTCACGCCCCCTTGGCACAATGACCACTGCTGGCCGCGGCGTGCATGCTTCCGCTCACCCTGGCGGGCTCGGACAGAGCGGCCTCGCAGAAGACGAGAATGCCGTAATCCGCTGCCGCCTGGGGCAGAGAGCGCCCGCGGGGCGAAGTCCTCGCGTCCGCGGCAAAGCGCGCGGGACTTCTCGTCGCGGGGCCCGAACCCGTTGATCACGCGCGCAAGCCGTCGGACTGGCTGCGGGCATCCCAGTTACCTGAGCGTTCGCCTTCTGACTGCCGAGCGCGCCCGCAAGAACCGGCGCTGGGGCCTCCCTGGCACGGCGCGTCGTTGAGCACCCTCAGGTCGCCTCGCGCCCCTGCGTCGATGAGTGCTCCTCGTCGTTCGCGGAGACCTCGTCGAAACAGATCAGGTCGCCCGGGAAAAGAACGGGGCGCGGTCTGCTCCTTCGGCGTCGTGGCAAGCCATGCCGGCGCGGGCCCGATGGAGCTCCGGCCCGAGTGGCCGCGGCCCTTCGTCGAGGGGAACACCGTGGCGCATCCGAGCACGCCCTCGCCTTCCGCCGTGAACTCGCCGCGCCAACTTACGCATGCGCAGCGCGCCCTCGCGGCCTCGGCCCGGCCCCCCAGGTCGGCGGCGAGATCGGACAACTCGCCGCTGACATGGAGATCCTGCCCGAGGGGCCCCGGGCGCGCGGGGGCCGGACCGCCTGGCCACTGCAGAGCAGGTCCTGGCCGCTCGCGGTGGGCGCGCACGCAGCTGTGCGCCGCGTCGCTCGGCATGAGAAAGGGCATCGGCGCATCTGTGACCCTTTGGCTCGCCCCTCGGGCCTCGCGTCGGGCCCGACGAGATCGCCAGCCCTTCCAACCCCAAGGGCCCTTCAGAGCCAACGTGCAAAACCATCGGGGCTTCTGGCTTCGCGCGTCGCCCCGCCGGCCCTGGCCCACCGCGCTGCGGCGCGACGCGCAATCTGACCTTCCTGCTCCTCCTCCCTCCTCCCTCCTCCCTCCTCTCCTCCCTTCTCTCTCTCCCTCCTCTCTTCCCTCATCCTTATGCCTCTCTGCCCTATCCCCTCTCCCTCCTCTCCCTCCTCCTTTCTCCCTCCCCTCTCCTGCCTCCTCCCTCCCTCGTTCGTTCTGCCCCCCGCCCCGCGGAGCGAAGCGACGCGCTGACCGGGAAGCCATGGTGCGTCGCCAGGGCCGCCGCCGCGACGCGCTATCCAGAAGTTCCTGACCGTAGGGCTTCGAGACCGACGATAAATCCCTCAGCCCACCACAGTGACATGGGCGCGCTTGTTCAAGCAATCGGAGCGACAGGAACACCTCTGGGCGGGCTTCCAGGGCGAGCCTCGGTCGAAGACTCGGCAACCCGCCGCTCGGAGGCCAGGCTAAGGTCAGCAGGATCGGCACCGTCCGCACGAACGCCCGAGACGAGGCAGAAGTGGGAGGCCCCGCCTTCCAGTCGGGGCGGCGTCGCCGCTCGGAGGACGCCGCGAAAGAAAGTATGCGATGGGACCGCACCAGTCGGACACGCGCAAGAGTGACCCTGGGCAAAGGCGACTGTCCTCGGATGCGCGGCATTCGGATTCCCATGGGATCCAACTCCAAGCGCGCGCACGCCAGTGTTGGGGGCGACCCCTTTGTGGCGAGCGGGCGAGCGAGCTGCGCAAGCGAGCCTGCCAGCTGCTCGGCCCTCTGCAGGGCATGGGTGAATAACCAGTCTACCACCCAGACAACCAGAATGAAATATGAGCAGAACTGAACAAATGAGAACCCAGAAACACGCAAGCGCTCTCGCCTCGGATGAGGAGCAGATGGGGGGGGAGGGACGGAGTGGAGGGAAAAGGAGGAGGAGGGGGGGGCATCACGACTTTGTCCTGCAGAACTCTCTGCACTGGTTCTCCCTGCCTGGCGTGTGCAGTGCCTGATCCAGAGAACATCCGCCGACGTGCGCGCAGCGCTGCATGCTGCCATTGCACCACTGCAGCGGTGGTCTGGCCTCGCGTGCGCGTGTGAGCAGACTGCCTGACAGTCGAAGAACGGGCGCCCATGTCTCAACCCCTCCGCTGGAGATTCGGCGAACCAGCCGCCAACTCAAAGAGGAGGAGGAGGAGGAGGAGGAGGAGAAGGAGGAGGAGGAGGAAGAGGAGGAGGAGGAGGAGGAGGACACGTTCGACGCGCGCGCCTGCATACTGCGCACCGGGTCCTGCCAGCTCTCGTCCCCGCTCTCCCCCAGCCGGCCACACGCGTGTTCGGAGCACCTGTGCCTGCCCTCCCCGGAGCATGGCGTGGCGCTGCGGCCTCCGCTCCAAGCATGGCCAACCCGTGCAGCAGGACCGGCACCCCGAGGTCACCCCGGCGCGGAGAGCCACTCCTGCGCGAGGGCGAGCCCTCAGGAGGAGCAGCGCAGGGCACGGCCCGGCTGGCCGCCCGCACAGCTCCGGCCGACCGCGCGCGCGGAGTTCGGAGTGGTCGAGGCCCTGGGGTCCGGAGGTCGACCGCGATCGGCGGCTCAGAGCTGGGGCCCTGAGGGACGGGAGCCTCAGGGCAGGAAGGGGTCCCAGGTTGACCTTGCAGCGCCTCAGCCCCCCCCCCCTCGCTCTCAGGGCCCCCTCCCATGAGCCGCCGAGTGGAGGAACAGAGCATCGTGTGACGGGAAGCCGTCAGCAGTAGGCGCGGATCTCTGGGATCTGCGCTGGACCCCGCTCCCTGACGCGCGGAGCCCGTCAGGAGTGGCGCTGGAGGTGCCGCCAGTGGGCTACAGCACAGATCCAAGAAATCCGCGGGGGCCTTCGACCGCATGTTTGTGCAGCTGCTGTCATTATAATGGTCATCGCTTTTCTTTTTCGAGAGGTGTCTGCAAGGCAACCAGTCCGGCTGCCAAGCTCGAACCACCATGCCCGCCGATCCGCAGGGCCGGCGTCTGGAACAGCGACCGCGGCAACCAGCTGCTTGGCGACTAAAAGGGCGCAGGTCTGCGAGTGCTGGGCGCTGCGCGGGGGATCCGTGGCTCTGCGAGGCTCGAGGCTCCGCACCACGGACGTACCCGACGCCCAGCTGCGCAGGAGGGGTGGAGAGCAGGCTCGGTGAGCCAGCAAGGCTCACCATGGGGAGGGGGTGGAGCAGGAGCAGGGAAGAGCGAGAGCAGAGGGGAAGCACGATGGGAAGGAGGAGCAGAATGATGGCGACAGGTAAAGGGGATCGCGAGGAGGAGGAGGAGGAGGAGGAGGAGGAAAACAGCAGGTTGCAGCTAGCCATGAGGATGAAACGAATCAGACAGGAAGATGAGGTGATAGATAAGAGGGGGGGGAAAGATGAGGATGTCGAGGAAGACGACGACGAGACGGATGCCCAGAATGTGGACGTGGACATACACCAGTTTCGACTGAGGACGCTGACATCCTTGCACGACGTGGAGGCAATATGTGGGTAGACACCCGATACTACCACTTGAACGCTACGGACATCGAGAGAGCACTAAATTGACCCACAGGCGAAGGCCAGGTGTCAATCATCATCCCAAGCAGCGCAGCATACCTTCTCCGCCTTATTCTTCCTCATGCCCTGCGCCCTATTCATCCTCATCCTCATCCTCCCTCTTCCCCGCATTCCTCCTCATGCTACTTCTACTAATCATGAGCGGTCATCGACTTGCCTCCTCCCCTGCGCATCCATTCGACCTCGTGTCTTCATGCTCACCATGCCCTCCTCCTTCCGTTTCTCCTCTTTCTCCACTCATCTCCTCATGCTCCTCATGTTCATCGCCAACCTCCCCCCTCCTACTCCTTCTCATTCGTAGTCGTCCTCCTCGCCCCATTGATATGAATCCTCCTAACTCCTTCTCGCTCCTTCCTGTTCTGCGGCCTCCTCTTCCTCCTCATGTTCCGTCTTCTCCTCCTGCTTATCCTGCTCGTCAATCTTCTCCCTCTCCTGCTGCCCCACCTTTTCTCCAACGCATTATCACCTTACCTCCAATCTCCATCTGCTCCTCATGCTGCTGCTCTTCCTCCGCTTGTTCCCCTTTGTCTTCCTCCTCTTCCTCCACCTCCTTCTCCCTCCGACTCCTCGCTCCGACTTCTCCCTCCGACCCCTCCTCCGACTCCTCCTCCTCCTTCTCCTCCTCCTCCACCACTTCCTCCTTCGACTTCTCCCTCCAAATCCTCGCTACGACTCCTCCTCCTCCTCCTGCTCCTCCTCCTCCTCGTCCTCTTCCTCTTTCTCGCGGTCGCCACCTCCGAGCGCCGCGCCCTGCGAGGACCCTATCGGCACCAGTTCGCCTGCGCAGGTGCGCAGCATCTCTACGCTCTTGGGAAAGGCGCACTTCTTGGACTCTCGGTTGCCGCACGCAGGGGAAAGAGAACCTATGCACACACACCGATCCTGGCCAGGCCCATCCTGAGCCCAGGATCGGTGCATACGCCCTCCTGCCTTGGCCAGGAAAGCAGATGCACCGATCCTGGGCCCAGGAGGGGCCTGGCCAGAATCGGTGTATGTGCATAGTTCTTGTCGCCCGAGCACGAGCCTCCAACCTACCAGAAGCAGGCCGCCGCGGCTGCGCCTGCCAGCACGGCGGCGCTCCAGGCGTGCACGGAAGTCCGCTGGGCACCCCCTGGCGGCAGCCTGGGCAGAGCGGCAAGGCGCCCCGGCTTCCCCGCCCTCCCGCGGGTCGGAGACTGGGCCTCGGTGCGCGCCAGTCGCCCGCGGAGAGCGAGCTCCAGGAGCGGCGGGGTCGTGGCTGCCTGGCCCGCGGGCCCGGGCAGGGAGCCTTCTGGGGGCGAGGAGCGCCCGCCCGTGGAGCACAGCACCAAATACTCCTCCGCCTGC
The DNA here is from genome assembly GCA_963575745.1 of Prorocentrum cordatum. NCBI lineage: Eukaryota > Dinophyceae > Prorocentrales > Prorocentraceae > Prorocentrum > Prorocentrum cordatum. The sequence continues at coordinate 190,383 of CAUYUJ010015169.1, forward strand.
TCCCCTCCCTTTTGCTCGAGGCCGGGGGATCGTGGAGTCGCACGCTGTTTTGATATGGTTTGTATACAGTGGAGCGCTCCCTCATCTTTACACTTTGATGTATTTTGTCATTGTTCTGTTCGCATGGGTCCCCTCATGATGCGTTTCTCGCGTTATGTCGCTATCTCGCGTTCTCTCTCTCTCTCTCTCTTTGTCTCTCTCTCTGTCTATCCCCTGCAGCATGCCAATGCATGTCGAGGCGATACCAATCCATTGCCAACCAATGCCAATGCAAATGCAATGTGAATGGGGGAATCCTTTCGCTCGGTGGATTTCAATCAGAATCCTTTGTGGACGGTGTCAGTACGAATCCTTCTTCGGAGGATTTCAATAGGAATGCCTCTATGGAGGGTTTCGATAGGGATCCTCCTGTGGAGGGTTTTGCCAGGAATCCTTCTTGTGGGGGGTTCAGTTGGAGTCCTTCTGCGGAGGGAGCCATAGGACTCGCCAGCGCAATGCCCACGCAATGCCGAAGCAGTGCCATCGCAATACCAAACCAATGCCAAGGCGATCCCAATCCAATGCCAATGCAGTGCCAAGGAGAAGGAGCCTTTGTGGTAGATGTTAAAAGGTATCCTATTTCTGGAGGGTTTCAATAGGCATCGTTGTGCGAAGGGAGGCACAAGGACTCGCTAGCGCAATGCCAGCGCAATGCCAAAGCAGTGCCCAATTCAATGCCAGTGGGGGAATCCTTTCGCTCGGTGGATTTCAATGAAAATCCTTTGTGGACGGTGTCATTGCGAGTCTTCTTCGGAGGAATTCAAGTGGAATGCCTTTGTGGAGGGTTTCGATAGGGATCCTCCTGTGGAGGGTTTCACTCGGAATCCTTCTTGTGGGGAGTTCAGTAGGAGTCCTTTTGCGGAGGGAGCCATTGGGAGTCGCCAGCGAAATGCAAACGCAATGCCGATGTAGTGCCATCGTAATGCCAAACCAATACCAAGGCGATCCCAATCCAATGCCAATGCAATGCCAATGGGGGAATCCTTTGCTATATATTCCAAAAGGGATCTTGCTTACGGGGGTTTCAATACGAATCGTTCTGCGAAGGAAGGCATTCGGACTCGCCAGCGCAATGCCAAAGCAGTGCCAACTCCATGCCAAACCAACGCCAAGGCGGTCCAAACTTAAGGACAATGCGCCGCTTGTATTAGCGTTCAATAGCAATCCTTCTAAGAACCCGCCTGTGGATGATGTCATCCACAAAGGAATCCTTCTAAGGACCCTTCTCGGAGGAGCTCAATCGGATTCCTTATGTGGAGGGGTTCGCATGGAACCCTTCGGTGGAGGGTCCGTAGTTACCATTCTTATTGTGGGGGGGGGGTCCGTAGGCACCATTCTTTCTGGACATATTCAATCGGAATTGATATGTGGAACGTTTGGTTGGGACTCGCCAGCGCAATGCCATCGCAATGAAACCGCACTGCTAACGCACTGTCATTGCCATGCCAACGCAATGCCAATGCGATGCCAAACCGTTACCAAACCAATGCCAATGCAATGCCGGTGGCATTATTCCAACATTTCAACAGATTCCGACAGAACTCCTTATGTGGATGATTTGGGCACGGATCCTTCTTCGGAGGATGGCAACAGGAATCTTCTTGTGGAGGGTTTCGGCAGGACGCCTCTCCTTCTCTGGAAGGTTTCACCATGAACCCTTCATGTGGGGGACCCTTCGTGTGGACGGTTTCAACAAGAATCCTTCTGTGGTAGGGGGCATTCGAAGTCGCCAGCGCAATGCCAAAGCAGTGCCAACGCAATTCCAAACCAATGCCATGGCAATCCCAAGCCCAATGCCAATGAAATGCCTGGGGAAGTCGCTTGTAGTCGGTTTCAATCGGACTCCTTCGATGGAGGGCTTCGAATGGAATCCTGTTTTTAAGGTGTTCAATCTGAACCCTTCTTGTGGAAAGTTTCAATCGGAATCCTTCGTGCGTGGGTTCTATAGGAATCATCATGCGAAGGGAGGTGTTGGAACTTGCCAGCGAAATGCCAGCGCAATGCCAAAGCAGTGCCAACGCAATGCCAAACAAATTCCAAGGCGATCCCAACCCACTGTCAACGCAATGCCAATGGGAGAAAGCATGCCTGATAGATTTCAATAGGAATCCTTATGTGGAAGGCTTCGCATGGAATCCTTCTGCAGGGGTTTAACATGAACACGTTTGTGGAGGGTTTCGGAGCGCGTGCGCGCTTTGACGAGAGTTCTTAGTTGCCACGTTGTGAGTAAGAAAAACCCATGCTCGTAGTCCCTCGTCTCTCTCTCTCTCTCGTTCTCTCTTTCCCTCTCTCTCTCTCTCTCCCTCTCTCCCTTTCTCTTACTCTCTCTCTCTCTCTCTCTCTCCCTCTCCCTATCACTCCCCCCCCGCTCTCTCCTCGCGCCCGTCTCCATCGACGTCCAAGCGGCCGCCACTCGGCCGACATGCGCGGGCAAAGAGCCCTGAGTCCCGTGGAGAGCGAATGCGAGCCCCCGAAAGGAGGAGGAGGAGAGGGAGGAGGAGGAGGTGGAGGGGGAGGAGGAGGAGGAGGAGGAGGGGGGGGGATGGAGAGGAGGAGGAGGAGGAGGAGGAGGAGGAGGAGGAGGAGGAGGAGGGGGCGTTTCCTTTTTGTTTCTCTCCTCCCCCCTTCAAAAAAAAAACCTGGAAGACCACCCCGCTTCTTTTTTCTTGGGGGGGACATCACAAAAACAAAAACTCCTGGAGAAGCGGGGGAGGAGGAGAATGAGGAGGAGGGAGGAGG
>CAUYUJ010015169.1:195660-227254 GCA_963575745.1 Prorocentrum cordatum
TCCTCCAGCTCCTCCTCCTCCTCCTCCTCCTCCTCCTCCTCCTCCTCCTCCTCCGCCTCCTCGATCCCGTCGTCCTCCTCCTTCTCCTCCTCCGCCGTTTCATAGTCTCCTCCTCCTCCTCCTCGTAATCCTCAGAGGGAGGCGGAGAAGAGGGCGAGGAGCCCTCCAACAGGATCAGCACGAGGTGGGAGGAGGAATGAGACGGAGGAGGCTCCACAGCTAATCAAAGAAGCGACATCGCAGACATCTCGACCACGCCATGGTTTCCTGTCAGTCCTGGTGTCTCATCGTCACCCCGACTCCCCCTTCAAAAGGAAGCTTTTGACAGTAAAACTTACCTTCGCGGTCAGTCACACAGACGACTTTGTCGTGGTGGCCAACTTGGATGTACATTTAGATTGCCGCGTCTGGTTTCAACATTGAAACCGACAAGCTCGACCCGACAATAATAATATCGGCCAATGGCGCGAACCAATTCACTTGGAGGGGCTTCGACGGGAATGGCTATGTTGACGAACTCCCCGTAACGCCAGAAACGGAAACAAATTTCCAGACGCGCTTCAAGAGGGCGGGAATAAGGACGAACAAAAGAAAGAGTGCAGGAGGTTGTGAGGGAGGGGGGAGGGCAAGACAAAGAAATAGGAGGAGGAGGAGCAGAAGGAAAAAAAAGAGGAGGAGGGATGAAGGGTCACTTAGATTATGTTCACGTTTGGAGGGGGGAGGGACGCGGGAGGGACGGAGGATGATGTTGCGGAAGGCAGAACACAACGAAGCCCCGCTGAAACGTTTGGGGGGAGGGCCACTGCTTGCTGCCACCAAATTATCTTCATTCCCGAATCGTCTTCTAACGGCCCCAGCGCCCCAAATTCAGGAAAACAGCAAGACACCGATACCGCTGCTCCGAGATCCTCAGGGTGCGTTCTGGCCAGGATTTCGACGCGAATGCAGCAGCGGTAGTTACATTGGTATCCTTTCCCCCTTTGAGAAGCAGCCCTTTCCCTCAGGGCACCCTCATAGACATGCGACGCCTTGAACGTTCGACTACGCGGTGTACGAGGTATGCACCTCTCGTCGGAGACCAACTGCGCTGCTGAAGACGGGTTTCGCAAGCATAATCCTATAACAATGCTCCCTCTGGTGTAACAGCATGGCTGTGTCGAAGCCCATGTGTGTGATGAGCGAAAAATTCACCCACTTACATACAGCCGACAGCCTGCAAAGAGAACTCCTGAGATTCATCATTATAGGCCTCCGAGATGGGGTCGGAGTAGATGGGGTCGAAGGATCGCACCGCATCGCCGACACATCGGCGATGCATCGGCGATGCATCGGCGATGCATCGCTGATGCACTGGCGATGCATCGCCGACGTCGGCGATGCATCGCCGACGTCGACGTGAAGCACATCGGGCTCCACAGCGGGCCGCATCGCCGATGCATCCGCAGTGCAGCGCGGTCCCCCGGCCCCACCTGCTCGGACCCCCATCGAGGAGGCGCCTGGAACCAGTCGGAACCGATCTCCCCAGAAGACTTGGGCGCCCGAGTTATCCGGGGTAACTCGGGTCCGGGGTAACTCGGGTTTGGATTCCCGAAAAAGGAACCCGAGTTATCCCTGACCCGAGTTACCCCTGATGATTCGGGGCTCTGGACGCCCGAGTTATCCGGGGTAACTCGGGTCCGGGGTAACTCGGGTTTGGATTCCCGAAAAACGAACCCGAGTTATCCCTGACCCGAGTTACCCCTGATGATTCGGGGCTCTGAAAGACCCCACCCCTCTTCCCACGGACGGCTGCGCGTCCCGAGCCGTCCTCGCACGGCCCCCGGGGGCCCGGCGAGGGGGCCCGCGAGCGGCACCCCACCGCATCGGGCGTCACTGCTCGCTGCGAGGCGGGGGCTTCTCCAGATCCACCGCCGGGGAGCCGACGTCCTGGTGCCCCAGCGGGCGGTGGATGTGGACATATCTCGGCCGCCCCGGGGGCCCGAAGACGTCCATATCGAAGATGTCCATATAGCCACCGCCCGCCGAGGCTCCGACAGCTGACCCTCCAGGCGGTGGGTACGGATACGTTCCCGCCTCGGACTCATCGACGCGAGCACGCCTGGGCCCACCCCCCGTGGCGACTGCGAGTCCGCCGTTGCCTGGCCCCCGCTGGCCCCGAGGGCAGGAGGCCCGCTCGGCAGCGGCCCGCCCCAGCGCGCCCGTGCAGCATCCGCCTTCTCCTCCTCCTCCTCCTCCTCCTCCTCCCTCCTCCCTCCTCCCTCCTCCTCCCCCCTCCCCCTCCTCCTCCCCCTCCCCCCCCCTCCCCCTCCCCCTCCTCCTCCTCCTCCTCCTCCTCCTCCTCCTCCTCCTCCTCCCCTCCTCCTCCTCCTTTCTCCTCCTCCTCCTGCTCTGCTCCTGCTCCTGCTCCTGCTCCTCCTCCTCCTCCTCCTCCTCCTCCTCCTCCTCCTCATTCTCCTCCTCCTCCTCCTCCCTCTCCCACCCCCCGCCCTTTGGGGCTCCCCGATCGGCCTTGCTCCGCCGCCGCGCTGGCCTGCGCCTGGGCCACCTCTCGGCGGCGGCGGCTGCGGGGGTAGCAAGGAGGAGAGGCGACACCAATACCACCAGAGCGAGGAGATCCCTGGAGCAAGGGGGGTCTCCCTGGTGGTGTGCCCCTCCCCCTCGCTCGAGACGTCCCCTGCTTCCAGCTCGGGGAGGCATCGTGGACCTCCTCTCTGGAGGTGGCCCCCCTGGGTAATTTGGGATGACGATTAAGAAAAAAAGGAGGGGGGAACGATTAAACAAAAAGTTTCCCACGCCAGGGGGGACCGCTCAGAAGCAGGGCTCGCCTGTGCGGTGTTTCGTCACCGGGGGGGGCGCGCGCCCGAAGACGGCGGGGGGGGGGACGATTAAAAAATAGTTTCCCAGCCCGGGGCCGGTTTTTTCTAATCATCATCCCGGGCGCCGCCGCGTGAACACGACCCCAGGTCATTTTTTAATCATCATCCTCCATTAGTGTTGGTGTCGCTTCTCCTCCCGCCGAGGGGGAGGAGCCAGACCCCCGTCGTGGTAAAATCACCGGGGAGGCTTTTGGCAATTCTCGGCTCCAAGAAACGACCTGGGATGGACCACCGGTCCCAGAGGAAGGGTCCAGACTCTACGTAGACCTCTGGGGGTCCACGCTGCGAACAAGATCGCACCGGCGGGGGTCTGGGGAGCAGGGGCAGGGGGATGACAGATAGAGGGAACGACGACGAGGGTTTAGGGTTTAGGGTTTAGGGTTTAGGGAATAGGGTAAACACAGTATGCAGGCGGCGGATCCCGAGTATGAGGAACAGGGCAAACACAGAAGATGCATCAGCGAAGCTGCCGTACATCCCCCCGTCCCGAATCCCCAAGCCACTACATAGTCCTTGCCTGCATGCTGCTTCACTGCTCGACGCGCCCCATCATGGGCCCGCGGACCAGGTGGGAGCTCTATTGAGAAAGAGGCCACCCTGCATCCTTCGAGCTGTAAGGGAATTAAAGAAATGCTCCAAAGGGACACCGCCTTGAAAACGAACTCGCCTCCATCCGTGTAACTGCTGCACAGCTGAGGTTTGTGGTGACCCGATTCGATAATGTCTCATGCGAACGTACCTTTTTGAAGAAGACCCCCTCCATCCGTGCAACTGTGGGCGCGTCTAGAGACGAGTGTGCTCAACGCCAAGACGAGAACCCCGTTTTGAAATCCATTCGATCTCCACTTGTGTCGCTGTTGGACATGCTGCAGACGAGTGTACACGGCATGAAGGGGAGCCCGCGCTCCGTCTGCGTATTGGCCAGATTCGCCGAAGACGAGAGTGCGCGGCACCACCGCAAGAGCCTCATCCCGAGACCCCCCCGCCCTCCACCCGCGTACCTTTTTAAGTCAGGCCTGTCCCCCTACAAGGGGGATTTTGGACGACAAATAAAACATAGTCCAACCATACCCTAAAATACTCAATTAAAACATCGTTCCCCGACTATCGTTTTAACTATTTTTGAATACACCCCCTGTAGAGGGACAGGTCCGACTCAAGCGCACCTCGTGGACGCTGCCAGCCGATGCGCAACGCCCCCCTCCGAAGCAAAAACTCCGCCCCTCCGCCCGTGGAGCGGGCGTGCCGCCCACCAGGGGAGAGCCCCGCGTTGAGAACCATCCTCCTCCTCCTCCTCCTCCTCCTCCTCCTCCCACTCCTCCTCCCACTCCTCCTCATCCTCCTCCTCCTGCTCCACCTCCTCATCATACTCCTCCTGCGTCTCTCCCTCCTCCTCCTCCTCCTCCTCCTCCACCTCCTCCTCCTCCTCCTCTCCCCTCCTCCTCCTCCTCCTCCTCCTCCTCCTCCTCCTCCTCCTCCTCCTCCTCCACCCCGCTGGGCGAAAAAAAAAGTAAAACATGTTTGAAGTGAGTCAAACAATCGTCCCCAGACTATTGTTTATTTGAACGCTCCTCCTGCAGAGGGACCGGCCAGACTTACGACTGGCGCAGACGCGCGCCGCGGCGGCGGTCCTGGCGACACGCACACCCTGCAAGCCGAACAGCGCGTCGCTCTGCACACCCCGCACGCACAGGGGCGCACAGAGAGGCCGACAGGGGATCCGCAGCCACGGCCCCCTGCATCGCGAGAACCGCGCGCTCCTGGGCGGGGTGTGGGCTCGTGGTCGGGCCCCGGCCTCGGCGACGCGTGGGCGACTGTGGAGGTCGAGGCGCCCGCCCTCTCCCCGAGCCGCTCCGCGCCCCCCCCCCTCTCACCGGTGGACCCCCTGGCGGTCGCTCGTCAGGGCGGGCAGGTCTTGAAGGGGACCACGAGGGCACAACTAAGTACACACAAAGCCAGGGATCCCCTATATATGTTTCAATGTCTTCTGGGTTTTCGCCTTCCCCCCCACTGTCCATGTGCTCCCATGTGTTCCTGAGAACCGACGACTCATTGTGTCTGTGTGTATTTCCCCTCCTGAGTGTCCTGCTACAGGCGGATTTTCGGCGACGTCTTTCTTTCCACACGCAAGCAACTATTCAAACAGGGTCCAGAATGATGGAAGCATCGTCCCCGTATTTCGAAAAAATCTCTTCCTGCAGAGGGACACGCCCGACTTAGGGCTCTCAGGTCACAGCTCGGCTCTCCAGCGGCCGCTCGGGAGGATCGGGGCACTCCCAGAACACCCTCGGCGGAGCGTGGCCGCTGGAGAGCATCCCGGGGTCGACCGCCGCCGGGAACCGGCGAAAACGCCCGAAAACATCGAACCTCGACGCCAACTTCCCCCTTGAACCGATCCCTCCCCGAGGGTTTCAATGAAGGAAACGGGTCCTGAGTGAAACGGGTCCTGACTCCTGGGGACCTCCCCCAAGAACCTATCCCTCCCATCGTTGCCCCTGACCCAGACCCCCGACGTCGCGGCTTTGTTTACAACGTCGACCCCCAGAGGTCTGGACCCCTTCCCCGGGACCGGCTTTTCATCCAGAGTCTTTTTTTTTACACTGCCGGGACCCAGCAAGGGCCCCTGCCCTGGAGGCCGAAAATCGCGAATAACCTCCCGTCGTGATTTTCGTCACAACGCGAGGGGGTATGGGGATCTGGCAGGAAGGCGAACCCGAAAACTTCTCGCGGCGAAACCCGAAGAGCAAGAGCGAAACCCGTACATCGAAAAGAAGCGAAACCCGAACATCTCCCCACAGGCGAAACACGAAACCCCAAGCGACCAAGAGGGGCCAAACCCGACAATCCCGAGGCCAAAAGAATAGGGGCCCAAAGAAGAGGAACCAGGAGGGGCCAAACGAACCGAGGCCCGACAACCGCCCCGCGCAGGCCAACCGCCTCGCCCAGCAGCGCCGAGCTGCCAGGCTGCCCGGCCCGCCGCCGGAGGGCGCGCTCCCGCCCGCGCGCGCGCCCGCGCGCGCGAGCGCGCCCGACCGCCCGCGCGAGCGCGCCCCCGCTCGCGCGCGCCGCGTGGCGACGCCCGGGGCGCGGAGGAGGTGCCGCCCCGCGCTCCCTGCCGCGCGGCAGCGCCCGAGGAGGGGAGCGGGCGCTGCCCCCGCTGCGCTCGCCGCGCGGCCACGCCCGGGCACGCGGCGACGGAGCGGGCCGGGAGCAGGCGCGGCTCCACACGGCTCGCCACAGGGCAGCGCCGCACGGCAGGGCCTGAGAGGCAAGCGACAGTGCTATCCCACTCAACTCGGCACGTGGCAACGGCACGGGGAGCGAACAAGAAGTACGCATTCACTCAAATCATCACGTGGCAATGCCGTGCGGGCCGAACACATACAACCCCACTCTACTCGCCATGTGGCGACGACTGGGAGGCGAACACACCTATTCTCTTCAACGCGTCACGTGGCAACGCCGATGCAACTTTGCGCGCAACGTGGTAAAACCGCATTGCGACAAAGATCTACGTTATTGCACTCGACGCAGCAACGCCGCGGGGACGAACACCAAAACATCTACTCGTCACATGGCTGACGGACGACGACGACGATGACGGACGACGATGGCAACGACAACGACGACGACTACGACGAGAATGACGACGACGATGATGACAATGACGACGACGACGACGACGACGACGGCGATGACGACGACGACGGCGATGACGACGACGACGACGGCCCCGACCGCCCGCCCGCCCGCCCAAGCGCGCGTCCGCCCGCACGCCTGCCCACGCGCACCCGCCCGCCTCCTTGCCCGCCCGGCCCGACCAGCGCGCATGCGCGCCCGCCCGCCCGCTCGCTGGCCCGCCCGCCTGGTCGCCCGCCACCCTCCTCCCTCGCCCGTTCCCCCGAGGCGGCCACCAGACCGAGCCCGAGCGATGAGGCGCGCGGCAGGAATACTCCCTCTCCGGCCTTTGGAACCGACTTTCTCCTCCTCCTCCTCCGCCTCCTCCTCCTGCGGATCATCCCCCTCCCCACTGCTATGTGCACCCTGGGACCTGGCATCAACCCTTTGCCTTTGCAAATAGCACCATGCGATGCATTGCCTTGCGTTGCGTTCCTCTTCAACCTTCCGCCCCCCTCCTTCCCCTACTCGTTCGTCCTCCGCCTCTCCTACATGCTCGTCTCCGTCTTGCTCGTCCTCCTTGGGATCCTCCCACCTCCCCCTCCCTCCTCCTCCTCCTCTTCATCCTCCTCCTCCTCCTTCTTCTTCTCCCTCCTTCTCCTCCTCCTCCTCCTCCTCGCTTGTCCTCCCACGCCTACTGCACTCCCCTCCTTCCTCCGTCCTTCTCCCTCCTCCCTGCTCCTCCCTCCTCCTCGCTTGTCCTCCCACGCCTACTGCACTCCCCTCCTTCCTCCGTCCTTCTCCCTCCTCCCTGCTCCTCCTGCTCGTCTCGTCAGTCATCCCCCCTGCCTCCTGCCTCCTCCCTCCCTTCTCCATCGCTCCTCCTCCTCTTCCTCCTAATCCTCCTGCTCCCTCCTCCCTCCTCCATCCTCCCTCCTCCCCCCTCCCCCCTCGCTCCTCCCTCCTCCTCCCTCGTCCATATACCCCGCACGCGGCAACGCATTAATCACCTTACTCGTGGCACACGTCTAGGGGCGGTACATATATAATATATATATATATATATATATATATATATATACATATGCAACTCCACTCTCCTCGCGACGTGGCAACGCCTGCGGGACAGAAAACAATGCGATCCCATTCGGATAGTCAGGTGGGGGCAAATGGCAAGCGAAACAATAACTACCCCACTTGCACGACACGCCACCTGGCCTTGCCTTCGGGGTGGAACAACTATTATTTCAATCTGCTCGCCACGTGACAACGCCAGCGGAGCGAAAAAATACTGTCCCAATCTCCGCCACGTGAGAACGCTCGGAGAGGGAAACAAATACTACTCCACTTTACTAGCTAGGTGGCAGCGCCTGCAGAAAAAAAACGCCCGCGCGCTCGCCCGCCCGCCGGCGCGCGCACGAACCCGCCGCCCGCCTAACCGCCCGGCCGCCCGCCCGCGCGCGCCACGCGGCGACGCCAAGGGAGCGAAACAAAGACTGCTCCGCTCTCCTCGTCACGTGGCAGCGCGCGGAGGGGAGAATAAGTACTACTGCGCTGTACCCGCCCCGTGGCAACGCCTGCGGGGCGAACCACAATTATGTGGCACGTGGCAACGGAACGGGACGGGAACACATGCTAGTTCATTCTACTCGCCACATGGCAACGGCAAGTGGTAAGGCCTGAGAGGCAAACAGAAATACCAGCCCACTCCTCTCGCCACGAAGCAACGACATGGGGAGCGAACAAAAAGTAGACATCCGATCTACTCATCACGTGGCAATGGCGCGCGGACCGAACACATACAAATCTCAAGTTACCCGCCACGTGGCACCGCCTGGGAGGCGAAAACAACTATTCCGTTCGATTCGCCACGTGACAACGCCGCGGGGCGGGAACAAAGACACCGTCACTCCATTCGCAACAGGGCAACGACAAGCCAACATACACCGCAGAAAGCACCCTAAACAATCGCCGAAACCGCAGAAACTACAAACGGACCACGCTGAGGTATTCGTTGGAAAGCACCACTCGCCGACGCGCTACCCAGAACCTTATAAGCCCAAGAAATCCACGTGTGCACTTTTACCGCCCTACTAGCCTCTCCGCTGCCCTCGTAGGTACCCTACATCCGTCTGCCTTGTCCTACCTCCTCCCACGCCCACCAGCCTCCTCCAGCTGCACCCTGGCTCGTCCTACCTCCTCGTCCCTGCTACCATCTCCTGCCCCTCCTACTCCTCCGACCTCCTCCTGTCGCCTACTATTTCGCCCTGCCCCCTTCGAGATCCCCTCCTCAACTTTCCTAGGTGGGCCCCCTTCCAGCTTGTCTGATCTCGTCCCTTCTGAAGGTTCGGGCTTTTGCCTCCTGAATTCTCGGGTCTCGCCCCTGTCGGGATTCTGGGTTTGGCCCTGCCCGCTTTTTCGGGTTTCGGGGGAAGTTCCGGGTGCAACCTACCTCCCTGGGGATCCGATGGGTAAAGTTTCCAACGTCACTACCATAGGTATGACGGGGAGAAGAGAGGATGGGGAGGTCCCCCTCCTCCTCCTCCTCCTCCTCCTCCTCCTCCTCCTCCTCCTCCTCCTCCTCCTCCTCCTCCTCCCTCTCCTAGGTATGGTAGTGGTGGTGGAACATCGGCCCATCAAGATCTCCACCCCTCCCTGGGGATGTCCTCCCCCCCCCCCGGCCGGGCGCGGGGGGTGCTGCGGCCCAGAGGTCGCCCCGCGAGGCTCGGGCCGAGGGGGCGTCCCCCCGAGGCCCCCCGAGGCCCTCGCGGCCAGCCCCCGCCCCGGCTCGTCCCTCCCCGCTGGCCCATCGCCGCTGCCGCGGCGTTCCCAGGCGAGCGAGAGCGATGAAGAAGCACAGCGAAGAGTTTGGCGCCTCCTCCTCCTCGTCCTCCTCCTCCTCCTCCTCCTCCTCCTCCTCCTCCTCCTCCTCCCTCCCCTTCTGGCCCCCCCACCTCCCTCTCCTCCTACTCCTCCTCCTCCTCCTCCACCTCCTCCTCCTCCTCCTCCACATCCTCCTCATCCTCCCCTTCATATTACAACTGTTATTTGTATGGCTAGTCTTAGTACTATTCGTCCTACTCGCATTCTTTTTTGAACACAAAAACCTATAATCCCACCAGCCCTCTGGGCGTCGGTGGTTTAGGGCGTTTCCTCTTCCACCCCTCCCTCTTCCCCTTCGGGGAGGGGTTTACCCCTCCCCCTACCCCCTCCCCACTGACCTGGACAGGAGGGGCGGGGAGCGGTCAGAGCGTCCAAAACGGCCTCGGCGAGGAAGCCAAAATCATTGATTTTACTATGGTTTTGGCCCCATTTTGGCCTTCTGAGGGGGCAGCGCTAATTAAAGCTCCCCTCTTCTTTGATCGATTTCCTCCACGATGGCCGCAAGAGGCCCCCAGGATGCCCCAAGAGGCCGCAGGATGGCCCCAAGATGGCCCCAAGAGGCACCCCAAGAGGCCCCCAGGAGGCCCCCAAGAGACCCCCAAGAGGCCCCAAGAGACCCCCCAGAGGCACCCAAGAAGCGCCCAGGAGGCCCCAAGAAGCGCCCAGGAGGCCCCCCAAGGCCCCAAGATGGCCCCAAGAGGCCCCAAGAGGCCCCCAGGAGGCCCCAAAGAGGATCCCGAACGGCCCACAGAGGCCCCCCCGAGGCACCCAAGACGCCGAAAAGCTCCTCAGGACGACCCTCTACTCGCCTGGGCGTCGTTTCTGGACGGGCTGGTGGGGATACGCGAAGCGTCTAGAATTCGCCAATTCAGTATTACTAGCATTAGCAGCCTTAATATGATTCGTAGTGCTCGTAGTATGGTGGCTATTATTCTTATGAGTCGTATCATTTGCATCCGCATTTTCATTAGTCGTAATTCTTATTCAGGTTAGTAGTATCAGTAGTCGTATTCGAAGGATTGTTCTTATTTGATGTGTTTATTCGTATTAGTATTGTCTTTCTAAGTAAATGTATTGTTCTTCGCCTCCTCCTCCTTCCTGGCGAGGGGGCGCGAGTGGGCACCAAGGAGTCTTGGACTGCGTGGGCCAGGCCTCGGGGCACCCTCCCCTGTCCCCTGGACCGTCCAAGAACGACCCGAGAGGGCAGCCGGGCTTGCGCCCGCCCCCGCACCGAAAGACACAGCACATGAGTCGCCGCGCCGTTGTTGTCGACGCGCCCAAGTGGACGGCGCTGATACCAGGGAAAGCCCACAGCAGACCTGTGCCCCTCCTCCTCCCCCGTCCTCCTCCTCCTCCTCCTCCTCACCCGTCCTCCTCCTCCTCCCTCCTCCTCCTCCTCCTCCTCCTCCTCCTCCTCCTCCTCCTCCTCCTCCTCCTCCTCTCCTCCCTCCTCCCTCCTCCTCCTCCTCCTCCTCCTCCTCCTCCTCCTCCTCCTCCTCCTCCTCCTCCTCCTCCTCCTCCTCCCGCCATCCCACCCCCTCTCCCCCTCCATCCCCCTCTCTCCCCGAGCCTGGACGGCATCTCATCTCGAACCTCGAACCTCGAACTTCGAACCTCGCACCGCGCTGTCGTCGTCGTCGTCGTCGTCGTCGTCGTCGTCGTCGTCGTCGTCGTCGTCGTTGCCGTCGTCGTCGTCGTCGTCGTCGTTGCCGTCGTCGTCGTCGTTGTCGCGGGCCTGCTTGACGCTGGAGCTGGTGCTGCCGTGCTCCTCCAGCAGCCGGCCCAGCAACGCCTCGTGCTCCGCCAGGCGGTGCAGCACCTCCGATCCGCGAGGCCCAGCGCGGCGGCGCCCAACTTCCACACCCTCATCTCCAGCCTCCTCCTCCTCCTCCCTTCCTCTTCCTCCTTCTCCTCCCTCCTCCTCCTCCTCCTCCTCCTCTCTCTCCTCCTCCTCCTCCCTTTCTCCTCCTCCTCTCCTCTCCTCTTATCCCTCCTCTTCCTCCCTTTCCTCCTCCTCCTCTTTCTCCTCTTCCTCTCCTCCTCCCTCCTCCTCCTCCCTCCTCCTCCTCCTCCTCCCCCTCCTCACCTCCTACACAGCTCCTCCTCCCTCCTCCTCCTCCTCCTCCTCCTCCTCCTCCTCCTCCTCCTCCTCCTCCTCTTTTCCCTCCTCCTCGTCCTCACCCGTCTCCTGAGAAGTAGGGAGAACTGGGCAGAAACATCAAACAGGAAGGCGTTGACAACACAATCAACCCGTAGTATATGTCCTCCTTGGAGGCGCGCGCCCGATCCGAACATACAGTATACACATCTGGCAGTACTTATATCGTTTCCCGAGCAGTATAGCCAGAACGCGCCCGCCCCGAGGCATGCACTATATGATTTATCGGTGCGCGCGTTTACCCTGGGGGGCGACGCGCACACAGTATTAGTATGTTGGGGTGACGCCGAGGAGAAGCGGGTAGAAACACAAAGTAGGAAGTTGTTGACAATAAAGGCAACCCGTTGAATGATGATGCGCGGAAAAAATGCAAAGGTCTCGGAGGGCCGTGTTAGCGTTTTTCGAGCGAGGCTGGCCAACAAAGGTACGAAGGATGTGCCGAAGGGACAAGGATGCAAGGGTAGTCTTGTAAAGTCGCTCATCCTTCCAATGCGGGTTGCCTGTAAATTGGATGTCCGCCCGCCCCTGGAAGAGTTGGAAAGGAGAACCGCTCGACTCTTGAAACGGGAATGCGCCTGAAGCAGATTGGGGTCCGGGCGTCCAGGAGTACATCTGCCGACCCCTGCCTGATGGGTGGAAGAGGCGCGTGAGACACCTGGCTATCCCCCTCCCCCTTTCCCCTCCCCTGGGGTCCAAACCGTTGATGTTGTTTGAGGGGGGAGGGGGGACGAGCTCCCAAACGCGTCCCCGAGGCCTCTGGAGACTTCCCAGAACCCCAAGACTGCGCATGAGGTCCAAAACAGAGCGCAAAAACAGCGCCAATACAGTTCACGAAAGCGTCAAATCGCACAAGATAGCCCCACGACGACCGTGAATAGCTTCAAGACGGCCAACGAGGCGCCCAAGACGGTCCAAGAGTGCTCCCAGAGGTCCGCCGAGAGGGCCTCCCGAAACGAAAACTGCCAAATTCCCGTGGGGAAACGTTCATTCTTAGCAGATTAGTTTTCTTCGCCTATGTGTATGTAAATATGTGGATCTGTCTATCTGTCTGTCTGTCTGTCTGTCTGTCTGTCTGTCTGTCTGTCTGTCTGTCTGTCTGTCTGTCTGTCTGTCTGTATGCATGCATGCATGCATGCATGCATGTATGTATGTATGTGTGTACGTGTGTATGTATGAATGTATGTATGTATGTATGTATGTATGTATGTATACATGTGGATGAATGCATGCATGGATTGGAATAGTTAGGTAGGTAGGTAGGTCGGTGTATGCGTATGTAAGTACGTAGGTATACAGACATGTAGGTCTGTATAATTGTGTCTGTATGTGTGTATGTATGTATGCATGCATGTATGTATGTGTGTGTATGAATGTGCGTGTGCGTGTATGTATTCATGCATGCATACATGCATGTATGTATGTATGCCGGTATGTAGGTACGTAGGTGCCTATGTAGGTATGTATGCATGTATGTTGGCGACAGACATGCATGCATGTACTTATGTGCGTGTGTGTGTACGCCAGTATGTATGCATGCCTGCATACATGCATCTATGCACATATGTACGCCGTATGTGCGTGTGTATGTGTGTACGTGTGTACGTGTGTGTATGCATGCATGTATGCATGTATGCATGTGTGTATGTGTATGTGCATGTGTGTATGCATATCTGCATGTGATTGTGTATGTATGTATAATTGCATGTATGCATGCATGCATGCATGTATGTGTGTACGTGTACGTGGATGTAGGCCTGTATGCATGTATGTATGCATGTATGCACGTACGTATGTGTGCCTGTATTCGTGTAGGTATGCAGGTCTGAAGGTATGTCGATGTAGGTATGTCTGCATGTGTGTATGTCTATAAGTGTGGTTGTATGTATTATGTATGTATGTATGTGTTTGTACGCGTGTATGTAGTGATGTACGTATGGCTGTGTGCATGCGCATATATGTATACAAGCATGGCTGTGTGTACACATGTGTATGGAAGCATGCACGTGTGTATGCATGTATGCGAGTATAGTGTATGAACAGGTATGCGTGAGTATGTATGTGTGCGTGCATGCATGGCTGGATGGATGGATGTATGTACGCATGTAGGTTTGTATGTGCGCATGCATGTATGCTTGTTTGTACAGATGTACAGATGTGTTTTATCAATCGACCCAACTGGTGTTGATCCTCTTTTAACATGCAGTAAGATCTCAAGATGTCATGCCCCGCTTGCGAACGGAACAGAGAGTGCACAAGAGATCTTAGGGCTCAGTACGGCTGAATGTATTGCAGGAGGGCCAACTGCGTCATCCCCTGAACCGCATGCCAACGTATCGCTCGCGAGCTGAACTCGAAGCGATCGTGAGCTCCAAATGCTCGAAGTGCTGCAGGGGTGCTGATAACAAAACCAGTTCATCGCGCAGCAGGGCTACGAGAAACGTCATAGCGGCCAGATGTATAATCGGGACAACCATGCCGTCGACCTCATGAAGGCGAGGTCGTGGATTTCCTGATGCCCGTGCTCGGATTCGTATGGAGCTGATAGCCGCCCTGCTGTGGACGAGTTGAAGGCTCGTCTAGCAGATGTCGAAGGGTCGTGTAACAACGGCTGTGGCCGAGTCGAAGGGTCGTCCGCGATTTCAGACCAACGAGAATCTGCCTCGGGCTGGACTAAGAAAACATGCTCGTCAACTCGTCGAGACTTTTGGCAAGCAGTCGCAATCATATTCCCTTCCTTCAGGCTGCAGCGGCCGCAGAAAGGTCTGAACAAGCATGCGGGGATAGTGGGAGCAGGACGATCGGGTCGAACGAAACGGGGGGTAGTAAAGGGGGAGGTTAAATGTTGACCGAGGCCAGACAACATCCCTCAAGAACATGCGACCCTCCGCCTGTCAAAACAAACAGAACATCCAAGTGTGCACGAGAGCATTCAACGAACACGAAAAACACCAGGGCACCCTCCCCGAACCGACCTGGAGCTTATACCTCGGTCTGACTGTAGCGCATCTGCTCACGTACCTGATGTTCCCAGCGCTTCTGGACGCCGGAGGCGCCGATGCTTCGAGGAAGGCTGCCCGCGGCGGGGCCGAAAGCAGCTGCACGCAGCAGATCGACACCCCCCGAGTGATTAGCAATACAAGGACCCCTCACCCTTTGGGAGGAGGCCAAACATAGGAGCGCCCAAAACACTGGGGATAGGGAGTCCTTCCTGCAGGTGTACCAGACCAAACCGTCCAGATGTACGATCCCCACTGTAAGGACAGGGGCCTACTTGAGTCCACGTCTTCACGTGGCACGGTCCAGCGGCTCTGGTCGCTTGAGCCATCGATGCCTGCTGCCGATGCCGAGGCATCGCCAGCTTGAGGCCTAGGCATCACCCGGTCGATGCCTAGGTATCGGCTACGCCCAGCTACGTCCATGGACGCATCCCTCGATGCATGAGTGGGCATACCCATACGGATGCCTAAGCATCCGAGGCATCGGCACGGCCACGCCTAGGCATTTCGGTATCTAGGCTGGGGGTTCAAGGTGAGGGCTGGTAGCAGAGCGAGCGAGCCGATCCCAGTCTTCACTACGTCAGTAGGAGACTGGTGCGGCAGCTCGCGGTTGTTCCAAAATTCGGTTCAAAAACCTACCAAATTCCCAGAACCTTCCAGACACCTTTTAAAAGCCTTCCAATAACCTTCCAACCAACCTTCCAACAACCTTCCAACATTTAGCGCAATCGCCAAACACATTCCAACAACCTTCCAACATCGTTCAGCAACCTTCCAAAATTCCCAAACACCTTACACACACATCTGACTCAAACCTTCCAGAAACCTACCAATAAACCTTCCATAAACCTTCCAAACAACTTCCAAACACCTTCCAGCAACACCTTCCTAAGGAAGGTGTTAGGAAGGTTTGTTTTACAGGTTATTCCAACAAAAACCCTCCGAAGGAAGGTGTTAGGAAGGCTTGTTTAGGATGGTTATTCCAAAACGCCCTCCCGAGGAAGGTTTGAGGAAGGCTCTTCCAACACACCTTCATGCGGAAAGGTGTTTTAGGGAGGTTGCTAGGAAAGCTCTTCAAAACAACCCTCCTGAGGAAGGATTTTGGAAGGTGTGTTAGGGAGGTTCTTCCAAACATCTCCTGAGGAACGTTTCATACAAAGGTGTTTGGGGAGGTCCTTCCAAAAAACCTTCCTCAGGAAATCCTCGTCCGACCAAGTGACGAGGCGTTACTTTGGAGGCCGTCACTCCCCCGCACCAGAGAGGCCAGGTCCTGTGCCTAAGCACTACGGACTTGAGCAAAAATGGCTACGGATCCTCCTCGTCCTCCTCCTCTTCCTCCTCCTCCGCCTCCGCCTCCGCCTCCTCCTCCTCCTCCTCCCTCCTCCTTCTCCTCCTCCTTTTCCTCCTCCTCCTCCTCCAACTCCTCCTCCAACTCCTCCTCCAACTCCTCCTCCTCCTCCTCATCATCCTCAATATGTTTCTCCTCCTCTTCCTCCTCCTTCTCCTCCTCCTCCTCCTCCTCCTTTTCCTCCTCCTCCTCCTCAGCCCCAGGCGGGGGCCTGGCACCTGTTTTCATGGTGCCAGCGCCACACTTGCCTCGGGGCACACTGTCATGTGCAGTTGGTGCAATGGGCCTGGCGTAGGAAGGCGGTCGTCTTCGTTGGCGGACAGGGATGAGTACGGCTCCCCTGCATCCGCGCAATGGGTCTGAACCTTGGCCCATCTGCAGCGGCGTCAGCTGCAAAGGAGGAGTCTGGATCGCGTATTTCCGCGGAGTGGCGGGGCCATGTGGTCCGTGAGTCCCATGGGGCCTTCGGGTCTACTCCCGGGCGGCGTTCTCTCAGGTGGTGCCAATGGCCCTGGGCAGACCCCGCTTACGGGTGCCCGTCGGTTGGCACCCATACTGGCCCTGCTGCTCTTATTTAAGCAAACGGCTTAAAACCGTTGGCAGGTGAACTAGGCCAGTGCAGCCCCCCGTCGGCCAAAGCCGTTGGCAAGGTTCGGCAGGCGACGGGTGAACATTGGGCTTGCAGGGTCCCGTCGGCGGGGCAGCGAGTCGCTAGGCGACATGCCCCTACCCCGTGCCAGCGTCCATTCGCCCTACGGGCGACGCGGGGCTTGTCGTTGTGAATGCCCTGCTGTAGGGGCACGGCGGCATGATTACTGCGATCCCATGCTCCCATGCTCCTCCTCCTCCTCCTCCTCCTCCTCCTCCTCCTCCTCCCCCTCCTCCTCCTCCTCCTCCTCCCCTCCTCCTTCTCCTCCGCCTCCTCCTGCTCACACTCCTCCTCCTCCTCCTCCTCCTCCTCCTCCTCCTCCTCCTCCTCCTCCTCCTCCTCCTCCCCCTCCTCCTCCTCCTTTTCCTCCACCTCCTCTTCCTCTTCTCCTCCTCCTCCTCCTCCCCTCCTCCTCTCCTCCTCCTCCTCCTCCTCCTCCCTGTCCTCCTTCCTTCCCTTCCATCATCCACTTCCTCCCCCTCCCCCTCCTCCTCCTCCTCCGCCTCCTCCTGCTGCTCCTCCTCCTCCTCCTCATCCTGCTCCCCCTCCGCCCTCCTCCTCCTCACTTCCTCCTCCTCCTTTTCCTCCTCCTTTTCCTCCTCCTCCCCTCCTTTCCTCCTCCTCCTCCTCCTCCTCCTCCTCCTCCCACTTTTCTCGTCCTCCTCGTCCCCCTCCCCCTCTTCCTCCCCCTTCCCCTTCCCTCTCCTCCTCCCCCTCCCCTTCCTTCTCCTCCTCCTCCTAGTGCTTCTCCTCCCCCTCCGCCTCCGAAGCCATTTTGGCTCAAGCCATTTCGGCGGGGCTCGGGAGGGCGGGCGCGCCGCCTCCCAGCCTGCGCCGGCGCACTTCGGAGTGGCCCGTCGGCGCGAGCAGTATCATGGCTTGGGAGCTGCCGTCCGGAGGCGCTTGGTGCGCCAGTTGTGGCTGCGCGTGCTGGCCGGCAGGCGTGGTGCCGCTCCTTCTCCTCCTCCTTCTCCTCCTCCTCCTCCTCCTCCTCCTCCTCCTCCTCATCCCCGTCCTCCTTCCTTCCCTTCCCTCATCAACTTCCCCCCCTCCCCCTCCTCCTCCTCCTCCTCCTCCTCCTCCTCCTCCTCCTCCTCCTACTCCTCCTCCTCGTCCGGCAGGCGTGGTGCCGCTCCTCGGCGTGGTCCTCCACAAGTGGTCGCACGAGCAGGGACTGGCCGATGCCTCGCAACCTGCCCCTCGGCTCGGTGCGGCGGAAGGGAAGGAGGCGGGGCCGCGAGGTCCTCGCAGTTCTCCTGGGGCACTCAGCAGCAGAGGAGAAGGTCGTGAAGGAGGAGGTGGGCCCTGGGGCTTCCTGGGGCGGCGCCGCTGGAGCTGCCCCTCGGCGGCGCGCGGGCGCACCTCCGGACGTCGCGGTCGTGGAGACGAAGAGTGCTGGCGTGGAGGCGGACTGTGACGCGCAGGACGCTGACGACTGGCAGACCACATCGAGGCGGCGCAGGGTAACTTCAAGTACTGGCAGCCGCTGGCATCTGGCTCAGCGCGTGGCGGCCGAGGTGAAGGCCCGCTGGGACAGGCAACGCAGGAAGGACGACAGGGAACGCTGGGCGGCTACGGCGGTGCAGAGGCACTTCAGGGGCCACTTGGCGAGGCGCGGACTGGAGAGAGCACGGCGGCTGTGGCCAGCAACTCCCCTGTGCGATCAGGAACAGCTCGTCGGTGCAGGTGGCGGCGAGGACGAGGACGTCATCCTCGACGAGGCTGTCGCCGCCGCGGAGCTGGAACGCGAGGCGCTGGGGGCAGCCGTGCCCCCAGCGCAGGCCGTCGGCGGCAAGCAGGCGCGGCGGCGGAAGCAGAAGGAGATCAAGGCTGCCAAGGCGGAGTTCGGTGCGGAGATCGAGGCGGGCAGGGAGCGCATGGCCGCCAGGCGCGCCTCGGGTGGGGGGCCGCGTGTGGGGAGGTCCTGGCCTGGGTCGCCAAAGAGCGAGCGGGAGATCTCTCTCCCCAGTTCGGCCGCCGCGGCGGCAAGGCGCAGTGTTCGGACAGCGCCCCATGGCCCATCCCATCCCTCCTCCTCCTCCTCCTCCTCCTCCTCCGCCTCCTCCTCGCGCCAGGCCTCCGCGAAGTGGCGCGAGAGGGACGCGGCGCTCCCGCTCGCCTGGTCCGGCCCGGGGGCCCGGGCGAAAGCCCGGAGTGGGGGAGGAGAGGCAGGAAGAGGAAGAGGGAAGGAAGGAGGAGGAGGAGGAGGAAGTGGTGGAGGAGGAGGAGGAGGAGGAGGAGGAGGAGAAGGACGGGGGAGGAAGGACGAGGGAGGAGGAGGAGGAGGAAGGAGGAGGAGGAGGAGGAACAGGATGGAGGAACAGGAGAAGGAGGAGTAGCGCCCGTAGATCAAGGAGGAGGAGGAGGAGGACGAGGAGGAGGAGGAGGAGGAGAACGAGGATGAGGATAAGGATGAAGGGGAGGATGATGATGATGAGGAGGAGGAGGAAAAGAAGGAGGAGGAGGAGGAGAGGAGGAGGAGGGAGGAGGAGGAGGAACGAGGAGGGAGGAGGAGGAGGAGGGGGAGGAGGAGAAAGGGGAGGAGGAGGAGGAAAAGGAGGAGGACGAGGAGGAGCGCCCGTAACTCCAGGAGGAAGATGAGGACGAGGAGGAGGAGGAGGAGGGCGAGGAGGAGGAGGGCGAGGAGGAGGAGGAGGAGGAGGAGGAGGAGGAGGAGGAGTAGGAGGAGTCAAGCTAGCCAGCTCGAGCGAGTCAAGCATGGCATGCCCATTCCCAACCGCCCTCCCACAACATAAGAAACAGTGCTGGCGCAACTGGGGACCGAAATCAGATCGGCAAGGTCGCTTGCCACAGCTGATGCAGCCGCGATGGCGGCTGCCGATAACAAATCCCTGGCGCGTCTCAAAGACTGCGCTGGCATTTCAGCACGAGCCGAGGAGGCCTCAGGAAGCCTCAGGAGGCCCCCGGAGGCCTCAGGAGAAGCCCAGCGACCCCCAGGAAGCCCCAGGAGGCTTCAGGAGGGCCCGGGAAGCCCTAGGTAATTCCAGGAGGCTTCAGGAAGCCCTAGGAGGTGTCAGGAAGCCCGCGGGGAATCCCAGGAAGCCCCAGGATGCCTCAGGAGGCTCCAGGAGGATCCACGAGTTCCTGGCGAAGCCCCAGGAAGCCCCAGGAGACACTGGGAGGCCCCATGGGGGCACCAGGCGCTCGACGAATTGGCGAGCGAAAAATGTGCGCCGCGCCTTAGCGGGAGCGCAACTGTCAGAACAGAAAACATGCGAGCGGTGCCGAAGCGAGAGCGACATTTCGCACTGTCGCGCGCGATGTGCACCGCGCCCCCTTCCTGCCACGCATTTCGTCAAGCCGACGACACGACAACCCCCACTGAGAGTCGCCTTTGTATGGTTTTTGACAGGTAGGACGTCCCCTCTGCCACGCATTTCGTCAAGCCGACGACACGACAACCCCCACTGAGAAGGAGCCTGTCGCCTTTGTATGGTTTTTGACAGGTAGGACGTCCCCTCCAGCATGGGGTTGCCCCAGACGTCCGCGCGCGATGTGCGCCGCTTCCCACTCCTGCTACGCATTTCGCATTGTCGACGACAAGAAGACCATGTTGAGAAAAAAGACGACTTGGTATTGATTTCTTACAGTTAGCATGGGAGGGCCTGGATTGACGGCCGCGCGCGATGTGCGCTGCGTCCTATTCCTGCTACGCATTTCACATCGTCGACGACAAGAAAGGCCATGCTGAGAGAAACAACGACGACTTGGTATTGATTTTTTACAGTTAGAATGGGAGGGCCCGGATGGAACCCCTATCGGCCGGCCAGAGGGGGAAGCAAGAGAAATTATATTCTAAGAAGAAATAGAAATAGGAGGAGTAGGAGGAGGAGGAGGAGGAGGAGCAGGAGGAAAAAGAAAAAGAAGAGGAGGAGGAGTCTCTGCTGCCCTCCCCGTGCGCCCCGGGCGGAGGCCCGAGAGGGGGAGGCGGAGGACCCGGACCACTTCGCTGTGTAACGAAAGTCATGACGGGAGGTTGTTCGCCCTTTTCGGTCTCCGCCGGGCCCTGACCGGGCCGGGGCCGTCAAGCAACAACTCAGGATGAGACACCGGCCCCCAAGGGGGAAGGGGTCCAGACCTCCGGGGGTCGACGCCGTGAACAAGTCACGACGTCGGGGGCCTGGGGCGTGGGAGGATGAGAGGGAGAGAGGGGAGCCTCTGCTCTGCCCTCCCCGTGCGCTGGCAGACCCGCTCCCAACTCCTGGGGGCGCGTGCGCTGGCAGACTCAGCTCGGGGCAGGCATCGGGCGAACGAGCATATGGTAGGGGATCGACTGCAGGGCGAGCAAGCATCGAGTGGGGGATCGGCTGCATAATATCGATGTGCCCCAGGACGGCCTTGTCCGTCGAGCCCACGGAAGATGCTCAGGACTCTCTGTGGACCTGCGGAGCCTTCTGCGCATTTCTCGAAGAGTCGACCAGCACATCAATTTTCGGGAAACCACGCGGTACCGATGCCGCTACTCCCTGACCTCTCCCGGGGTGCGTTCTGACCAAAATTTCGAAGCGAATCCAACGGTGGCGACGAGGGCCAGGGCCTCCACAGAGGCCCGAAGAGGGGAAAACGAGGGAAAGGGCAGAGGTATGGGCACACCTTCCTCCTCTGACACTCTGGGGCGCAGTAATTCTGTAGTCGGTATCCCTGCTCGAGAGCTGTGGCTCACACTGGACCAGCGATGGCCGGCGGGAGCTGTCGCGCGCGCGGGGGAGGTGAGCTGCTGCGCCGCTGCCTGCCATCGCTCGGACGCCCGTGCCCCGTGCACTGCATCGGTGTCGTGCGTGCTCTGCTCGCCGGGCGGTCCAGGATTCGGGTAGGGGACCGCCTGCAGAATTCGTTGGCCCCCTCGCCGAGCGCACGGCACATGCGCAGAATGCTCGTGGATCTGTCGAACACTCCACGCCTTTCCCGTGGCCTCGACGAGCAGATCCATGTAGGGGTCCATTAACCATTCGGGGAACAAGAACTGGCGGAGATCCGCGCAGGTCCGCGCAGGAAAGAAGACTCGGAGGTCCGCGCAGATTTCTCGGATCGGCGCTGGACCCTCCTGCCTGGCGCGCGGAGCGCGCCAGGGGCGGCGCCAGAGGCGCCGCCAGGTGGGCCCAGCGCGGATCCAAGAAACCCGCGCGGAACGCCGAAGTTTATGTATACTCCCCACATCCAGGGTGGGGTTCTGGTTTTATTCCATACATCCCAAAGGGGGTTCTTGTTTTCTTCCCCATACCCGTGCAGAGACAAGGACGAGAACACACCCTCTCCTCTTCTCCCATCGCACACTCACTCACTCACTCGATCACTCATACACATCATTACTCACATTCACTCACTCACCCACTCACTCACCCACTCGCACACTCACACACTCATCACTCCCTCACTTACCCACTCACTCCCCCACTCACGCACTCACTCACACACTCATCATCACACACTCACGCACTCAGCCACTCACTCACACACCTACCCACCCACTCACTCACTCACACACTCATCATCATTATCATCATCATCATCGTCGTCGTCGTTGTCGTCATCATCATCAGCATCATCATCATCTTCATCATCATCATGATCATCAGCATCAGCAGCATCAGCATCATCAGCATCATCAGCATCATCAGCATCAGCATCAGCATCAGCATCAGCATCATCATCATCATCATCAGCATCATCATCATCATCATCATCATCATCATCATGATCATCATCATCATCATCATCATCATCAGCATCAGCATCAGCATCAGCATCAGCATCATCATCATCATCATCATCATCATCATCATCATCATCACCATCATCACCATCATCATCATCATCATCATCATCATCATCATCATCATCATCATCATGATCTTCAATCGGAGTCGTCACGGAGTCATCGGCGGGTCATCTGAGTCCTGCAACTGTCGTCACTTTTGGGCCCCTGAGGCTTCACTATGGAGGAAGTATCAGGCGGAAGCCTCGTCTGTGAGTGATTTGCGAGGAAGTCCCAGGCGGGAGCCCCCTCCATACGGGGCCCGTAGCTAATGTTTCAAATGCGCCATGGAGGACGAACATAGCGCAAAACCTCCCGCCGTGATTTTTTCTCAACGCGAGACGGGGAGGAGCAGGAGGAGCAGGAGGAGGATGAGAACGGGGAGGCGGAGGAAAAAAAAAAAAAAACAAAAAAAAAAAAAGAACAAACAAAAAAAAAAATTCAAAGAAAGCAAAAAAAAGGAAAAAAAAAAAAAAAAAAAAATAATAAAAAAAAAAAAAAAAAAAAAAAAAAACCAAAACAAAAAAAACAGTTAGCAATAAAAAGGGGAGGAATAAAAAGATACAAAAACAACTAAAAAAAAAAAAAAAAAAGAAGGAATAAAAGGAGGGGAGGAAAAGGAAGCGTAGGAGCAGGGATATGATAAGGTAGGATGATAGATAAGATAAGGCGGCCGGGAGGATGAATGAGGAGGGAGGAGGGGAGGAGGAGAAGGAGGAGGAGGAGGGGAACGGGGAGCGGAGGAGGAGGAGGGGAGGAGGAGCAGGAGGAGAGGGAGGAGGAGGAGAGGAGGAGGGAAGGAGGGTGAGGAGGAGGAGGAGGGAGGAGAGGCAGGAGGATGGAGGAGGAGGAGGGGAGGAGGAGGAGGAAGAGGAGGAGGAGGGGGAGGTGAGGAGGAGAGAGGAGGAGGGTGCGATGGATGCGGAGGAGAGGCGGACGGCGGAGGCGGATGAGAGGAGAGGAGTGCGGGTAGATCGGTGAGGCGGGGAGGAGAGGAGGCAGGAGAGGAGGAGGAGGAGGAGGACGCGACGCCCCACTGCAACGCCATCGGCAGCACCTGGCGCCGGCCGACCCACCCGCGCCCGGGCCCGCCCGAGGGCCTTCGAAGCCTCGCCAGCCTGGGCCCGCCGCCGCCGCGAGCCCGCGGGCGCCCCGGCCTCCGCGGCCTCGGCGCTCGCCGCGGCCTCGGCGATCGCCGCGGCCTCGCCTGGAAGGGGGGGGGCACGGTTTTCTCCGGGGCCGTGGGCGACACGAGGAGGAGGAGTAGGAGGAGGAGGAGGAGGAGGAGGAGGAGGAAACGGTGGAAGAGGAGGAGGAGGAGGAGGAGGAGGAGACGGTGGAAGAGGAGGAGGAGGAGGAGGAGAAGGAGGAGGAGGAGCAGGAGCAGTAGAAGGAGGAGGAGGAGGAGGAAGAGGAGGACGAGTCGCCCAAGCCCTTCGGAGAAACCCTCAAGGGGGGGGGTGGAACGACTGGGGGGGGGCACGCGCTCTGAGGTCCCGAGCCAAACACCCTCGCGCTGTGACACAGTCCCGACGGGAGGTGTTGCACTACATGTTCGGCCTCCTGGGGGCCGGGCCCCGGGAGTGTCAAGAAACGACGCAGGATGATGAAGCGGTCCCGGGCGAGGGGTCCAGGTTTCTGGGGGTCGACGTTGTGAAAATAGCTTCACGACGTCGGGGGTTTGGGATAGGGGGGCGCACGTGCCCTGAGGTCCCGAGATCTCTCCGACCATGTGCCTGTCCACGAAAAGTCTCCAACGGTATCTTTAAATCTTGATCCCGAAGCGGTGCTTCCCTGATTTCGGTCCTCGGGGGCCGTTTTCCTAAGGCCACAGGGGGCAATCAGACAATGACCCGTAGAAACATCATCCTGGGGAAGCGGTCGACCGTCTTGCCATTTTCAGCCTCCCGGGGGCATCGCCAGGCCCCAAGACGATCAAGGCTCCGTTGGCTTGCCTGGGGAGGGGGGGAACGTTAGATGGGGGGCACTTCCTCTTGAAGCAAGTTCTGAACCCACGAAAAAAAAGCACGCTGATGCAATGCAGTTGCCATCCCCAGTCTGGGCTGCCAGGCACCTCTGTGTTTTCTTCGTAGGCTCGACACGCCCATGTACATGCGCGCGATCTGTATGCAGCAGGTTCAGCGTGCCCTTCCTCGTCAGTTCGAATTTGTTTCAATAAGAAGCGTTAACTCAGACATGCTCGCGGCGAGCGTCGCGACAAACATGACGACATGAAATTGGTGGGAAACGTTCGGGCTCCAAAGGCCCTCCCGACCCCCGGGATTGTCAACAGAAAGACTCGGGATGAAAAGCCAGCCCTGGGGAAAGGGCCAGAGATCCGACGTCGTTATGTTTTCAATGCGGGGTCCCCGGAAGTCTCGACCCATTCCCCAGGACCAGTTTTTATCCTGACCCGTTTTTTGACGGTCCCCGGGCCAGGCGAGGGACCCTACGAGGCCGAAAATCACAGAAAACGTCCGTCCTGATTTTCGTCCATGCGCTGGATCTCTGGGTTCTAGAGACCCACCGCATGCAGAATCAAGACATCGGGTGCCCGGGAGAAGATCGGCGCCGACGTGGTTGCTTTCCGTGGCGGCCTTGGCGCCCAGCGCTGGCGCCGTCCGCAGTCGATCCGAAAGGCACGGAGTGGGGCAGGAGCTGCCCAGGGACCGACAGGGAGCGGACATCGGGGCTCGGGGTCCCCACCGTCTGCACGGCGTCGTCGCCTCCGTCGTCGTCGTCGACGGCTCGGGGTGTCTGTGAGGAGGGGAACGAGGCGGGGGAGGCGGATGAGGAGCAGGATGACAAGGGAAGTGAAGCAGAAGGAGAACTCGTCATCTGGCCCTCCGTCTTCCTCCTACCTCTTCCTCCTCCTCCTACCTCCTCGTTATCCCCCTCCTCCCCCCTTCTGGCCCTCCGGGAGGGGAGGCGGCGTCAACACGAGTGAGCCATCACTCCTGAGGAGGTCGATGAGATGGGAGTCCGGGAGGAGGAGGGGAAGCAGAAGGAGTGGGAGGCGGGACTGCGGGAGGCGCCGGAGGTGGGTGAGGTGGAGGAAGGCGGGGCAGAATACTGGCAGAATGAAAAGGAGCAAAAAGCAAGGAGGAGGAAGACATACATAGAAGAAGAAACAATGACATACAGATAAACTTTTGGCGCTCCGCGCGGACTTCTTGGATCTGCGCTGGACCCCCCTCCCTGACGCGCGGAGCGCGCCAGGGGCGGCACCGGAGGCGCCGTCGAGGGGGGACCAGCGCGGATCCAAGAAATCCACGCGGAGCGTCAAAAGTTTATGTTTAGGCCGTGCTTTCTTCGTCGAGACACACAATCGAACCTAGGCCAGAAGGACATGCCTCGGGAACAGAATACCATCCGCCGGCCACAACGCACAGAACGTCCAAGGGTATCCTCCCAGGGGTGCACGAGAACATCCAGCAGACACGAAGAACACTACGGTACCCTCCCCGAACCGGCCTCGACCTGATGCCTCGGTCCGACTGCAGGATCGGGGCAGGATGAGGAGGAGCCAGGAGGATGACGACATCCGGCAGCGGCGAGAGGGGGAGCACCGGGAGGTAAGGCAGAGAGCAGGAGCAAGAGCCGCGGCGGCAGCGACGGAGCTGCAGGAGACAGGAGGCAGGAGCGAAGGGGGGCCAGAGAGAGAGCACGGGCTCCCAACTTCGCGCTTCGCGCTGCGCGAAGCGCGAAGTGCGAATAATTTCGCGCTCTCGCGCCTCCCAAAGGAAGAAGAGGAGGATGAGGCGGAATCGGAGCCGCACCTCGAAGCGCGAATAACTTCGCGCCCTCGAGGGCGCCCTTGGGGAGAGAGGTACAATAAAAGAGAGATAGAGAGAGAGAGAGAGAGTCTGCGACTGAACACAGAAGGCAACAACTGCCAAATGACTGCTGCCAGAGACAGGCACGGGAAGGCAGACAGAGACAGGCGGCGGCACGAAGAGGAGGATGAGAAAAACGGCCAGGGGTCAGGGTGCAGGCGTGCGGGAAGAGGACCCGCCATCGCTCGGACGTCCCTTCCCCGTGCAGTTTTCGCCTTCGTGCACTTCTTTTTCTTCTTCTTCTTCTTCGCAAGATGATCCAGGATGCTCCTCGATGGCCCTCGCCGAAAAATGCACATGTCCGAGCGATGCCGAGAGGAATGGCAAGAGGCCTGGCAGAGCAACTGCACGGGGGAAACGGAGAGGATGAACGGAATGGGACGAAAACGGGACGACAACTGCGATCCAGAACGGCGACGTGATTCTTCTTCGGGGTGGGTGGGCCCCGCAGCAGCTCAGCCGAAGCAACCCGACGGCGACCACGACCGCGACCGCGACCGCGCGGGCGACGGCGACGGCGACGGCACGAGAGAGCGCGGCAGGAGGAGCAACGTCCATGCAGGCCCGCCAGCGAGGCAACTGGGTGCACGGGGGACGCTGGAGGAGCAACCCTGAGCCGGACTCTGGGCGAGGGCCAGCACATCCGTGGCTTCGAAATGGAGGTCAAAAACTCCAACGATACCGAAACGATACAGAAATGATACGTTAGGAAGCAACTACTGGGAGGTTTTCGTCGGAAGCATTAAAGAGGATTAAGCCACATTGGGGGGCCGTTACGCCAGAGTGGGCCTCGGATCAAGCGGGATAAGCCGGATTCAGCGGGATTCAGCGGGATTAAGCCGGATTCAGCGGGATTCGGCGGGATTGAGCCGGACTAAGCGAGCCTTCGGACCAGGGCCAAATCGGAATTTGACCTCCCAGGAGTTGCATCCGAAACTGCCGACGCGACACCGAAACGATACCGAAGCGACCGACCCGCCGACCAACGACCGCGACGGCCTTCTTCGCTGCCAGGGGCTCCCGCCGCAGGCGCCGCCGAGGCGGCGCCCGGCCGGGGTGGCCCGAGCGGCTCGGCGGGCGCTCGGCTCCTCGGGGGAGGAGGACGAGGAGGAGGAGGAGGAGGAGGAGGAGGAGGAAGAGGAGGAGGAAGGGGAAGGGGGAGGAGCAGGAGGAGGGAGGGGGAGGGGAAAATGGAGGGGGAGGGGGAGGAGGAGGAGGAGAGGAGAGGAGGAGGAGGAGGAGGAGGAGGAGGAGGAGGAGGAGGAGGGAGAAAAGGAGGAGGAGGAACGTTGTCCCAAACAGACAGCGGCGGCTGTTGGGCAGGCGGCATCAGTCTCAAATGGAAGACGCCCGCGGCGACGCTGACAGCGTCACAATGAGCATGAACTGCTGTCGGTCTTCGTAGCAAGTCTTTCCGCAATTACCCATTTCGATCGTCCCGAGCCCGAAACGGACGCCCACCCACCCAGGGGGGCGGCAGCCAAAGGTGCATGCCTAAAGTAAGATTCCGCAGCGCGGATTCTGCTCGTTGTTGCTGCTCGCTGTTGTCGCGTTCGCCCGTGGCCCACCGCGCGACCCACCCCGCGACCCACCGAGAGACCCTCTGCGCGACCCACCCACGACCCACGCGGCGACCCACCCGCCGACCTCACCCCGCCACTGTGGCGCTGATCCGCAACTGTGGGGTGCCACGCACGTTCTCCACCTCTGACACCAGCGGCGAACCCTGGTCGGAATGGACAAGGGTCGCTGTCGGCCTTCGTACGCATGCGATGACGAACGAGCAACACGCACCCATACCCAAAGGTGGAACGGATGGGGGCTATGGCTGAGCGTTGTCGGATTAGGGTCCCCGCTCGAACGGGAGAGCCCGCCAGGGTCCGACAACCCGCACCCATACCCATGGCTCGTCCTCCCTCCAACGTCCCCCCTATGGGTATATGGGAATGTGTTGTGCGTTCGTCGAGCGACTCACCGCGCGATCCACCCGCGACCCACTGGCAAGCCACCCCGCGACACACCCGGGCGACCCTCTGCGCGACCCTCTGCGCGCGAGCCACCCGCGACCCAACCCGCGAATGAACAGGAACCGCTGCCGATCTTCGTGCCAATGTCGACCGCCTTCGTACATTCAGGAGAACCCAGACCCCCTCGAGTCATGAACAAAAACACGACGTGAGGTTTCTCTTTATTTTCGGCCACTGGCGGCCCTCACTAGGCCTGGGGACCGTCACAAAACAATTCAGGATGAGAGACTGGTCCTGGGGAAGGGTCCAAACCTCAGAGAGTCGACGTCATGAAAAATCATGACGCCGGGGACCCGTGACGCCAGGGACCTGGGAGGAAGTGAGAACTCTTTCAGTACAAGCGCTGGTTTGGGAAACGCTTCTGTTAGAGAGGACTGAAGACGGACATCCTCCTCCTCCTCCTCCTCCTCCTCCTCCTCCTCCTCCTCCTATTCCTCCTCCGCCTCCTCCTTTGACACCGGCAGCGAAGCCTGTTCGGAATGGACACGAGCCACTGTCGGCCTTCACCCAGCTCCGTTCTCGGGGTGACGGACCGCGTGGTGACGTCGGCACCTCCAACCAAAAACCGACGTCGTGATTTGATCACAACGTCGACCCTCACAGGGCTGGCCCCTCTGCCTGGGACCAACTTTCCATCCCGACTCGTTTTTTGACGCCCCCGGGGCCCGGTACGGCCCCCAGAGGCCGACAACAGCGACAAACCTCCCGCCGTGATTGTTGCACAACGCGAGGGGGTCTCGGAACGACCCCACCCCGCGACCCTCTGCTCCATCCTCTGCGCCACCCTTTTGTGCGACCCGCCCGGGCCCATCTCGACCGCCCCGAGCGAAGAGGGCGGGCGGCCGCAGGCCCCCACGCGGTCCCGGCCGCCGCCGCCGCGCCCGCGCCGCTGGCAGGGGCACCGCCCTGCGGCACTTCGGGGGGCGCGGCGGCGGGCTCCGCCATCGCGGCGGGGGGCGACCCGCGCAGCGCGCGCGCGCTGGACCCGCGCGGGGTGCGGGCTCGTGGCCCCGCGCCTCCCGCGAGGCGCGCGCGGAGGGGCGGCGCTGCCGGAGCCCGAGCGCGGCCACTCGCGCGGGGGAACGCGGCCCCGGGCATGCTCGCGTCGTGAAAAGAATCTGGCGGATCCTTTTGGCCGTTTCCGGCCTTCGCGGGCCTTCGGCAGGCACGGGGACGGTCAAACAACGACTAGGGATGCAGAGCCAGCTTGGGGCAAGAGTGGGGGCTTTCGGGGAACCCATCAAACAAGGCATTGCATGTCCGGGATGGGCGGCCAGGGCGGCGGGCAACGACGGCGGGCAGCTGCAACGACGAGAGGCAGCAGACAGGCGCGGGAGCGGAGGGCAGAGAAGGGGCAGGCTTGCAGAGTAGCGATAGCACAAGTAGCAATGTTGGTAGTGGTGTCATTGTTGGTGTAGATACTAAATGTGGCTTTTACCATGAGCATGACCACTGCTATTCTTACAAACGTGAGACACAATCGTCTAACCCACACTCGTATCTACGTGAAATATTTGATTTATCCGTGCGAGCTGAGCGCAAGCGAAATAGCATTCGTATTCATGTTACGATCGTGCTTGCACTTCGTGACATTAATATTATTGCTGACTGCTCGTAGTTCGTAGTAATCGTAACCGTACTCGTAGTAGTACTAGCACTCGTATAAGTACTAGTAGTAGTAGTCGTAGAAGTAGTAGTAGTAATAGTAGTAGTCGTCGTCGTCGTCGTAGTAGAAGTAGTAGAAGTAGTAGTAGAAGAAGTAGAAGTAGTAGTAGTAGTAGTAGTAGTAGTAGTAGTAGTAGTAATAGTAGTAGTAGTAGTAGTAGTAGTAGTAGTAGTAGTAGTAGTAGTGGTCGTCATAGTAGTCGTAGAAGTATTAGTTGTAGAAGTAGTGTTGGTAGCAGTAGCCCGCGTAATAATACTAGTAGCTGGTGTACGAAAAAAGCAGTATCCAAAGTAATAATACGAGTAGCAATGGTAGTAGTAGTCGTAGTAGTAGTAGTAGTAGTAGTAGTAGTAGTGGTAGTAGTAGTAGTAGGAGTAGTAGTAGTAGTAGTGAAAAGAAGAAGATGAGTAGTGGTAGTCTTAATCGTAGTTGTAGTTGTAGTTGTTGTAGTAGTAGTAGTAGTAGTAGGAACAGTAGTAGTAGTAATAGTAAATACACTCGAAGTACTAGTAATACTGGTAGTAAGGTAGTCGTGGTAGCCGTCGTAGTAGAAGTAAAGCGAATAATAATAATAGTAGTCGTACTTGTCGCAGTAGTCGTGGTAGCAGACGGAAATACTAGAAGACGTAGTCGTAGTCGTATGCGTTGTAGTAGTAGTAGTAGTAGTAGCAGTAGTAGTAGTCTTCGTGGTAGCAGTCGCAATAATTGGAACATTAAAAGTAGTAGTAATAGGAGTAGTCGTAGTAGTAGTAGTAGTAGTAGTAGTAGTAGTAAGAGTAGCCGTGGTAGTAGTAGTAGTAATCGTGGTAGTAGTAGTAGTAGTAGTAGTGGCCGAAATAGTACCAGTACGTACACGTAGTTGTATTAGTAAGCAGTACTAGTAAGTAGTACTAGTAAGCAGTAGTAGTAGCAGTAGTAGTAGTAGCAGAAGTAGTAAAGGTAATTCTGATGGTAGTCGTAGTAGTAGTAGTAGTAGTAGTAGTAGTAGAAGTAGTCGTAGTAGTAGTAGTGGTAGTAGTAGAAAGGATTTTGTCTATACTATGCGCGTTAGAAAGGCAAATTCGTAGTAGGAATAGTAGTAGTCGTAGTAGTAGTAGTAGTAGTAGCAGTAGTAGTAGTAGTAGTAGCAATAGTAGTAGAAGTAGTGGTAGTAATAACCGTAGCAGTAGTAGTCGTAGACGTAGTGGTAGTAGTAGTTGCACCCATACAAGTAGCGATAAGAATAGCAGTCGCCGTCGTAGTAGTAGTAGTAGTAGCAGTAGTAGTAGTAGTAGCAGTAGTAGTAGTAGTAGCCGTAGTCGTAGCAGTAGTAGTGGCGCTAGTAGTAATAGTAGTAATGGTAGCAGTAGTGACCGTAGTGGTAGTAGTAGTACTAGTCGTAGTAGTAGTAGTAGTAGTAGTAGTAATAGTAGTAATAATAGTAGCAGTAGTAGTAGTAGTCGTAGTAGCAGTAATAGTAGTAGCCGTCGTTGCAGCAGTCGAAGTAGTAGTAGTAGTTTTAGTAGTAGAAGTGGCAGTAGTAGTCGTAGTAATAGTAATAGTAGTAGTAGTAATAGTAGTAGTAGTAATAGCAGTAGTGGTGGTAGTGGTGGTAGTAGTAGTAGTAGTAGTGGCAGTAGTGGTAGAGGAAGTAAAAGTCGTAATGGTAGTAGTAGTAGTAGTAGTAGTAGTAGTAGTAGTAGTAGTATTAGTAGCAGTCGCAGTAGTAGTAGTAATAGTGGCAGTAGTAGTAGTAGTAGTAGTAGTAGTCGCAATAGCAAT